>JAEOAD010000005.1:16510000-17065000 GCA_036365145.1 Orientallactaga sibirica
TTTTTAGGGAGATAGTGATTAATTTAGGCATGGCTGGCCTAGTCAATTGTCACAACCATTAGTTTCTAGCTTTGTCTTTTAAAGGCATCATAGATAATCCATAAATAAAAGACTACAATTGTGTTCCTATAAAACTTTCTTTATAAAAATAGAAGCCGGGCGTGGTGGCGCATGCCTTTAATCCCAGCACTCGGGAGGCAGAGGTAGGAGGATGAAAAACCCTGAGACTACATAAATTCCAGGTCAGCCTTATTAAAACCAAAAAAAAAAAAAAAAAAAAAAAAAAAAAAAAGATCTGAAATGAAAAAAATAAACTTTATTACTCAGTATTAATTGTTGTCACTCTGTTACAGCTTTAAAAAATGAATCAAAAGCCGGGCGTGTTGGCACATGCCTTTAATCCCAGCACTCGGGAGGCAGAGGTAGGAGGATCGCTGAGAGTGCGAGGCCACCCTGAGACTACATAGTTAATTTCAGGTCAGCCTGGAACAGAGTGAGACCCTACCTTGCAAACCCCGCCCCCCCACAAAAAAAAGAAAGAAAAAGAAAAAGAATCAAGGAATATCTAAACACATGTTCATCTCATACATGTTTATAATTGAAAATTAACACTAAGAAAGCTCTCTCTCCAAACACATACATGTCATACAATTACATTTGTAATCAACAGAATTCATAACACACAATATGTTTATATTTTACTTTTATATTACTTATTTAATAAGCAGTTATTTCTTTTTCCATTTGGAAAATGAGTCTTCACTCCTGTGCTAAGAAATTCATTCTAGGAAGGACACAGGATGAGTTAATCGATTCTGCAGCCTTCTTTCTAAACTGAGAACCGAGTCCCTTCTAGGAGGCTTCACTTTCCATCATGTTTAAGGGGAGTGCATAAGTGAAAACAGAGCATGTGTGGTACAGCTATGGAGACCTGCATGAGGTCCTCAGCAGATGGGCCTATTAACACTCCCCTGTGAAAGGGGAGGGAATTTGATAGACTCTGAGACTTGTGAGGACTTCATACAAGCTTCCTATAGGCTTTCTAACAAGCTCACTTTCCTCCCCAATGACCACTGAGAGATAAACAGTTGATTCTGGTGGGACTTCTCAATGGTACAGCAGCCTGTTCTGTAATAACACCAACAAAACTGTGGGCATTCCAAGCTCGATTTGGATGGAAGAATTTGTTTTACGTTTGCCTCAGACTTCACCCTTTCTATTTGAAGAGCTTTTCCTCAGGAAAATCCATGAGAAAGTAAGGAGATTTCTTATCTAACAAGAACTGTTTCAATATCATACATCAGTCTCCAGGCCTTTGGGGTGTGGTGGGGGGGGTGGAGATAATTTCTGGTTCCACCTTCCGTTCTGCACATAGCGGGTGAACAGACCTTCTGATTAATTGATGAGTAAACATCGGTGAGTGGAAATCTGACATGTGACATCTTAGTATTACTTTTTAAAAAACATTTAACTGGGGCTGGACAGATGGTTAGTGGTTAAGGTGTTTGCCTGCAAAGCCAAAGGACCCAGGTTTCATTCCTCAAGATCCACGTGAGCCAGATGCACAAGTTGGTTCATGTGTCTGCAGTTCATTTGCAGTGGCTGGAGGCCTTGGCACACCCATTCTCCCTCACTCCCTCCCTCTTTTTCTCTCAAATAAATAAACAAGTAAATAAATTAAAAACTCATTTTATTGACAAATTCTATACATGTCTTTAAAGAACTTTGGCAGCACACACCTCCCATTTCCTTCTTTCTCCTCTTTTTCCTTCTCCCCTCCACTGAACCCCTTCTTCTTCCCAAAAGTCTCATTTTTACCTTGATGTCTGTTCTTCATGTGCAATTGTATGACCCACTGTGTTTAACTGAAGTGACTTACATGCATAGAGGTGGGGTGTTATGTACCAAAGCAAATGCAAATTGACAGCAACTACAGCACTGCATATATATATATATATATATATATATATATATATATATATATATGTATATGTATATGTATATGTATATGTATATGTATATATATCGCCCAGAAATATCTGAGGACATACATGTAGCTTTTCCAAGAGCCACTGTGAGTCCTGATGAGAACATTTGGTGAGCTCATGGTGTCAAGTAGAGAAGCCAGTTTGTATATTGTGGATATCAGTTTCCTTAAAACCCGCTCTCATGTCAAGGAAAGGAAAACAAAACAAAACAAAAAAAATCTCAAGTAGAGGAGGGTGAACACTTCACAGTCCCGTCTGCTCTATGTATTGGCCACGAAACACACAGACCATCCACTGAGAAACCTGGAAGTGCAGAATGTGATTACTGGACATGGGCCCACGTCTTTGTCTTCTAATGGTCTAGTGGTCTTGCTAGTCATCTCTGTTTAGAATGAAAAGTCTCTGTTCACTTATTGTCCATGTTTGTTTTTTTTTTCAGTGTAAATGAAGCTGAAATGAAAAGGTTAGACACATCTTACTACCACACATATTACACAGTATTTTTATATTTTGCAAACTCTATACAAACATATAGTTGTCCTTCTCTCAAGGAATTATTATTTTCAACATAAATATAATAATACAAAATATGCTCACCTTTACTTTTGTATACATATGAGGTTAATTATACTTAGAAATAAAATATTACTGCTAATTATTTGTAAAATAATTTTTAATTTCCAGTTCATTTTGCATTGAGTTGACAAAAAGTATTTAGGGTGTAGCCCCTGATAGATTGCCCCACTTTCCGTGTATAGTCTGAAACCTGGGCTTTGCTGTGACCAGCTCTGCTTCTTGGTCCTGCTATAATGTCTGCCCCACCATGAAACTTACCCTCAGAAGTATAAACTACAGATAAACCCCCTCCCTCCTAAAGTTGCTTCCCATAGGTATTTATTCACAGCAACCAGAAAGTAACTGATACAAAAGCTTGTGAGACTTTTTTGAAATAAATGCTAAATATACACATCTAGGCCTGTGTACATTCTCATATTTTTTTTCTAGTATATGAGTCTCTAATAAATATGAAATTTCTAGAGGAGGCATCAAGGAGAAACTACCACATTGAAGCTATGAAAACTGAAAGTTTGTCATGTTTTCACTTCCTGCTGTGCCAGCTGGCGATGCTCTCTAGAGTGAGTTTGTCAGCCAGACTGCAGTGATATTTTGGCCTGTGTCATTGTTTTGTGCATGGTGTTCTGGGTGCTATGAGATACTTTGGAGATTTTTCTGACAACCACACAAAAGGTACCTCTAGCATCACTGCTCTACTGCAAGATATGATGGATTACACTGTTGGAAGATACCACAAGGTCCCTCACAGGGCAGGCGATGATCTCTATGTGGGAATCATTGCTCTAGGATGTAATAACTTAAGGTGTTTATGACTTTAAGAACGCAAAGTCCTTTCTTCATACATGGAACACCTACTTCTGTATCAGATATGTCAACACCCACTTCTATTTTCCTTCCTCTTTTTACAATGTGATTATTTTGAATCGTAACCCCACATTTCACAGGTAACATAATTTGGATATCTTTCTTGACTCACTCTATGCAGTGCCCATATTAAACCCTTTTCACATCCCCTTCACGTCTGTACAAAACTCTTTCTGTGACATTACTCTTTCATGTATTTGCTTTTAATGGCACTCAGTGGTTTTAGTACAGAGAATTACAAAGAATGCATTTCAAACTGGTTATAAATCACCATACACATAACTGCTATTGACTTAAAGAAATGACTGTGTGTGACTAGAAAATTAAACATTACAGAAAAGAGTATAAAATAAAGTAAAGCCTTAATTTTGACAATGGCTTCATGTCTTTTCCCAAGAATATGGATTCCTTGGATGAGACTATAACACCTAATAAACAAACAGATATAATTCAATATATGTGGCAGGAAATGATGTATAATCAAAGCCAATTGAAAAAGAAGCCTTGACCGTGAAATCAAATCCAATGTTGTTTACATACCTCATCAAGTCCACATAGCTTTTCCCACTGCCATGTTCTGATGAAGGCATCTGTGCCTCTCTCTGGGATGCACTCTGTGGTCGACTGAGTCATCACCGGAAACAATAAACTCGTGAAGGGACTGTGAACTCATAGATTCATCAATTCATAGAACCAATCTCCTATTCTCTTATGTACATGTGGGTTGTTACTGTTTTCAAGGTACCTATGATTTCTTTTTCCAGCAAGCATACATATGGTGGTAGCATCATGTAAAGTACTGAAATAATTAAGATCCCTGGTCACTAAACTGAGGAACAGAAAAGCTGACTCATTCCAGACATGAGAAATTTCCTTGGATGGCAACCCTCTTAGTCACCTCCATGACATCTCTATTCTTTCTTTCTCAGGTCAGGAAGAGCACAGAGTATGTTCACTTAAGATGCCCCAACCAAGAGAAAGCACTGAGTAAAGAATGCCTGGAATGATGGCATTTAACTTACAACCCAGGGATTATACTAGAATCAACTTTAGAGTCCTTTAAAGGGATGTTGCCTGGGAAGTAATATACGGTATGCACATTGCTGGTTTTTTATTTTTATTTTTCTAAAATATAGGTTGCTTTCTGAGTTTTTTCAGAGACTATGTAATACCTCGATGTCTTGTAAATAGTCAACTATTAGCCTATTCTTTTTTTTAAGAAACTGACAGAAAAACTGAAGACAAAACACTGGTTTGAAGTAGTCATTGAACTTGCATGTAGTCTTATGTATGAAGTCATATTAATAGATTTAGATCACTTTTCGATATTCATAACATTTTTGTAAATGGTGGTTTTTGATGCTGCTCACATTTTCCCATGTCCTAGAATATTTTGTACATATATTATAGATTGTTTTTCCTGAATGCATGTCTGTGAGAATATTGTTGTAGATTGCTTTGTGTAAGGTTTTGATTATGGTTGTTGGCATCAGTGAGGGTGGGAACATGGGGAAACTATTGGCTTCTTGCTTTGATGGCTCACATTCCTGAAAGACTGGCTACTTATCTAAGAACAGAAGAGGAGAATGATCTTATTTATAGCTTCCTGGGGGAAATCAAATTAATTTGGTGGATAAAATGATATCCCAGAAAGGATAACAGAACAGAGCATCAGACAACCAGAGACTGATTTGGAGACAATTTGCTTGTCTTTGGACATATCTTTCTGCTGCTATATATAGAGCCATCAAAGTCGAGATCTATAAAACTAAAAATATAGATTTATACTTGGTTTTCAAGTCCTTGAGTAACATTTGTATTTTAGCAAGCAAAAACGTGAAACAAGACTACCTGGAATAGAATTGTTATTTAGGGAAGTTAATTTGACATCAATGTGTAGGATGGATTAGAAACCTAAGAGAACAGAGATAGGAGCACCAATTAAGGAGCTAAAACAATAGTCCTGGAGAGAGATAATGAGGTTTCAGTTAAAATCATTGCATCAGTGGAGATGGATCAAAGGCTAATGTTGATACTTGTGGTCTTGTCTGCGTATGGATAGGGGCAGTTATTAGGCACCTGGCCTCTGAGGGGAAAGTTACTTTATATTAATCTATTTTAGATTCAATTTTACCACACAACTTTCATTAGCTTTACATGGTAATGAAAGTGAATTGTGAAAGTAATATACTTTGTTTGGATCAGGACATAACAGAAATGAGTGCCTGGGAGCAACTGTGCCACAGAATTATGTAGACTGGGCTAAAGAGGATATTGCAAGGGCTTCCCAAATCAGAAGACATGAGACTCCCATGGAGGATTAAAAAAGTAATAAATAAATCTAAAGCCTCCTGAACATCACTCAATATATTTCTAACATAGCAGTTCTGAAGTGACTTTGTGATATGATTCATATTCAGAGGACTGTGTATGATTCTAATGAAGCCAAAACCTCAGTAACTGCCCATGTGAAGATCAGACAAAGTGAAAGACTTCCAACAGAGTAAGGATATACACCAGGATTTGGGAAAGGCTTCTGGAAGGATGTCCCAGTCTATCAGTGTGTCCAGTTATCGTGTGCGATTCTGTTACCTTGGGGATTCTGCTGTCCCTGACTTTGACTAAAGCTTGAAGATATGAAGTTTACCTTTCTGTGAATGTCAACATATCCTTTCTACAGAGAGAAAAGTAGATGTATGGTAACATTTCCATTGCACATAATATGTTTTTTTCCCCAAAATATATTATCATGAAATTGAGTGTGTGCAAATATGTTGATATAAACTTCTTTAAACTATTTTTAATTGTAAAGTTTTATTTATAGAGATCTTTCAGTTCTTTGGTTAGGTTTATTGATGGAGTTTTCTTGTTTTAGGCTATGGTGAATGAGATTGTTTACTTGATTTTTTTTTCTGTATATTTGTCATTAGTATATTGAAGGCTACTGATTTTTGTACCTTAATTTTGTATCCTACCACAATGTTGAGAGTGTTTATCAGCATTAAGAGTACTCCCATGAAGACTTTAGGCCCTCCTATGTATAGAATCATATCATCTGCTCACAGGATATTTTGAATTCTTTTCCTAGGTGTACATCAAAGAAAATTGTCAATTGAGTGAAGTAGCAGCCTACATATTGGGAGGGAATATTTGCCAGTTAGACATCTGTCAGAGCAGTAATATCCAGAGTATGAAAGGAACTGAAAACAGCCAAACATCAAGAAAATAAATCTCAATCAAAAATGGGCTAGACATTTGAAAAGGCAGTTCTCAAAAGAAGTACAGGTGCTGGAGAGATGGCTTAGCGGTTAAGGTGCTTGCCTGTGAATCCTAAGGACCCAGGTTCAATTCTCCAGATGGAGTTCATTTGCAGTGTCTACAGGCCCTGGCATGCCCATTCTCTCTGTGTGTCTGTCTCTCTGTCTCTCTGTCTCTCTCCTCTCTCTGTCTCTAATAAATAAATTTTAAAAAGAAGTGATATATATATATATATATATATATATATATATATATATATATATATATATATATATATATATGTATATGTTCAACATCTTTAGTTAGCAGAGAAAAGGAAATCAAAACTGTATTGTTTCTATCTCACTACAGTCATAATGTTAGAATACCTATCATTAAAACAAAGAAAGGTAAGCCCCTTTTTCTGAAGACACCATATCCTGACGACACAGAGCATGGAGAGACCTGGCTGGAATCCAGAAGAGAGTCAGTTGCCAGACAGCTAGCCCAGCTAGTACTGAAAAGCACTACATGAGCTCCTGGGGGACAGTGGCCAAAAAAGGTCTGAGTAACCAGAGGTTTAAGCTACTCAGAGGCAAACACCCTGACAGGATGTACGCCAGTGCAGTAGTGGCCCACAGCCTTGGTGGGTAACCAATAGCTTTCTGATTGGCTAAGTGATCCTCTCAGTGTAAACGAGCCCATTTTTGGAGTTGGGAACCAGGTGAGAATCCTATGGAGCCAAAGATGATGCTCTCCAGTGTCAAGCTCTCACAAGTCTTTGGCTAAAAGAGGGGCTATGTGCAACAAATTCTCCCTAAATTAATAATGGTTATCCTGTTTAAATTTGCTGACTTCACTCTCCATTGGAGAATTTATTCTTCTTTTTCAAAAGGTATGGAGAACCGAGGAGATAAACTACCCTCTGCACTTAAGCCATGTCCCAGCTGAAACCACGGAGGAATTGGGGAGATAAGCAAGAATGCAGCTACCACGGTGAGTCTGACAATCAACTCCAAGGTGAAGGAAACACACCACCTTAAGGATTCACAACACTTACCAACGCAGAGATCCAGAGGCTCCTAGAGCTCATCACTGAAGCAGACTTAAAACTCACCCACCACAGCTTAGTGAATTTTGTGGAAGAGGGGGCAGAAAGACTGTAAGAGCCACAGGTTGAAACATAATGTAGAGAGGCATTGCTTGTCCCCTGAAACTGAGTGGTGGTCCCACAAGGCATAATCCTCAACCCCACAGAGGAGTGTCCCTGGTGGAATGGGGGCAGGGATGAGGGAAAAGAGGTATCAACACATGAAGTATCCATACAAAATATGTTGTTAATCATAATAATTTTTTTTTAAAGAAAGCAAAGGACAACAAATGGTGGCAGGAGAAACAAATTCTTTATTATTATTATTATTTGAGAGAGAGAATGGGCGCACCAGTGGCCTCTCAGATGCTGTGAATGAACTCCAGAGGCATGTGCCCCCTTGTGGGCAAGCGTGACATTGCACCCTTGTGTCTGGCCAAACATTGGACCTGGAAATAGAACGGATGTTCTTAGGCTTGGCAGGCAGGCGCCTTAACCACTAAACCATCTCTCCAATCTGAAAGAGAAATTCTTAATTCCCCCTTCATGGAAGTGCAAACTGGTGCAATTTTATAAAAATTAACATATAACTTTGAGTGGATGTTTCTCAATAAACTAAAGGTAGATCTATCTACCTTATGGCCCAGCTACACCACTCCTAAGGATTCTATGCACTGTTTCAAAGATATTTGCTCATCCATGTTTAATACTGTTTAGGGGAAATAGATTCACCCAAGATGTCCTTTGACTGATAAAAAATGAAAATAAAAATGTGCATATACACAATGTAGTTTTATTCAACTCTAAAGAAAATATTGAAATAATAAAAATTTCAGGCAAATGGGTGGTTCTAAAAAACATTATACTAAATAAAGTACAAAAGTTTCAGAGATACAAATGCCACATGTCATCTCTCATATGCATATCCCAACAAAATATTTTAGATTTTTATGTGCATATTGGATTATGGGTTAGTAGAGGTCAGAAAGCTATAATTTAGGCATGAGGGAGGTTATTGAGTAAAACTTTAAAAGAAAGGATAGCTTATATGTAAATAAGGGGGCATAATATTGGGATGGAAAGGTTTATGTGGGGACAAGGTTGGAGAATGAAGGACAGAAGTAGGTGAGAGAAGGGTTAAACAACACTAAAGACAGTATGAAAAGCCATATGGAAACCTACTTTTTGGTTAGCTAATTAAAAGCATATTGTTTTCAAAAAGAATTTAGGCAGAAGTATCTGTTGGAATGGATAATATTGTACTCAGAAACCACAGTTGTTCTAGAAAAATCCCAGAGTAAAGATACTGCCTAGTGAATCATTGGTTGGTGAGACACCCGAGACCCATAAAATAAGGCCGGCTATTTGCACTCTACTTGCTCACCTGAACTAGATGGTAAAACCTTAGAGCAAAAGACAACACCATATTTGGTTGCAAGACACTGAGAAATCAAGTTGGAGTGAGCTAGAAACACTCTGTCTGCTGGCTACCTAGCATAGTGAGGGAAATTGCCATGGAGGTTTCTAATGGCGAAAAGACATCCATAGCCTTACCCAATGGCAGATTCAGCCTGTGTGATATAAATTAATTTGCCAGTGAGGCAAGATGTGCCCACTAGTACAAGAGTGGCTTGCTAGTTTGGGGAGTATCTGCTTTCTGATTAACATCAGAAACTACTCCTTGGGAGGAAAAATGAATTTATGAATTTATGTGTTCTTGATATACGATGTTATATGTTCTCTCTAGTGCACACACACAGATAGATGCTCTAAATTTTGCTGGACATACAAGAATAATTAATTTACTTTACTTTGGCTGGCAACATCTTTCCAAAGACAAGTTTATACTTTTTGACTACTCATTAATTTCATCAGGTTGATTTATAGCAGAACTATTTTAGTATAAGAATTTGCAAAACATAAATTTTGCCATTTTTTTCATGGTGTTAAATTATTTCTTCACCTATTTTTTGTAACTTCATCTTGTGAAGCTTATGCAATAATTATTAAACAGTGTCTATGCACATTAACTGTCAAGAAGTCATTCTTGGCTAGAGAATTACTTAATAATATTTAAATGAAATAAGTATACCAAACACCCTTTAACTTAACATTCTTATAATTTTATTTTGCCTTTCACATACATTTAGGTCCACAGATATTTCCTGACTTAAATTCAATGGCACTTAAACTTGATACATTTTATCTAAAAATAAATATATACATTAACTTCAATTGAAACATTATTTGAAACATTATCAATAACTTATTAATTAATAATTAATTTCTATGTAATGTGATGAACTATTTATATGACAATTTATTAAATGCATGAGTAAATGATGAGTGCCTATATCTAGTAATCCAGGATGCAAAACATCTCTATCACCTCCAGTAAAGTTTTATGGCCAGATTCTCCCTTTTAGTCCTATGCTCAATTAAAAAAAAAGGTGACCTGATATTTAACTCCACAGATTAATTTTATGTATCCTACAATTTAATTAGTGGTATTCTATAGCATTTTATTCTATGATTTGTGTCTTTAAAGAATCCTGTTTCTTTTGACATATGTTTATGATGTGGCAGCTATCAGTGGTTCACTCTTTTTCATTTTGTATAATATTGCATCATATGAATGAGCCACACATTTTTCACTTCCATTGATTGGAATGCTGATGGATTCCAAATTCTTATCATTATGACTAAAATACCTAGAAACATTTGAAACAAATATTTATATTTTGATGTCCTTTTTAAATCTTATTTCCAAATCAGTTAGCAAATTGTCCAATATTCTATTTTATTTGTATGAAGTATACTTTAGTACATAATTATTTAATGACTTGGTACTACAAACTCTAGGCCATTCTATGTATATAAAACATGTAAGCCAAAATTATTTCATAGAAAAATAAATCCAGAAAGATAATCCAAACTTTTAAAAAAATATCTAATATATTAATATATTCATGTTTTCCCCAGAATTCTCCTCTCTCTGTAAGATAAAACAGATTCTCCAACCAAAATTGAGAACATTTTGAACATTTGAATAAAAGAGAAGACTAGTTATTACAGAGGTATATTGATGTGTCTATCCACTCTCAGTTAAAGAGCAGTGGAGGTTCTTTGTGAAGCCTTTTGGTTTCTTGTTCTAGGGTATCTGGCTTGGTTCCCAGAGCCATATATAAGTCCTTACCCACTGGGAAAGTCTTATGTCCAATCTGTGCACACTAAGTTACCTATAGCAGTTGAATGTCAATATTGCACAAATGTAGGCTTCTCGATTGGCTGGTTGATTTTGTAACTGGAAGGATCTCCTGATTATTTCAATCTGTTGACAGCCATCATTCTCTAGCTACTCTCATGGGAAATGGGGACAGACACTCTGGTCACTCAAATCTCTTTAAAAACAGATCCAAAGTCTAAAGAGAAAGCAACATTAAATCACATCTCCATCTTGCCCACCAAGGCTCGGGGAGCATCAAGGAAGAGGACGCAGAAAGATTGTAAGAGCCACAGGTGGATAGGAATAGGCTGATCCACAGTCTTTCCCTCATCCCTGCAGATGCAGACACTGACTGAGACCTCTTGGTCACCAAAATGAATACCAATAACCAAAGCAGCAGCAGAAGAAGAAGGAAGAGGAGGAGGAGGAGGAGGAGGAGAAGAGAGAAGAAGGAGGAGGAGAAGAAGAGAGAAGAAGGAGGAGGAAAAGGAGGAGAAGACCCCCAGCAGAATTAGGGTATGGCATGGGGGCGGGGGTCTGTGTGTGCAACTTTACTTTATAAAACACCATTAATTTTTTAAAGAAAGATTCTAACGCTTAAACATATTATTTGAGGGAATAGGAAAGGCAGTTTTGCAGAAGAGTGTCAGTGCAGCTAATAAATGGATGTAAGATAAGAAATTCCAATTAGTCTTGATACTTTGAAGAAAAATTACTATCTTTAGAGAAGAGCAGTTGAGTTGGCAACTGAGGAGGGAAATGTGACATCGCAAAGAGATGGGTATTATATTAGACATAAGGAGAGATCCTATAAATTTGATTTGGGGAGGAATTAAGAAATATTTTATGTAGAAAGCAAAATAAATTAAGTTTTAGACTCTTTTTTTAAAAAAAAATTATTTATTTGAGAAAAAAAGAGAGCCAGGTAGACAGAGAGAGAAAAAAGGGAGGGAGATAAAGAAAGAGAGTATGGGCATGCCAGGGCCTCCAACCACTGGAAACAAAGTCCAGACTCATGCACTTTGTGTTTGGCTTACATAGGTACTGGAGAATTGAACTTTTTTTTTTTTTTTTTTTTTTCAAGCAAGCACTTTAACCACTAAGCCATTTCTCCAATCCAAAATTAAGTTTTAGGGCTGGAGAGATGGCTTAGGGGTTAAGGCGCCTGCCTCCTAAGCCTAAGAACACTGGTTCCAACCTCTAGCGGTTCCAATCTCCAGGTCCCACGTTTAGCCAGATGCAAAGTGACGCAAGGGTGCAATGCCGCACTTGACCACAAGGGGGTGCACACATCTGGATTTCGTTCACAGCAGCTGAGAGACTGCTGGCGCACCCATCTCTGTCTCCCTCTCCCTCTCCCTCTCCCTCTCTCTCTGTCTCTCCCGCTCTGTGTCTCTCTCCAAAAAAATAATAAAAAATAAAAAAAATAAAAAGTCAAAATTAAGTTTTATTGAAAAAGTTTATATTGGTTACAGCACAGTAATGTTGTATGGTGGAAGATGGAATAGGAAGCAAGCTTACAGGGGTGTAGGTGGCACTGACAGGATCTGTCAGTTTCCTGTATTTGGGAGAACAAAGTGTAGAATATTTTAGATGGGCATCCTTCAATCAAGCTTTCAAAAGGAACTAAAAGCTTGGCATACAAAGATAGACTTATCATCCTTCTATATTTTCATGAACTTTGCAACTCCTGTGACTCATCTAGGTAGTTATTTCCTTTAGAAATTTATTTTCAGAGGTGAGCCTTGGTAGAGAATTCATGAATGGATGGGGGAGTTTCACATTTACAAGAGATTCAGAGGCGGTAAGAAATAATGTGAAGCATTGAGTAATGTCTCATAAGTGAAAATAGAAAGTCAAGGAGAAAATAAGACATATTGTGTAATGTAGAAAAGATTAATAATGGATTTAGAAAAGATGAAAATTGGGAAATTCAAAATAAGTTTTTCCAAATATAGCCTATGACATTTGAGGAAACAGTAAAAGCAAGGAGACCTCTCTGAAAGCCCACATTCTTCTTTCTTGAAGCAACCAGATAATTATCAGATCTTTTTTTCTGAATCAGATCATGAAATCCTCATGTGAGAAATGTCCACCCTACACTCTAAAGAAAAAATATATTTTTTTTATGTCTGAACACACAGGGACACATTAAAGAATCTGAAAAGACAAACCTTTCTAAGTTTCACTGTTTATCACTATGGGGTCATACTTACTCTTTCCCATTACACTTCTCTGTAATTGTCTTTTATTCTTTAAACTTAATATAACAATATAAATGTTGGGGCTGGAGGGATGGCTTAGTGGTTAAGGCATTTGCCTGCAAAGCTAAAGTACCCAGGTTTGAGTCCCTAGGACCCACCTTAGCCAGATGCACAAGGGGGCACATGTATATGAAATTCGTTGGCTGAAGTGGCTGAAGGCCCTGGCAGGCCCATTCTCTCTTCTCTCTCTCTCTCTCTCTTCTTTCTCTCCATCTTCTTTCTCTCTCTCTTCTTTCTCAGTCTCTCTCCCTCTTCCTCTCTGTCAAATAGATACATAAATAAATAAAATAATATAAATTTTTACTAGCTCGGGTCATAAATAATGAAATTGCAAAACGTATATTAAATAAACTCTATGATTTGTTTTATTTGTCTTATTACAAGGAAGACAAAAACCTTGGGATAAGTGAGGAAAATGTATTATTTCCCTTACAAAAATTTTTGCACAATTTATGAAGAAAAGCAGCATAGGTTAAATGCGAGAATGTTACCTCAACATATGGAATAGCCAGGTGTGGTGGCACACGCCTTTAATCCCAGCACTCGCGAGGCAGAGGTAGAAGGATTGTTGTGAGTTCGAGGCCACCCTGAGAATACAGAGTGAACTCCAGGTCAGTCTGAACTAGAGTGAGACTATACCTCAAAAAAACCAAAAAGCTTGGGGACCCTGGATTAAAAGAAAGGAAGGAAGGGATTGGGGAACCATAGAGGTCCCATAGAGATCAAGAGTAACAGGAATAATAAAACCACAGAAATCCTACTTCTCAGCCTTATTAGTTTAGATCTGAGGTGAACCCAGGCAGAGATTTGTGAAAACAGAAAAGTGGTATACATTCCAGCCAAAAGGTATAAAGAATGCAGTTTGAGTTTTGGCCGTTAATGCTTGCTTGGCGGTGCTGGTGTTTCCTTGCTGGAGTTCTTTCTCTCTGCTTAGATCTATGGAAGTAAGCAGCTGCTTCTGCCACTGATGGAGTTTCCCCTGGATTTGGTTAGCCTGAGATAAACCCTTTCCTCCCATAAAGAGTGTGTGGTCAAATGTTATCCCCAGCAACAAGAAGCTGACTGTAACAATCGGTCTCCTTATTGGCCATCCCAAAGGCTTCTGAGAGTCCTGCTCTGATTGTAAAATGCCATCATTCTTAAAGGCCATATTATTTTTATGCAGAAAATTTTAAGTAACTATTATAAAGAGGCAAAACTGAAGAAATATGTCCCCCAAATGCAGGAACTATGATATTTACACCAATGACTGTGTCTTGGATTCACTAGCCTCTAAATTTTAGCATCTTAAAATATATGACAGGTCTTTTTGTAACCTTCTGTTTAGTGATACAGCCTAATATGTGTAAGTGGTGAAATCGTACAGGGCTTTGATTCTAGTTGTGACACAGACTAATTGTCAAGCACATGGTTTCCTTGAGGTAAATTGCTTGTAGCTGTAAGAACTCATGACAATACTTGTTGGCTGTACAGCGTTATCTCTCCACCACAGAGCCGCTAATGTGTCTCTGCTGAATTGAAAGCACTGGACTTTTATTTTCTTTATTCAATGCGGTGCCAGACTGAACTTCTTTTGCAGATATGTTTATTCCCTGCAATAAAAACTATGAAAATGAAGTCTGTGAAGTATTATACAGTATTTTAGAGATTATCTGTTTAGAAGTGGACAGTACTGTATGATTTCTTCACTGAGATTATTTGCATTCTTTATTATTTAATAAGCTACTAAGTTCAATTTGCCTCTTCCAAATCCAATTCTGTCTTAAGGGTTTTAGTTGGAAGTAGTTTTTCATTTGCTACTGATAATGTAGTTCAGAGATTTGAGACTTCATTCTCCTATATTTTACTAAGCAACAAAAGTGATAAGGTTGTATTTTATGCAAGCAAAATTTTGAAATTTATTTCCTGATTACCCTATATGAGATAGATGATCTCCAAAAAATGGATCTTTCTTTTGGTATTTTATGCCCACTGTCTTTTTTTTTTTTTTTTTTTTTTGCAGTTTATATCTCTGAACACACACACAGAATTAAAAAAGGTCTAAATTGGGGCTGGAGAGATGGCTTAGTGGTTAAGGTGCCTGCCTCCTAAGCCTAAGAACACTGGTTCCAATCTCCAGGTCCCACGTTTAGCCAGATGCAAAGTAATGCAAGGGTGCAATGCCACACTTGACCACAAGGGGGCGCACATATCTGGATTTCATTCGCAGCAGCTGAGAGGCTGCTGGCGCACCCATCTCTGTCTTCTTCTCCCTCTCTCTCTGTCTCTCTTTGTGTCTCTCTCCCAAAAAAGGTCTAAATTGTTTACTTGATAAATTATGCATGTCAAATCCATCTCTTTCAAAGAAATATTTAATGATGATATGATGGCTGGTTAGTAAAATATCTAAAATTGATGAACTGCAAACATATTATTACAGAACATGTTAGGTTCCTTATTTTGCAACCAATGTTTTAAATGACATAGTCATTAGGAAGACTTTTTATAACAATCATAACAACCATATTATCACCCATGTGCCTTACACTTTAAATGTGTTTTAATTTACCCATAAGCAATATTAGAGTATCTGTAATTAAGTTGAAATTTCTCTGTATCTAAGATAGTTGCAGGATAAAATCATATTATTTACTTGGATTTGATACTATGTGTCAGAAATTAATTCCTTTTCTAAAATCTATGTATCCATTATTTAAGATCAACATAATTAGGAAGAGATACACCCTAGCACAGATACATATACATATGCAGTAATACACATGTAATACACCCTAGCATAGATACATATACATATGCAGTAATACCCATGTACAGTAAATAAATATCCCCTGAGGAATGTTAAGTGAAAAGCAAACTAACAGTGTTTGCAAGTACAGCAAGCTTAATGCAAGACTGTTAGTGAGCCCTGCTGCTATTCATCAATTTGAATCTTAGTAAAAGTTATTTCCTTGATTTATTGACTATTTGACTTTCCTTTGTAGATCTCAGCTTGAATCTGAAAGTATAATGAAGTAAAGAGAAACATATTACTAACCGCTTAAGAAAATACAGAGAAGTAATGCTGCTCCACAAGTTTTGCAATAGATTTCAGTTGTCACGCGTTTCTCACTTACAGGGGAGGAATCCGTACCTTTCAGGCACTGTGGAGGAGCTGACAGTAGCAGAGTACAACATGAATGTAGTTTCCTTCTTGATCATCTTTGATCAAGGTAGTATTGTCCAGTTGGAAATAAATGTATTATAGAGTATAGGAATTTTTTTTTTTTTTTGGTATGGATTCAATGTACTTAAATGTCATGTAATAAAAATGCTAATCTGAAAAGGAAGAAGCAAAGGTTCATGCATTGATAATATTGTCATGTAAGCCCTATGGTAATGTTACTCATATACTGTGCCTTAATTATTTGGGGGACAACATAAATACAAAATGGCATTTAGACAAAGTTCCTCCCTTTCAGTTGTATAGTCTTAGTATATGTGATTTAGTCAGAATTTCCGAGACTAGAAAAAAAATTACCTGGAATTATCAAATTACAAATAGAAGTAGGTGTTTTGGCTCACAGTTCTAAGGATTTTTTTTTTTTTTTCATTACCTACTTATGTTTGTGGTGCTTGGAATTGAACTCATGACTTAGTGCATGCTAGGCAATCACTCTACCACTTCCCATGCATTTTAAGGGTTTCTATCCATGATAGATTGACTCTGTCAATTTGAGCTTAGGCAAGAAGAGCCTGAGATCCTACAATCCCCATTAAAGATACAATCTCAATAACCTGGAGAGCTCTCATTAAGCTTGACTGACTAACGGGTCCTCCACCTCTCAATATTGCTAAGCTGGAGATCAAGGCTGGTGACATGGGCTTCCAGGGAACATTAGTGTTCAAGACTACACAAGAACATATGTCCACTTAGGTCAAACTTTCAAAATTTTTTTGTGTAACTTAAGCTAATTGTTAGTTGCTGCACAACCACTCACGCATTGCCTTACATAAGGTAACATAATTATTGCTTAGATATTGTTTCTGAAATGGTGAACATATTAACATAACTGTTATTTTTTTTTTTGTATTTTTCTTCCTTACCATTATTGACATAGTTTAATGAATGGGGCTGCTCCCAGAAGCCCTCAGATTATGTCTCCCACATTTTAGAGGGCTCAAGAAAGTGCCTCATTTTCTAAGATCATATGATGATCCCCATTCACTGTGCCTTCTGTGACATGGTAGGATATTTGCCCTAAATTACTACACTGGAATGAAGATCCTGCAAAGTTCTTTCTAAAGTTTATGAGACTCATTTGGTTACTTTCAATTAGTATCATGATGAGATTTTTTTTTTTACTTTTGGTTTGCAGAAAAATGTCTCATCTCATGAACATGATTAAGGATTTGACTGCATTTCAATATTTACTCATGATGACATTATTTTAAATTCCACAAAGTTAAAGTATGTAATCAATATTAGCTTTAATGCAAGTCAGGTTATACATCTATATGACATTTTTTGGCATTTTCCTGATCATAAATCATATTTCCCAAAAATGGATTATTGAATCCTGATGACATGCACTTTCTTAATTGTCTCAGTAGTATTACAAAGATTCTATCTAAAAGGCTTAATATTTCATTTTGTATTCATGTTTCAGTATACTATGACTTTAAAGTACATCAAAGAGCTGAAAACATTTTAACACTTCTTTTACCTGACATAGTCATAAAATCTGCTTTAATCTCTGGTGACTTAATATGGTCTGACTATAATAAACCTGTGATATTTTATTTCTTTCATTGGAACTTTGTGCATATGAAACAAATAAAACCATGATTTTTGCTTTCACTTATCAGAATCAACATCATAAACAAAATTATATTTTGGATGGAAGTTCTGCAACATGAAGAACCAGCCCAGAAGATTGGAACACAGAGACTCATAGGTAGGAACAGATACACTGAGCCTCGTTGATGGTGCACATACAAATTCACTGTAATTGAAGAGTTCTCATAATCCTGCTTTTAGAGGAACTGGTATTTGGACAAATGGAAATAGGTACTATTAGTAGAAAAGGAAACAAATGAACACTATAAAACCCAAGTACATGTTTTCATACTGTGAAAGTACTTATCCCTAAATACATAAAAGCACAATGGAATAAGAGAGACAAAGGGTAGTAACATAAAGTGACTTGCTCCTGATGAAGACTGCTTCTCAGCAAATTATACTCTACTGTTATATAAGTAAAATGCAATTATTCGGTTATGTAATAAATACAGAACCCAACCTGATATGTGTGTGTATGTGTGTGTGTGTGTGTGCGCGCACACACACATACACACACATAATTTGGATACCAGAGGATAACCTCAGGTCTTCTCCCTCAGGTGCTTTCTATTGTTTTAGATGCAGGAGTTTTCACTGTCCTGAAGTAGCCTGGTAGGTTAGACTGACTGGCCCAGGGATCCACTTACCTACAACATGCTAGTGATAAGATGACACGTGTGTGCTGTCACACTTGACTTTTTTCACCTGGGTGCTGGGGATCAAATTCATCTCCTTATGCCCTTTACCAACTGAGTTTTATCCCTAGCTTTTGTAATTTTTTAATTTATATATTTATTATCAATATCTTAGCAAGCTATGGAGAAAAAGTATCCCTGAAATTTTTTCAACATGTTATAGCAAATGCAGAAGAGATTTACAATTTAAAAATAAATCCTACATTATTTTAGTATATATTCTAGGAAAATCAAGAAACTTTGAACAGACAATGACCCTGATTTTGCAGAACCATCCCAGTGTCAATCTGTGTCTTGTTCATGATAAATTTGCTTTCCACAAAAGAAGATGACAGAAACAAATTCATCAGTCTCAGGTGTAATGTGTTCTGAGAAGCTGGTTCAGGGATGTTGGAAGTAAGATATATACTCAATGTATATGAATCATCTATAAGGAATCCCTTGTAAGAGCATGGTTGCATTTGTGTCTGGGCGTACAAATACTCCTTGAGTTATCCAACTGGAACTGGAGTATTCATACACCAGTTTCACTATTTTTTTTTTGAGAGAGACACAGAGAGAGACAGAGAGAGAGGGAGAGGAAGACAGATAGAGATGGGCGTGCCAGCAGCCTCTCAGCTGCTACAAACGAAATCCAGATGTGTGCACCCCCTTGTGGTCAAGTGCAGCATTGCACCCTTGCGTCACTTTGCATCTGGCTAAACGTGGGACCTGGAGATTGGAACCAGCGTTCTTAGGCTTAGGAGGCAGGCGCCTTAACCACTAAGCCTTCTATCTCTCCAGCCCAGTTTCACTATTTTTGTCATAATATGTCTTGTTATTTCTGAAGGTATGTGATATTTTGAAATATTATGTGATATTTTTTCCAAAAAATTACCAGCATGTAAAAGGCCTCTATATGAAATCCCAAGGGAGATGAAAATCGCAGCAATTATAGAGTATATGTAAGGACAATATTGTTTGATAATCTGACCAGTGGGGGAAATGTTACTAGTCCTGAATTTCCCAGAGGGAAATCTGGCTGTAAGTGATAGTCACAGTTTTCAGGGGCTAAACTTTGCCATTATTATGTATGAGTGCTCCTTTAATCTACTGCTACACTTTTTGAAGACTCTAGCTTGTTACTACTTGTCTACTTCCTTATTGATTACTAATAACGGGTTATTGTTCTTGAAGGATTACATTGGATCTAAAAGGATCATTTCTTGTATGTTTCCAATTTCTTACAAAGTCCAGATATCCGGAATGCCTGATGTGTTCCTGCAGGCATTTTTCTATCAATGAAGAAACCATAAGGTTTTACTTAACCAGGTAAGTCCAGTTTTGAAATTAAGAGTAAAAACCAGGGGGTGGAGAGATGGCTTGAGGGTTAAGGTGTTTGCCTGCAAAGCCAAAGGGTCCTGGTTCAACTCTCCAGGTCCCACATAAGCCAGATGCACATTCATCTGGAATTCCTTTGCAGTGGCTAGAGACCCTGGTGTGCCCATTCTCTCTCTCTCTCTCTCTCTCTGTTTTCTTTTTTTCGAGGTAGGGTCTCACTCTGGCCCAGGCTGACCTGGAATTAACTATGTACTCTCAGGGTGGCCTTGAAATCAAGGCGATCCTCCTACCTCTGTCTCCTAAGTGCTGGGATTAAAGGTGTGCGCCACCACGCCTGTCTCTCTCTCTCTCTCTCTCTCTCTCTTGCTTTCTCTTTGCCCCTTTCTCTAATATATATATATTTTAAAGAGAATGAAAAATAGGGATGAGTCTTAAAGAAAAAATAAAAAGCAAATACCATCAAGTAGAGATATGTTCCATTCTTTAATTTTTAGGTCATCTGTATCTCTGTTTTCTTCAGTTCTTTTTTTATGTTAAAATAAATTAGGAAGATAGTTTTACTTTGGAGAGGCTTTGCTTTGTGAAGTGCTCAGTGGAAAGAAAGTATGGGAGCATCTGATTAGGTTCTTATCAAAGATTCATGTAAAAGGGAAAATATATAATTCTCAGAGCTCACCTTAAGATTCTGTAATTCAGTATTGAACAATGTAAAATAACTGGGACACGAACAGTGGAGGCATTTTCTAGCATTGATGTTTACTCCCCAGTATAGCTGCCTCAGAGTGGTCAGGAAATAATTCATATTCCAAGCAAAAGCTGTGAAGACTTGAAAGAATTATTGTATTTTCCAAGTACCTATCTTGATTTCATCTATATTTTTACTCAGAGTTTCTTCATTTCAGCATTGTTCTTGCCAAGGGATATTTTGAAAGTAATTAAGCAGCACTAAAATCTTTATAGAACACTTTTGACTATAATCCTGCTTTTGTTACCACCAGTTCAGTTTATTAAATAAACATTGACTGCCTATTATACTCATGCCAATACAAATATTTTATTTATAATGCTTAAATAAAATAACCATTAGAGAGGATTCTCTGAAATCCAAAATTTAATTTACTTCATTGTTGTGATAACTCATAAAGCGTTTCCAATTATTGCTATAATTATTTTAAAGAGGGAAAAAAATGAGATGAAGAGAGATTGAGTTAGGCTTGAAAGGCAGCAGAGTTAGAAAGATAAGAAGGTGGTGTGTGGTCCTGTGTAGTCTAAATACAGGGCCATTGCTTGTCGTGTGTGTGTGTGTGTGTGTGTGTGTGTGTGTGTGTGTGTGTGTGTGGTGTATGTGTATGCAATGGACTTTTGCCATTGCAAACACAAACCTGATTTTTGCTCCACTTTTTGCATACTGCTTACTTGTATGGCTTGAGACTTGAACCTTGTCCTGTAGGCATTACAAACAAGCACCTTTAGCTGCTATGCCATTGTGGTTCTTGTTGCTGGTGGAAAACATCTAAATAAAAGCAGCTAACCGAAAGGAAATGTTTTACATTTGTCTTCTTACAGGAAGAAAATAATGATGTCATTAGAAAGCATGGCATGAGCAGAGGGCGGATGTCACTTCTGTCACATTACAAGTTGCCATCAGCTGGGAACCAAGCAATCAAAACACATGACTTTAAGAGAGAACATCTGATTTAAGGCACCACAGCCATTTTCCCAACACCAGTTCATTTGCTTTTGGTAACTAAATAATGGCAGATAAACACTGCAATCCCTTTCTTTCAGAATAAGGCTGAATGAGATAAACACAGAGAATATTCAACTCCTACTAACCCAGATATCCAGGGACACAGAGGCTCCAAAGACCTCATCCCTGAAGTAGAACTAAAATGATAACAATGTGGCTCAGGGAGATTTGTGGATGAGGTGACAGAAAGAGTGTTAGAGCCACAAGTTGGGTCATTACACACAGAGACTTTGCCTATCCCCCATAACTGTTGACTACCCCCATAATGCATGACCTACATTCCCCAATGATTAGAGTCCCTTCAGAGGGGGGAGGTCAGGGAGGAGGCTACCGGAGGCACCAACATGAATGTAAAATTAGAATAATATAAATTAAAAAAAGAAATGTCTTCAATAAAATCTGTCAATGCCAAAGTTAAGGTAGTAGGATAATATTTAAATGGAAAATGATGTGGCTTATCATTAAGGCTGTTTTGCCACAGTCACTACCTGTTTTTATAATCAAAGCATTATTAGGACACAGAAAGAGTCACACCACAGCATGAATTATCTGCAGCTGTTTAGTCAGGGAGGCTGAGGAGCTAAAATGGAGATTTTTTTTTTTTTTTGGGGGTTCAAGGTAGGGTCTCACTCTGGCTCAGGCTGACCTGGAATTAACTATGTAGTCTCACGGTGGCCCTCGAACTCACGGCGATCCTCCTACCTCTGCCTCTTGAGTGTTGGGATTAAAGGCGTGCGTCACCATGCCCAGCTAAAATGGAGATCTTTTGATCTCCAAGATTTAAATGTTTACTATTGTTACCACTAAGTAAAATAATTGTTTCCATTCTTTTCCCTACATATAATTATGTAAGAGTCATAAACGTCAGAATGTTTTGGAGCACTAACTTCAAAAGACAACATGTCATGAAAATAAGTTAAGCTCAGGAAAATATTTTGGGAAAAATAATTGTCTTTACAATTCAGCTTTTTTGGTGAGCAATATGGACACATAATTTATGATATTTAAACTATCTTTTATGTTACTTGTAAAGTCAATCAATTCCACTGACGCTAGTTTACTAAGTACTAAATATATGGAAATGAGCAATCACTACTGATACATCCCTGCATCACACAGAAGATAGGAAAGAAATCCATCAACTCTGAAAGTTGAGGAAAGAGCCCTATGAACCTCACAAAACTCTATCAAAGGGAGGAATATGACATATAACTTGGGACTACCTTTTCCTCTAACATTACATATCTCCTATCTCTGTTCACCATATTTCTAACTGCATTGAGCACATTAACTCACCATCCTTATAAATATGAACATATTGCTTCTTTCTCTTTGAGGCTATAGAAGAGGCAAACAATATGTTCACAAAAGAGAATAAAGCATGCAAAGGAAAAACACCAAGGAAAATCTTGAATATAGAATGTGAGCCATATTTCTTTTTTTTTCATTTTTTAAAATATTTTATTTATTTATTTGACATAGAAAGAGGGAGGGGGGTAGAGAGAGACAGAGAGAGAGAGAATGGGCATGCCAGAGCCTCTAGCCACTACAAACGAACTCCAGATGTGTGCACCCCCTTGTGCATCTGGCTAACGTAGGTCTTGGGGAATCAAACCTGGGTCCTTTGGCTTTGTGGGCAAATGCCTTAACCACAAACAAAGCCATCCCTCAAGCCACAAAATTCTTAAGTCATAAGTTTTGCTTCAGGCAGTGGTCTTGATTAGCCCATGGACTATGATTTATGGTCTCATGGACCACAAACACAGCAGCGGGCCCTCCCCCCCAAAAAAAACCAGAAACAGAAGCCCTTTGTAGCCAAAGCTAGCATGTGGGAACGGATGGTCTGAGGACAACCTGGAGTGTGCACATACCAATACAAGCCTACATGGATTAGAAAGGGTTAGAGAAACAGGAAACTTATCACTGAGGAATGCAGAAGTACCTGACCTAAGGAAATGGAAATTCAAAAATTGCCTGACAAAGACTTCTAGCTAATCATCTTAAACAGTTCAGTGAGTTACCAGAGTACAGAGAAAGCTTAAGTAATAACGGGATGTCAAACATGCAGAGACTGTAAACAACCAGGCAGAAATTCTAGAAATGACTAACAAAATTATACACTTGAAATAGTTTACATAGCGTTTTGGTAGCACAGTCATTCACAGCAAAAGCAACCCCTCAATGACAGTTGATTTTACACTGTTGCAGTAGGTTTGCTCTCCTGGCAGAAAACACACAGCCAAGAGCACCCTGTGCGAGAAAAGGATTATTACGGCTTACAGACTTGAGGAGAAGTGCCATGATACAGGGGAACATAATGGCATGGTTAGAGGCTGGACATTGCCTTCTTTCCAACATCAGGTGGACAACAGCAACAGGAGAGTGTGCCAAACAACAGCAAGAGGGAGCTGGCTTTAACAACCCATAAGCCCACCCCCAACAATACACTGCTTCCAGGAGGCGTTAATTCCCAACTGTTGGTTACCTAGCATTGAGAACACCTAAGTTTATGGGGGACACCTGAATCAAACCACCACATACACCATTCACTCAGAGGACTGACAATCCAAGAGAAACAAACAAACCAAAAAAGTGAAAGAAGTATACAAAGTAAAGGCTACTTTGAAATGAATGAATGTATGTATCATTAGAATTCCAGAGATATAAGATGAAAAAGAAAACACATTTTAAAAATACTGAAGGAATGAATTTAGTGAGTGAAATACAATACAGCATCATATAAAACCTATTATATGGTCAGTCTAAATCAATAGTCAAACTTAACAAAAGCAGAAAGTAGAATGGCTATGGGAAAGGGTGGAACAAAGAAGATACGAGGAAGTATTTAAAATGTACAAAATTTTATTCATATAAGTAAATCTTAGTGACTTACTTTATAGCTTGGTATTTCTGTGCAAAGTACTGTATTCATGATTAAAATGTTCCTAAGAGGATAGGATCTATTTAAGGTGTTATTCACAAACAGTAACAGTAACTAAAAGTGAGAGAATAGAAAGAAAATTTTGGAGTTGATGAGCTGGTTCAGATATTGATGAAGTTATGATTTTCCTGTTTATTACACTTATCGGCAATTGTATTAAGTTACATGCACTATTTGTGTGCAACATTTTGCATATATAAAGCTTAAATAAAGAATAATTTAAACAATAATTATGCTAGGGTTGTTGATGCGTGCACATAACTTTAGTATTCCAAAATGGGGAGAGGCAGGAAGTTCATGAGAGGGATGTCAGCATGGGAGACTTACAGCGTTCCAGAGACCACAGAGATCTAATGTCAAGGAGAAAAGAAAAAGAAACAGCTTATGATTAACACATTTGAAATACTGACATTTATTGTCCCAAATATAGCAATAGCCATTAATATGCTAATTTATCTTACATTTTTAATCCCCTATAAGATAGGTTAATCCTTTTTAAAATTATTTGACAAGAAAACAAGAAATATCTTAGGGAGCTAACATGTAAAGGGATGAATTTTGAAAGACTCTAGAAATCATGAGTTTTAATATAGTTTCCATTTGACTTTTCATTTAATATAAAATTCAAATGAATATTTTTCAGAGCATAATGACTCAATTAGAAGACAGTAGTAGGATCATTGTTTCTATAGGGGAACTAAACTCTGTTCCGATTGCAAAAACCTTTGTAAAGGAAGCTGAAAGTCAACATTTATGTTTTACATCTTCCTCTGTAGGCAGTCTCCAATATGTGCTTAAGATTTTACAAATCTGAATCTGAATGATGCCTAAACTTAGTCAAAGATGGCATTCCTTTACTTTCTCCTCACTTCTGGACCAGGTTGTAGCAAATTATGTTTCATTGAGTTATGAGGAGATTGTAATAGTAGATTCTAGAACAACATACATAGGTTTGGATACCCATGTGACTCTAAGGATCAAAGAAGTCTATTATGTGGTCACTCCCAGCAGATCATGCTTTACACAAGAGAGAAATCAAGCTAGGTCTTATGCCACTAACATTTGGTTTCTTTTCTAGAAATATACTTGATGACAATTGTTTTGTTTCAAAATGTTGACAAATCAATTAATTAATTAAAGGGGATAGAGAGAAAGTTTCGTTGGTAAGGTGCTCGCTGGCAAAGCCAAAGGACCCAGATTCAATTTCTCAGTACCCACGTTAGCCAGATGCACAAGGTGGCACATGCATTTGGAATTTGTTTTCAGAGTCTGGAGGCCCTGGCATGCCCATGCCCATACTCTCTCTCTTCCAAATAAATAAATAAATATTAAAAAAAAAAATGTTGGGACTCAGAATTAATTCCTCTTATACTCTGATAGTCTACAATGATGACTCTTATTTACTGGCTAGAGCTACTGGCTAAACTGGATATGACCTTAACCCATACCTGGAAATAATTGGAACACTAGATATAGAAATGATATAGAGGGGAAGGTTGAATTAGCTACCTGGAAATATAGACTCATCTATTAGTGTTTAGAGGAAGCAAACAAGGTACATTCCTTTCCTGTTAGATCTGACTGTGCCTCTTATGTTTACTCCCATAGGCATTTTGGCAGCAATTCTTTACTTATAAGGCCAAGAAGATAGGGGTAATTGTAGTAAATACGTGAATGTGAATCAGTTTGTGTGTGGGCGTGTACATTTAGCTACCTGGCAATTTTCTCAATCCCCTGATATTTTCAATTATCCAGGCTCTGTAGCCTTCTATCAGGGTGGCTAAACACAATTTGAGTTTAGTTACAGATAATAATATCTTGAAATCATTAACAAAGCTTACAAAATGCTTAAGTAATTATTTACTATGCTGAACTGAGTTAACCGGAAATATTAAGTATAAATATTAGTGAAATATAGGGCAGCTTCATTATGATTCCCTGTAACATTTTTTTTGTCTTGTTTTGCTTTGTTTTTTGCTTTTCAGAGGTAGGGTCTCACTCTAGTTTAGGCTGACCTGGAATTCACTATGTAGTCTCAAGTGACTTCAAACTCATGGTGATCCTCCTACCTCTGCCTCCCTAGTGCTGGGATTAAAGGTATGTGCCACCATGCCCGGCCCCTGGAACTTTTTATGTGAACAGTAGGGAATTAAAATTTATGTGAAATATGTAAAGAATGTTCTGTTACAGAAGTATTCTATCTACGGACTGTATTGACATGAGTCAATAAAAACAAAGATTCTTCATTTTATTATAATAATGATCCATTCATATAATTGCTCACCTGCATGTCAGCTTAGATTCTGTATAGGACATAGCCATTTCAAGCACCTATCACAATAAAAGCTTAATAAACCTAAAGTTCTAACATGAATTTTATCCCTTCATATCCAACTTCAGGATATTATGCACATTTTGGAAAGTTTATTGCTTTTTAAATACGCTAAATGCCACATTAACAATTTTTAAAAACCAACTCAATTATAGATGCATAAGTTCATTTTGGGATACATCGATATTATGAATCAGGAAATGTCAGCCCATCCTTCATCATTGCATTTGTTTCTTTCTTCCTGTGGAGAACACCTGTGGCTTGTTGGCAATGTGTTTGCTTCTCGGGACTATTAAGCACTCTGTATTTTTAGAGTGGATCAGCTCAGCATTATCTGTCACAGGTGTTTCTGTGACTGTGATTCCTTGGAACGTCTACAGTTTTCAATGCCTTTCAGGATTCTACTTCTACCTGCTCCCAGAATCTTCTCTCTGGCAATGCTAAAAATTGAAACATTGAGAAAAGGTTAAGTATAGGTTTGCTTCAGTGATTATAAAAAAAATGATATACTCTTAAACATCTGACATTTGGTATCGTATGAAGTTGTTTTTTGTGATTTTTTTTTACTTTCATATACCACATCGAGTAATCATAAGATTTATATTAATATCAGATATATTTCTATGCTATGCTAATTATCACATTTAAAGAACTATCGGAATCCTATTTATTCCATGTGTAATTTCATACACACAATTTAAATACATTCCAGTACCCACAGACACATTTGATTTTAAGTTCAAAAGATTTTTTAAAGATTTTAAATATATATATATATATTTTTATACTTTTTATTATTTATTTATTTGAGAGTGGCAGACAGAGAGAGAGGGAGAGAGAGGGAGAGAGAGAGAGGCAGAAAGAGAGAGAGAGAATGGGCACACTGGGACCTCCAGCTACTGCAAACAAATTCCAGTTGCATGCACCACCTCGTGCATCTGGCTTACGTGGGTACTAGGGAATCGAGACTCAAACCAGGGTCCTTAGGCTTCACAGGCAAGCATTTAACCACAAAGCCATTTCTCCAGGCCAATATAAATGTATTTGTGTAAGTTTGACTTGAAACTGTGTTTGCACAGAAACATGTTATCCTCAAGTAGATAAAATAATTAATCCTAGTAGATTTTTCTAAAATATTAAGTTTTTCATAGATTCATAGTCATCCCATCTTTCCAGGTCCATGCTAAAGTTTAGTTTCTTTGCTTCTGGGGTTTGAATTTTTGTACCTCCTCTGCCAACATTAATTTGTATTTAGAAACCTTATCACCAATGTGAGACAAAAAGGAGACATGCATTCTTGTGAAGTTATTCTTAAAAAGAATGGAAGCAGTTATAAAATATGCCTAAGTGCTCATTTGTGTTTTCCAGCATTTGGGGACAGTGCTGTTTGAATATGAAATATCCTTTTAAGTCGCACATGGAGACAGTTTGGTCTCCAGCTCATAGCCCTGCTTTTGGAGGGACCTTCAGGAGAGAGCACAGAGCTGGAGGGATTAGGTCACTGGAGGTATGGCTTGCTTGTTATCGTGTTTTTGATCCACTTCTCTTTTTGCTATGATGTGAAAAGATTGTACTTCATGCTCTCTCCATCACAATGGGATGCTCTGGCCAAGCACAGGAATCCAAGACAAACCAGACTAAGCTCTTGGAAACTCAGCTACAATGAACTCTTCTTTATTGCAGTTACTTTGTCACAGAGCTGAGAAAAGTAACTAATGCAACAGAAATGCCAGCTTTCTGTTGTTTAGAACAAGCCCCTTGTCAAAACACAACCATGCTATTCTGAGATGCCCATAGCACCAGGCTCTGCTGGTATTTGCTACAATGGCGAAGAAGAGAGAGATGGTTTTAGTATAATTGAGTAGTATGCTTCAATCTGCTTTCACCAAAGATACATAACTGCTTAGCTGATACACAAATTTATAGTATTTTGTTGAGTTTTTGTTTTATGATTTGAATTACTTTTAACCGCATATATTTTCTTCACCTTCATAACTACTGCTTTTTCATTCAATTTTCTCTGAAGGAGGTTGCTACCAATAACTGCTAACAAATAAGATAGGGAGTCAAGAACAGTGGCCTTCCCAACCTCAAGTGTGCTCAGATCCGTACTTAAAAGCGGAGCTGCAAGGGTTGCACTGTGATCATGAAACGGCGACTGTTGCATTCATGTTTTTGTCTAGTCAAGACAAAGTGCCTCACAGACTCCCTGGAATGCTGGGCTGGGTTACTGGGAATTGAGGCTTCCTCAGCCTGTTTCCTTGGGCTTTCAGAAGCTTCTTTTTATTAATTTCCAAGGCCCTGTGATCTTCATCGCCGCTGTCATTGCTGTTGACACTAGACCTGCACTAGCATGTGAGGACAATATTTAGAAGACAAAACAATAACAACTTACACTGTGGGTGTGGGTAGCGCAGTAGGGTCTCCACAGAAGGACAGGAAACACAAAAGCTTCTTGAACACTTCTTGGGAGTACAACATAACCAGAAGGAATCAGTCATTAACAATGCTATACTGGAATCCTGTCAGCATCCTCTTGTGCCACGCAAAAAGTCCTCATTTTTGCTGCATAGTTAGTATTAGTGAGTTCTATTAACATAATTACATATTAGGATTCTTTCGGCATTCATGAGCTTAACATGTAAGAGAATATTGCATATTTTAACAATGATTATTACTTTTTTTTCTTCTTTGCTATATCTATATGCTATGATTAATACTATTAAATTTTAGGAATGTGGTAGATCATAAGCTATGCAGAAAAATAGGGATAATATGAATGAACTTGAGTAAATAAATTCTAGATGGTCTCCTCCTCGTTAATGTGTGTATTTGTGGGTATATGAATGTAACTCAGTAAATCTGAAGTTCAAACAGTTCATACTGTCTAACGGAATACATTTTATTTCTTCCTTGGAATTTCATAATCTCTGGGATCATTTACATCATCTTTCTCATCAAGTTGTATTTTCTTAAAAAAAAAATGTTTCTGGGCTGGAGAGATGGCTTAGGGGTTAAGGTGCCTGCCTCCTAAGCCTAAGAACTCTGGTTCCAATCTCCAGCAGTTCCAATCTCCAGGTCCCACGTTTAGCCAGATGCAAAGTGACGCAAGGGCGCAAGGCCGCACTTGCCCACAAGGGGGCGCACACATCTGGATTTCGTTCACAGCAGGTGAGAGACTGCTGGTGCGCCCATCTCTGTCTTCCTCTTTCTCTCTATCTGTTTCTCCCTGTGTCTCTCTCCAAAAATAATAAATAAAATAATTTAAAAAAATAAAAAAATAAAAAAAACTGAGCCTTGACTGGTGTGGTGGTGCACACCTTTAGCCCCAGCACCCGGGAGGCAGAGGTGGGAGGATCGCCATGAGTTCAAGGGTAGCCTGAGACTCCATAGTGAATTCCACATCAGCCTGAGCTAGAGTGAGACCTTACCTTGAAAAAAACAAAAAACAAAACAAAACAAAACAACCACAGCAACAACAACAACAAAACTGAGCCTGAAAATGAAAGATGTGGATTATTCAATCAAATTTCTCAATTTAGGTAAATGTGTGAATGGATTGAGGAGAAGCAGAAATGTCATTTTCTTAAAATCATATCCATGTTTTAAATTTGATTTCTTCTCAAATATAATTACCCTTAACTTGTCTATTCTACTTTAAGTATTTATAGAATTAACTGTTAACCACCAATTTAACAAGAGGCTTTATTTTGCCCCAAAAGTATACGAAATTCAAAAGGGCCATGAAGTTGTCATATACTCAAGTTGATTTGAAAATAGGTCTCTGTCCCTTAATCCCCCATGTGGCAATACATTCTGCTTATTTTTCAAATGAAAAGACTTAAATTAAAATGTTAAAGCTTCTACTTTTAAAGAAATATAGACACAATGATCATTCATGTGGGAAAACATACCCTTTAAATATATCCTTACATAATCTCTGGTCTTATGGTAAGATCTTGGTTCTTTTTTATTTAAGTCAAAATAAAACTGTTAACTGCATTTCATTCTGTAATTATATCAGAAAGGCCAAATGTCAACCTATGAATCCTGTTCGAGTCATGTGTCCCTTTATGTGATGTGCAAGAAGTGCCTTCTAAAAGCAAACCTATATGTTAAAGTCCATTAAAAATAGGAAAATTTCAGTCATCAAAGGGAGAGATCTTGCTTGAAGTAGAATGCCTTAGTCATAGCAAGCTAACATTTACACACAGAATCAGAATAACAGATTCATACTTATGAAATGAAATATATATCCTCAAACACTACATGAAATCATTGATCCTGGGCCAACATTCTTATAAATATTAGTATATATTTAAGGCAGTCTTTTGTTTTCATATTGCTTCTATCCAGTTTTTTTTTATTACTATATGGTTTTAATATAAAAATATTTCTAATATATTTAATAAATTGGACCCTTTAATGTAATTGTTTGAATCAATTGAGAATTATGTAAGATTTGAGACAAATATGTTCTCCACTCTACCATAAAGTATCTGGCTTGAGTCGTCTTGGCTCTGCAGATCTATATATCGATGCACAATCTATCATGAAGTTTAAGCAAACAGGAAAAGCAAGGCAAACAGAAATCCTGTTTTTGTTTGTTTGTTTATTTATTTATTTATTTATTTTTGAGATAGGTCCCATGGATGACGTGGAACTCATTCTGTAGTCCTAGGTTGCCCTCAAACTGATGGCAGTCCTTTTACTTCTGCCTCCCTAATGCTGTGATTAAAGACATGTGCCACCATGCCTGGCTTCAGAAATCCATTTTTTAAGTCAAAATTGATTTGAAATTTGATTCATTGCTATATTGTCTAATTTCTGAAGTAGAAAAAAAACCTTTGTTTTTCCTAAAATACAGTGCTAATTTTAAGGGGATTCATTTGGAAATTTGGAAGTAGAATGAAAATTTAAATCTACATATATGAAAATGGAAATTTAGCTACTCAGGTTTACACAGTAATCAATACAGGCACCATTATATTTCAAAATAATCAATTCTAAATCCTCTCTTTTATGCCACCTCCCAGTTTTCCACATTCTTGAACTTTGAAAACTAACTTTCCTGATTTAATTCAAAAACTTTATTTTTTAGAATGTATTCAGGTCTTTGTCTAAAGTACTATCATATTGTAAAACATTCCAAGCAAGCAAAAAATAAACTGAGGAAAATAAATTCATTTTACTTGTCATGAATTTCATTCTCTATCTTTAAACAATTAACATTTTATTTAATATGGGTTCTGTCTTTGCCGTTCAGGTAATCCTTGAGCTCCTGGGCTTAAGTTGCAGTCATTGCTGACTCTTATAAACTGCTGACAGAATAGACCTAGGCAAATATATTTTTGTAAAATGTAGATATGGGTATGTCTCTTCAGTAGAGTACCTTGACTCTTAATTATATATAAATATATGTAAGACCTCTATCAATTGTCAAGGAATAAATTCAGGAAATTTTTAGAATACTTTTTTTGTTGTTGTTGTTTGTTTTTTTGAGGTAGGGTCTCACTCTAGCCTAGGCTGACCTGGAATTCACTATATAATCTCAGGGTGGCCTTGAACCCATGGCAATTCTCCTACTTCTGCCTTCCAAGTACTGGGATTAAAGGCGTGCACCACCACGCCCAGCCCTAGAATACTTTTGATTCTTCAAGCACACCCTATGACATAAGCGTGTTTAGTAAATCCAGAAAGACATTTTGGAATGCCTAGGGAAGCACTGTTCACAAAAAATATGGATTAACTTTTTTAAAATATCTGATCTACCTACTAACATGATGTAGCTACCTGCTACACTTACAAATATTTCATTTAAATTTTAGAGGCAATAAAAATTAAGCCACTCTGGTGAAGGCAGGGGCTGTGTGTTCATGAGAACTGAGACAATGGTTGTTCTCCATTTGAACAACATTGTTGCCAATGACTTAGTCTCAGTGGTGTCCTGCTGCAAATTCAGCAAATACAGCTACAAGAGCTCCAATAATCCAGCATGAGGGCTAACACATGATGGCGTTGTCATTTCCTACAGAGCACTTTTGCTTTGGTATTGAAATGTAGACTTTTACAAGTTGTTTTAACTATTCATCATATTGTCACTTGGAAGTACTGCTTTCAAAAACAATAGTTATGGCCAGGCGTGGTGGCACACGCCTTTAATCCCAGCACTCGGGAGGCAGAGGTAGGAGGATCACTGAGAGTTCGAGGCCACCCTGAGATTCCAGGTCAGCCTGGACCAGAGTGAGACCCTACCTCGCAAAACCAAAAAAAAAAAAAACAAACAAACAAACAAAAAAAAAACAATAGTTATGGTGCTGGAGAGATGGCTTAGTGGTTAAGGTGCCTGCCTGCCAAACCTAAGAACAGCTGTTCCATTCTCCAGTTCCCACGTTTAAACAGACGTGAAGTGACACAAGGGCGCAATGTCATACTTGCCCACAAGGGGGTGAACATGTCTAGAATTTGTTCACAGCTGCTGAGAGGCAGCGGGTGTGCCCATTCTTTCTCTGTCTCTCTCTTTCTATCTCTCTGCCTCTTCCCGTTATGTTTTCACTACTTATTACATAACATAAGATGTATTGGCATACCTCTCTAAGCAGTTGTCTGTATCTTTAAATCAAATGAAGTTTGATACAGAAATAAAATATAAATGGCAAAACTGATGTTTTATGTACTTAGGTATTTGGAAGAATATATATATATATATATAAATTTTCAGCATTTCTTAAGGCAATCAATGGATTATCATTGTGAAAGAGAAGAGGGATTGTTTGGGATTAGCGCCTCTCAAATATTTTACATTCAAGGCTACAAATATCCATGCCTGGTCTAAAGGACAGTCAAAGATCTCCTATAAATATGACTCAAAATACCATCTGAACGAAAGCACACTCAGCAGAGCACTTGAAGCTCAAATTCAAGGTCAGCGAAGTACTTTGGGCACAGACGCTGACAGAGACCTGTTAATGGTTCTTTAGAAAAATAAGGTGACATTGGTTTTATTGAAAAGGAATATATGACCATCTGTATATAAAAATGCAGGCAAACTACAGGATTTAGTAAAAGTCTATTGCTTCTATTTATATATAATTACACTTAATAAATAAGTAGTTTTTTCAAATGTTTCTGAAAAACCCAGACTATAAGAAAATTCTATAAAACTTGAAGTATCTAATAATGCTTATTGGCATTTATCTATAAAATTTGGAGTTTATAAAGATACAGGGCTGGAGAGATAGCTTAGCAGTTTTAAGGTACTTGCCTGAGAAGCCTAAGAAATTATGTCCCACATAGCCAGATGCACAGTGACACAAGTGCACACTGTTGCACATGTGCACAAGGGAGCACATGCATCTAGAATTCATTTGCAGGAAGCAGAATGTCCTGGTACGCCCATTCTCTCTCTCTCTCTCTCTCTCTCTCTCTGCCTTTTTGTCACTCTCCCTCTCAAAAAAAAAAAAAAAAATCTAAGAAGCATGATATCAACAACCATATGTAGAAAAATTAGGGATGGATGGATGATTTCAGTATTTTGAAGTCATGTAAGCTCACAGGAACTTTCCATGTTCTTTTTTGAGGGAACATATATTGATATTCATAATACATGCACATATCTTGCAGTCCTCATCTTGACTTGCTTATGAGCATATGGAAGCCTTTATAATGCATAAATAAATAGTAGGTTTGTTTAAATTTATTGGAGGAAAGCAAAATAGCCAAGGATGGTGGCTCATATCTATATTCCCATCTCTTGGGAGGTGAAGATGATTGTTGAGAGTTCAAGATCAGGCTAACCTACAGGCTCCATTCTAGGTCAGCATGGGATAAAGTGAGACCCTGCCTCAAAAAAAAAAAAAAATACAGGAAGAAACTGAAGAAAAAAGGAAGGATGGAGCGAGGGGGACGATATTTACCAAGCCAAATGATTATAAATGTTCCCTTTTTGCAATGGCTTTAGCCCGGGAAATTCTTGCTTATTCTTTTTACCCGCTACTCTATTATCCCATATTATTTTTTTTATTTTTTGGAGAGAGACACAGAGAGAGACAGACAGAGAGGGAGAAGGAGACAGAGATGGGCACGCCAGCAGTCTCTCAGCTGCTGTGAACAAAATCCAGATGAGTGTGCCCCTTGTGGGCAAGTGCAGCATTGCACCCTTGCCTCACTTTGCATCTGGCTAAACGTGGGACCTGGGGATTGGAACCTGGTTCTTAGGCTTAGCAGGCAGGCATGTAAACCACTAAGCCATCTCTCCAGCCCTATCCCATATTATTTTAAAATAAACATCAGTGCAGTAGCACACTATTTTTTGCACAAAAGTATAGATTAAAGCATAGTCCATATTAGAGCATCTGTTAAGATCTGTAGCATTAAGTTTTGCTCTAACATGACAGTTTCATAGAATTATGATAACTGTGATAAAGTTTCTCCTTACTTCCTTCTTGATGATTTGAGTATGGTCCTCGACTTCTAAAGTAGCTATATGATTCAAAAATCAAATAAATGCTACAATCATGAGACAAAGATAATGGAGTATAAGGGAAATCCAAGTGTCGGAAGCACATGAGAGGGCTAGAGAGGTGAGTCAATGACACATGCAGCACAACACACACACACACACACACACACACACACACACACACACACACCAGCAAAAATAAAACATCAATTTAGCCTATGATAAATGTGCCAGCTCAGCACACGGGAGACATGAACTAGGCGTATTGCCATAATGCCAAAGCCAGTCAAGGATACTTGGTGAGTTATAGGCCAGTTGGCCATACAGCCTTAAAAAATTAAAGATAAATAATTATACCCAAAAATATATGAGATGTTGTTTTGATCACATGCATTATGTGCCCATAAACAGTGATGCACAACAAAATAGAAAATAAAGTAGAAAATAGTAGAAAATCAGTAGGTAAAAAATGATCAATATAATTTTTTTTCTTTAGCCAAACCAATCCTTATGACACAAAAAATCTGTAAGTAACTTGTCACATTTAAGGAAGATATTCAAATAGGATGTAATGGCTGTGATTATGGTGTTAGGAGCCTGTTTGAACAATGGGAATATTTAGGTATACTGGGCCAGTCCCAACACAGTCACCACAGAGCTCATCATTAAGTGTTGCCCATCTTGACAGGAAGTTGTGCAATTGCCAGCAACTGCTGATGCCGTGTAATATTGACACAACCTCAGCATGCGTGCAATACTTACCTGTGAACTAGTTTAAAGATCCATTTATCTTTTGAAAGAAAGAAAGGAAGAAAATGTGGGCTTAAGCAATTGCTTAATGGTTAAGGCACTTGCCTACACAGTCTAATAAACCAGGTTTGATTCCCCAGTACCCACGTGAGCCAGATCCACAAGATGGTACATGCATCGGGAATTCGTTGGAGTGGCTAGAGGCCCTGGCCTGACCATTTTCTTTCTGCCTCTCTCCACTGATTGTATTAAAAAATGAAATGATAGAGTTCTGTGAAACTAACAATGAAATGAAAATGTTTCCTGGAACAATGAAATAGTAAAAAATGTATGTAAAGATGAGGGAGCAGATGCTTTAATGTACACAATAAAGCAAACGTTAAAAGACAAAAATACAGACTGAAAACAATAGGATTGAGACTACTTGGGAAAACTTAAAGAAATGTATAAAACTCCATCATGTTCCCAGATGGTTCAAATGAAAGTGCATTATCCCCAAGATGGTGCATGCATCTGGAGTTTGCTTGGAGTGGTTAGCGGCCTTTGTGCTCCCATTTTCACTTACTCTTTCTCTCAAATAAATAAAATAATTTTTAAAAAAGAAAGAATGAAAAGAAAGCGTATCATCCCTTAGGAAAATATTTCAACTCAATAAATTCAGGGAAATATCAAATCAACTTTGATTATTCAGCACTAATGAGGGAGAAAAAGAAAAAAAAAAAAAAAAAACTAATACAACTTGCTTCTTCACTGACCTCCACTGAACACGAACACCCATTTTCTAGTGCAGGTGTGCAGTATCATGCCCACGATGGGGATCTAGCAAGTGACAGGGATAGAGATGACTGTAGCATTAAACTTTTAACATGCAATTATCTGAGTGTTTGAAAGGTAAGCTGAAATAATCATTAGAGTCTTTAACATTTCACACTTATCCTTGCGAACAGAACCCTTGTGAGATGCCTGGCCTCACTTTCAGCTTTGATAAGAACATAGGATTAGCATAATGCGTTGAGAAGAGTAGACATGGAAGTATAGTAATCAGTATCCATGTCCAAGAATAAAGATTTCCCTTTGTCCATAGAATGAAAAAATGAATTGGCTTACTGAAGAAAAGTAGTTGTTTATTTTCTTAAACAGTCTGTATTAAAGACTTCAAGTTGCAAACACACATACGTATTATACATGCATACATACATACATATATACATACATACACACATATACATACATATATGTAATCTGGATCTAGATGAGAGAGATTAGAAGTATTATGTTAGGGTTTTAGGTGTTTCTGCTCACTCATTAATAAAATTTATTCCAAGAATACTCCGAATTGGTCATTTGGCCACCACCCAGTAATGAGAACACTCCACCCATGATATTCACCACAATTTGGCTTTTTTGGATTTGTACCACACTTATGCTCCATTAGCCCAAGCCTTTTTCACACTGCAAGCTCAGGGAATAAAAGTAGCTATTGCTGTCTGCTTTTTCTTTTTATTCACCTAAACTTCTCTTGTAAACATTTCTCTCTCCTGCCTTCTTCTCCAGATGCTCTTTTCAGGGGAGGGCAGTTCCTGTTTCCGTCACCATTCAGTTCTAGGGGTCTGACATATTTGGAGGGAATTTGGCTTTCGGAGTTTGCCAGTTGCAGCTGAAGAAGACACTCTTGTCTTCTGCCATGGAGTTTCCATTGTGACTCCAGGTGGCACGATTGGATGGAAGTCAGAACAGCTTCCTAGGGAGAATGTGGGGCCCCATTGCGGACACATCTAGGGGTGAAGCTCCATCACAGGGCTGCAGCACTTCTCCTGCAAGAGTTCCAGGTAGGAATCATGCCTGAGGAGATTCTGCCTCCCAAACAAGCAATCAGACAGGAAGTTCTTCATTGTGTTCTGTTAGTGTCATCCCTACAGAAATATTTCAGTCCCAATTTTATTTATGTTTTATTATTGATAACTCTCATAATTCTACACTAATTATATACAATAAACCATGATAATTCTCTTCCCTCCACACTTTCCCCTTCATAACTCCTTTCTCTATCGTACACCTTCCCCCTCTCAATCAGTCTCTCTTTTGTTTTGATGTCAATCTTTTCCTCCTATTATGATGGTCTTGTGTATATAGTGACAGACACTGTGAGGTTATGGATATCCAGGCCATTTTGTGTCTGCAGGAACATGCTGTAAGGAGTTGTACCCTTCCTTTGGCTCTTACATTCTTCTGCCACCTCTTCCGCAATGGACCCTGAGCCATGGAAGGTGTGATAGAGATGTCTTAGTGTTGAGCACTCCCCTGTCACTTCTTCTCAGCACTATGGTGACTTCAGAGTCATCTCTGAGGTCACCTCCATCTGAAAAGAGAAGTTTCTCTAACCAAAACTGAGAGTAGCATTAATATATGGGTACAAACATTAAGAGAAGTGCTTCTTGGGCAGTTTGGTGAGCATAATATATGCATTTAGCCAGACATCAGCAGGCGTTATACCCCTAGGGCTTATGACTTTCCTATCATAGGTTTTCAGTATCAGGCATGTATTTCCTCCCATGGAGCGAGCATCCAGTCCAGTTAGAGAGTGGTTGGTTTCCCCTCATAACAGATATGCCACGTTTGCATCTGTTGGTTCATTTGGCCTGGCTGGCCAAACTTCAGTCTTGCAGTGTCCACTGTTGTTTATCTCCAGTGATGACTTCTCTCTCCCATATAACTGCTTGTAGTGTAGCTTTTTCTAGCTTTCTGTAAGCTTCTCTACACAGAGGAAGTTTTTGGCTTAGCTCCAGTAGGATTTCTCAGTGACGTTGCAGCCCAAGCATGTGGAGTCTTTAGCAATATTAAGATCTATTCCTGGTGGGAAACCAAGAGCCTCAGCAATGGCCAGGGACCTCCCTGACCAACAACTCACTGGAAGGTATCCCATCACTGGCACTGAAAATTTTCTAGTAACAATCTATGGCTTCTTGATGCACCATTGTCCAAAAAAAGTTTGTTTCCATATGACTTATTCATACCCTCTTAGATTTTGATTAAGCATACCCCTACCCTTCCTTTGCTCAATCTTTTCCCCTCACCTCAGTCATTTCCACCCCATTAATCTGTTCTTCTACTTACTATACAATACTATTCCCTTTAGTCCCCCTCTCTCCTCCTTCCCTTACAGCCCCTTTCAAGCTTATAGCTAGCATCTACTACTGAGTATTATTTCAAGTCACATATAAGTCCAAATATCAGTAGCTACACATGTGAGACAGAAAATGTGACACTTGATTTTCTGGGCCTGGCTTACCTCACTTAGAGGTATCTGTAGGTATCTCTAATCTGTAGAGGAGGAATGAGAGAGTGAATATCACATCCAATTTAAATAAAATATTTATTACTTGCAATCAGAGAAAGAGAATGGAGAAAGAGAGGAGAGAGTAGGGAGAGTGAGAGAGCATACTACTGGGCATGTCAAGGCTTCCTGACACTGAAGACTAACGCCAGATGCATGTTCCATTTTATGCATCTCAAGTTATGTCAGTACTGGGAAATCTAACCAAGCTTCTTAAACCACTGAGTTATATCTGCAGTCCTGCAACACATTTTTAGTGAAGACATGCTCTACTAAAACCTGTCTTTCTCTTTCTTTCTCCCTCTGTCTCTCTGCTATATTATACTTGAAGTGAGAGGATTCCAAACCTTAATATAAATTTATTAAATCTATTAGTATTTTTATAATTTTCTTGTATATTCCAAATACAATGAATCACCCTTAATTACTATTTTTTTCAAGGTAGTCTTACTCTAGCTCAGGCTGACCTAGAACTCACTCTGTAGTCATAAACTGGTCTCACATTCACAGTGATCCTCCGACTTCTGCCTCCCAAGTGCTGAGATTACAGGTGTCCACCACCATGCCTGGACCTCAAATTTTGTATCTACTATGTTTGAAATCATATATGATATCTCATAATCTTAATTACACTATAGTAAAATGACACTGATTAACTTGACATTTTATAATCTCTTTTGTGGTTTTTTTCGAGGTAGGGTTTCACTCTGGCTCAGGCTGACCTGGAATTAACTATGTAGTCTCATGCTGACCTTGAACTCACAACAATCCTCCTACCTCTGCCTCCTGAGTGCTGAGATTAAAGGTGAGCACCACCATGCCCAGCATATTTTATAATCTTAAATATCAAAAAATTGAGGAGGACAATGCCAAGAGATTGGAGAAAAAGAGCATGAAAATGTCAAGCAGAGACCAAAAGAGGTTATCTCTTTCTCACACGTGATCCTGGGATTCATTTTATTTCATTGAATGGGAGCAAAAGTGCAGATGTAATACAGATTACAACAAGAGTTGTTCATTCTTAAATCCAGTCAGTCATAAAATAAATATGAACATCTAGCATGAGTCAGACTACATGCTATGAGCTAGAATGTTATGCAGAAATACCAATTGTGTGATTCAATCCTCAAAGACTTAGAAAAATTAAAAGAAGCATTAAAAATGTGGGAGTGTCAGTATGTTTGCTCTTTTTACAATTGCCAATACTATAGATATAATTTCCATTGAATAGTCATGTTTGTGAGTTGTTGTTAATTTTGTTCTATTAGTCATCACACCTTTGGGTCTTAAAATAATTATTCAAATCATCAGAAAGTCCTCCTTTGAGAACAACCTGAGTTGCTCAAAGGCATTTTCTTGTGATTCCAGATATGTCCATCAAGTCATGGCCTTTAAGAGAAAAAATAATATTAGTGTTTCATTAATGACCAGTTGTCACAAAGTGAATTTATTGTGCACAAAACTAGCACTGAATTTCCTGTGACATTATTTAAACAATGAAAATAGCAAATAGTTACTAATGAAATATAAACATTTTTGAAACATTGTTGAATTAGGTGAATAACAATGTAATAGGATGATATGTTTAACTAAAATTACATCATCAGTTAAAATACACACAGTGTTGCCCCTCAATCAGAGTTTAGTGAGTTCTGTGTGTTTATTCACATGTCGGGTATGTGGTATTTCCTTTCTTGCATCATTTTAAATGTCATTGTTTTAAGTGCTTTAAGTGTGTCATGAGGTCAGAGGTCATGGTTTAACAAGAAAATAATATATACTTATTTGTTGAAATCCATTATTGTCTGTATTGTTAACCTAAATCCATTAGAAGTATTTATTGAATCAATGAATCACAAATATATAAGTAAACTCACTTGAGAGCACAATTAAGTAATGTACCCATTACAGGTCTAATTAACTATGGAAATCTAGGGTAGTCATTGGATTGTTGAACATACAATTGCAGCAAATGTATGTATGTGAGAATCTCTCAGAGTAATAATGAGGAGAGAAAGGAGAGGAAGCTGAAGAGGAAGAGAGAGATGGAACAAGGGGAAGAAGAAGGAAGGGTTTGGAGGGAGGGTAACTGGAGGGCGTTGTAAGATATATAAAAAATTTAAATTGAAAATGAATTGGTACCATAGAAAATTTCCTCTGGGATATCAGAATACTAGATATAACCCTGAAAAGGAGCATGGAGGGATGATCTGGGAAGAAGGACCCTGGATAGGGTAGAATTGAGCATAACTCTGAAGCATTTGCCCTGGCTTGTAACTCCTAGAACCAGAAACTGGCAACAATTCACCTTGAGCTTTTGAAAGGAGAGACTTATGACAGCCCCAAAACAGGACAGACTTCTATCCAAGTACTTGATTACCTCCCTGAGGTGAAAGATAAGACCTTGTTGCTCAATACACAGTAGGCTGCCAATGCAGAACATTGAGAGATCCATCTGAATCTGGAAGGATGCTAGCTCACAGTTGGTTAGCTCAATGCTGAAAAGCACTGTATGACACTGTGAACAAGCAGGGCACCATGCTATATGCTAGCAAACAGCCTGATGAGATGACCTATGCAATAGTGGCACACAGCCTAGTTGGGTAACCAATGGGACACAGAAGGAAAGGATTCCAGTAATGTAGGTTCTATATACAGGTGTTAGAGAGGTAGCAATTACTGTGATTAGAAGGAGTCAGACATTGGTACACGACCTGTCCAAAGTCTCAGTGATAAAGTCCTTTGTTTCATAATCATAAGGACCTGACCTTCATCTTCAGTACAATGGTACTGAATTTATATATAATCAATCTGGTTAGGAATGATATTCCAATAGACACTAGGTTTTCAGTTGTAATGAGAAAGCAACAAGTGGTGTAATTGACAGTGGTATAAATATAGTACTTTTGTGTTCACAAATGCAAGTCCATTTTAAGCTTTTGTTGTATGAAACTGCCATGTGAGAATCTAAGTATGGAAAATAAATGTATGTGTTTAAATCATATGGTGTTTTAACACTGAATTTTTTACCTACTGAGTTGACATCATATATCTTAATTTATTGCAACATTAATCTAGACTTCATCATGTTTCAAAAAGCAAATAAAGTAACCCATGCTAATGAAAATAAATATAATGGATTAAATATGACTTAAAACTTCAATGAATTTATGGTATTGGAAATATTTTACTGAATCAAGCATGACCATCCTTTACAACAGGTAACCATTGTCTTGGCAAACTTAAATTAGCAAACATCTAATGACTGCTGGAAGGTGTGTGAGAATGAATTATTTGCATGTTAGCATGAGTCATAACAGGTAGCTCCATGGCAGGAATCAGAATACTATTAGTTGAAACATGAATTTGGTGCCCCTTGGGAACTGAGAGTTCAAGGAGGGGAAAGTCCTTTGTACTATGTCATCTCCTGTGATAGTTTTAAAAAACTAAATGTGTTATTTTACAAATTTCGTCTGGTGAAACAGAGCTGAGGTGACATATGGCCAAAGCATATGCATAATACAACTTGACCTCAAGCTGAAAGTGAACAAAAAAGAGGAGCACAGTTAACATGCCTCTAAATAGTAAGCAAAATCATTAAAATTATGATTCATGAGGATAATCATGAACTTTTATATTCTCATTTTTCACAACAAAGTTTAAATGATTTATGCAGTTCACATGAGGCAATTAATCCTCATGTAGCAAAATTAATTTTCACATGTTATTATTAATGACTTATTTATCTACCGCTCCTAGTATCATTTTTTCTAGAAACAATATAACAAATAATGCTTTTATTTCCAGCACACTATGTTATTATCAACTTACAAATTACTTAACACAAGTGAATAACAATATTTTAAAATATCTTATGTAATAGCTGCAATAATAGCAGAGTTACTTGCTATAAAATATTAGTAAACATACTTAGTATATTGTCAAGTATTAGTGATTAAGGAAAACAGGTTAATTAGATTATTATGAGTAGAGCATTTGGTCTTACACTTAACTTTTAAATAAAACTGATACAAAGTTTCATTAAATAATTTCAGTGCAAGTCATCTTCTTTATATTTGCATCTATTTATAAGGAATATTGCATCATGTGTAATTAACATAAGTCTCAGGTCTGATTGAGATTCAATGGCATCTCAGCAAAGAGTTATTGCATCTGGTACAGGTTTGCTACATAACCTGTGCTTTTTTTCCATTGTGTATTGTCATAAGCTGTTAAGGTCATGAAGTTCTTGTGGCATCTGATATTATTGTTATATACTGCATTTAACTGTTTTGCATAAAACCTACTTACTATGTTTTCATGTTATTTTTTTTTTTTTCCAGAAAGAATCACCTACTTTGGGCTAGAGAGATGTCTTAGCAGTTCAAGTGTTTGCCTGTGAAGCCTAAGGACTCATGTTTAACTCTCCAGGTCCCATTTAAGCTAGATGCACAGTGACACAAGTGTACAACATTGCACATGCACACAAAGATGCACACATGTCTATTGCAGTGGCTGGAGAATTCTCTCTCCCTCCCTCCCTCTTTCTCTCTCTCGCACATTAGAAAAGAAAAGAAAGGAAAGGAAAAGAAAGGAAAAGAAAAGAAAAGAAAAGAAAAGAAAAGAAAAGAAAAGAAAAGAAAAGAAAAGAAAAGAAAAGAAAAAGAAAAGAAAAGAAAACAGAGGCTTTAGAGATGGCTCAGCAGTTAAGGTGTTTACCTACCAAACCTAACAATCCACTCTTAAGATATGAACCACCCTATTGCATGCAGCTTATATTAGATGATTAAATCTGGCAATTTCAACATTTTTATTTCTTAAGTCAATCTATACAAGTTTATGTCCATTATATTTCCCAAACATTTTTAAATCAGTTTGTCAGGTTTGACAAAAACTGAAATTATATGTCAATATATCTTTGGTTATCTATTTTCCTTGTTTGTATTAAGCACTTTCTGTTGCAATTTAAATTCCTTTTTTCATTTTAGTTTTAATATATTTAAACAATATAGTAGAAACAGACATTACAGAATGCTTCTTATTATTTTAATCAATAAATACAACTGTAATCTTATTACATCATGTATAATATTAGCTGTTTACATTAATATCATCTTTAACATTTATTTTCTTTCTGCTATATTTTAGAATTTGAAAGCTGTTCTTTATATAAACAGACATTGTTTTAAATAACCATATATTTACCTATATTAACCCTCTTTTCTGTCTTTATCATTTTAATGTAAATGCAGTCTCAACTTACTATAAATTTACCATAAGCCATCTAAACTTGCAAGCATATCATATGATTCAGAGGTCTTTTGGTAATTTTTGTCAGCATTATGTAATCTAAAATATTTCTTTATGTTCCTACATTTTACAACATGTTGCCATGCTACAATGATTTTAGCATATTTTAATTGTACAAATGGATTTTATTTTGGCAATATGTACCTATAATATACTTTCAGAATTTTAATACACCCCACTATTCCTTTTAACCCTCCTTCTAGTCGTTTTCCCCCTTTCTACTTCATTATATCTAGTATTTCCAGTTGTGGTTCGTGTCTCTTTTCTAGGTTCCACAAATGTGAGAATATTGCTTATGTCTGCCTGAATCTGGCTTATTTCACTTATCATTATGATCCCAGTTCACTCATTTCCCTACAACTTACATGATTTAATCTTTCTTTTTAACTAGGTAAAACCATATTGTCCAAAATATTATATTTTCTTTATTTATCTGTTGATAAGCACTCAGGTTGATTATGAATCTGCCTACTGTGACTATTGTTGCAATCAACAAAGGGCTTTAAACTCAGAGTTCATAAAGAGAAACACAAACAGAACACTTCAATATCTAAGTGTAAGAAATAACTGTTGAACAGGATGCTGACAGCTTAGCAAAGAAGAGAAAGCATTAATAAGTGGGACTATAGCCAATCAGAAAACTTCCCCACAGCAAAAGAAACAACCAGAGATGAGAAGAGATGGTCGACAGAATGGAGAAAATGTTGCCAAATGGTCATCTAATAGAAGATCCATATTTTTGATATGTATCTCAAAATCTAAGTAACAAAAGAATAGGTAACAATAAAGTGAATACAGACATTTCAACAGGAAAAGTACAAATGGCCATTAATTCAAGAAATAAAACTATCACTTCCTTCAACAAGAAACTACAAATTAAAAAGAAATCCATGCAAATAATGCCTCATCCCTATCAGAATGGCTATCTTCAACAAAATAACAACTGATCTTTTTGAAAGTGAAGGAATAGGGGAAGCCTGGTGCATTGCAGGTGGGGAGTAGGTTTGTCAAGTCACTCTAGAAATCACTACAGAACGTCAAAACACTGAACTATCATATGATCCAGCTACATGAATTAAAATAATTCTTCTGATACTTAAATTATTCTATATCATTTTCTGAAGAGTTGTCTCATAAAAGAAATTGATGTGATCCTTGTGAATCTTTATATTAATCTCAGTGTTTAATGTGTATTTGTTTGGTAGATACTTTAAAGGTTCTATGACTTTTGATTTATAGCAATTTATCATTGTATAACTAATTATGGTTTTCTTAGATTTTACCTTGTTCATGATTATATTTTAGATCCAAAATTTTAGCTTTGCATGAAATATGAAACAATTTCACTATTCCTCTTTTCTGATACATTTTTCCTGTCCTAACCTGTGTTTCCTAATTCTTAAACTATGAAAACTATGAGAATATATTTCCTATAATACCTGATGTCAGCCAGTCTCATTTCTTTTGTGTGTGTGTGTGTGTTTTGAGGTGGGGTCTTGCTTTAGCCCAGGCTGATGTGGAATTCAGTATATAGTCTCAGGGTGGCCTTGAACTTACAATGATACTCCTACCTCTGCCTCCCAAGTGCTGGGATTAAAGTTATGTGCCACCACACCAACAGTCAGGTTTGCATTGCTGGCAGAAATCACCCGACCAAGAGCAGCTTGTGGGGAAGTTACATCATGGCAGGGGAAAATGGTGGCATGAGCAGAGGGTGAACATCACTTCCTGGCCAACAACAGATGGACCAAGTAACAGGAGAGTGTGTTAAACACTGGTAAAGGGAAACTGGCTATAATACCCATAAGCCCTCCCACAACAATACATTGCCTCCAGGAGATGTTAATTCCCAAATCTCCATCATCTGGAGAACCTAGCATTCAGAACGCCTAAGTTTATGGGGGACAGACACATGAATAAAACTACCACGTTCTGCCTTTGGCACCCATAAACTGAGCCATACATGACATAAAATACAATGCATTCAGTACAACTTTAAAAGTCCCCATATTTTTTGTCAATCCCAAAAATGTTCAAACATCACCATAATCCAAAGTCTTTTAACTGAGCAAATACCAAAAAAACCCCAAAACACACATAATGGCACAGAATAAATATTTATACTGCAAAAGATGGAATTAGGCATAGCAAATAAATATTCACCAATGCAAGACTTAAAACAACGAGGGCAAACATCAAACTCTGTAGCTCTTGGTCCAACAACTCTAACCAGTGACAAGTCTCCAAGTCCTATATTTCTAACCAGCAACAAACTCTGGAGTTCCAATTCCATCTGTCCAGCTTGGCTACTAAAAGTCCTAGAAACCTTCATGTGGGGCCAGCAGCTCTCTTTAGCAGACACCTTGTGGTCCTGGCATCTCTACTGGGTCTCCACTGCAACCCATGGTCCATCCTCACAGTTTCCATTGGGTGTCCATGCAGGCATCCAGCAAATGTGCTTTACACTGCCCATGGCCATTTCCAAAATACAAGACCATAATGCAAATTCAATGACACTTTCCTGCAGTTCTTACATTTCATAATACCAGGCAGGGTGCCAATTTTTTAATCCAGGGGGAAATAAAGAAGACTTTGAAGAACAGAACACTCCTTGAGCATTCAGGTCCCTTCAAAAGACTGCATTATTGGGCTGGAGAAATGGCTTAGCGGCTAAGGCGCCTGCCTGCTAAGCCTAGGAATGCTGGTTCCAATGTCCAGCGGTTCCAATCTCTAGGTCCCACGTTTAGCCAGATGCAAAGTGAGGCAAGGGCGCAATGCCGCACTTGCCCACAAGGGGGCGCACACATCTGGATTTCGTTCACAGCAGCTGAGACACTGCTGGCACGCCCATTTCTGTCTCCCTCTCCCTCTCTATCTCTCTGTGTCTCTCTCTCCACATAAATAAAACATAAAAAAATAAAAAAAAAAAAAATAAAAGACTGCATTCTTTCTGTTATCCCAATGCAGGCCAGCTGGCCTAATCTCAATATTTATAAACTGGCAACAGTTTTATCCCAAAGATTTCATTTTTCTGTATCATATCCCTCTGCTCACATCAGTCTGTTTCTACACAAAGCAACCCTGCACAAGTTCTCAGGACACAGGCATAACAAGAAGCCTGTCACACTAACTGCTTCTAGCCCAGTCCAGGCAAAGCTCTTTCTTACCCTCACAAGCCAAATCTCACAGTTCATAGTTCTTGTTACATTCACGTCTTTCAACTCTGACCAGAATAGTCCCTCAAACTATACTTACAGCACTGCAAGGCGTCTGTTAGGCCAAGGTTTCAAATCCTTCCACATTCCTCTTGAAAACCAGCTCCAAAAGGCCAAAGCCACACAATCAGGTGTCTAGCAGCAATCCCACTCCTCTGGTATCAACTTTATTCCAGTCTAGAAAGAGTTAGAGTGACCTTAGTGATCCTCTTTGACTCACAGAACATTGCATGATACTGCTTTGTCCAACAGCCTAAAAAAAAGTTTTTGTAGAAATTTAATTAATCAATATTGATTCATCATTATTATTCACATTATTTAGAAGGACAAATAGGTGGTTTGATGGCATTTACAGTGCATGGCTAGAGCAAAAATTCCACATTGGCAATTTAGGACAAATATTTTGATTTCTATTTAAGAGAATTCAGTTCTGAAATTTTTAAACATCTTGCCCAAGTTTGTATAAATGATTGTTGGAGGAGCCTTGCACACTTGGGAGACTCAACTGCTTATATTTGCCTTTATAGAAATATGTTACCAGTAAACGTGTTTACATCAGCTTCTTAGAGTCTTGTAGGAAAACAGTGGTGACAGAAGATATGATCTCTGGAAGACTATGTTATAACTCAGTGACTAACAGATGAAAGATCAGACAGACACAATATCTTGCAGATGTGCAAATGGTTTGAAATTTGGATGCCCATAAAAGACTAAAGAGGGGGAATAAATTTAAAGAAAAAAAAACAACACATGGAGTGGGAAGGTTTGTTCTGAGGCACTGTCTTCCACACAGGACCAGACTGATGACCCTTGGTGATATTCATAGCCAATAATGAATCGGGGTTGGGGAGAAGGGAACACATGATAAGACTATAATAGGATGATAATATGATCAAATTGAAATATGTTCATATATTATGCTCTGAATAAAATTATAAATAAAAAATTGATGTGCATATGATAAATGTACACATCTTTTTTAAACCCACATTTTAAATTTTATTTATTTATTTATTTATTTATTTATTTATTTATTTATTTATTTATTTGACAGAGGAAGAGGCAGAGAGAAAAGTCAGAGGGAGAGAGAGAGAAAGAGAGAATGGGCACATGAGAGCCTCCAGCCACTGCAAATGAACTCCAGACTCATGTATCGTTTGTGCATCTGGCTAACTTGGGTCCTGGGGAATCGAACCTGGGTCCTTTGGCTTTGCCGAGAAATGCCTTAACAGCCATCACTTAAGCCATCACTCCAGCCCCTAAGTACACATCTTTATACTATGTATACTTAATTCAATGACACCTAATATCATCTTGTACATACATTCATAATTTTACAAGCACATTTAACACTGCATTGAAAATGGAAAATGTACAACCACTAGAGCCTTAATTATGTCAGAGTAAGCCTGATAGATTATAAATCACATCTTTTGCTTTGATTATACAAATCACTACATCTTTTAGATGGGAAACAAACTGAAAAATGGCATGGGACAAAGACGTCATTCTGGAATTGAGCATTGATATCTGAAGACACATTAAATGCATATTCAAGTAGCTTGCTAGACAGAGAAGCTGACAAATAACAATAAGGTGACAAATGAAAGATGCCTCACAAGCATGGCCACTGCAGTCATTGGTGAAGAGACAAACAAGGCAGACAGAGGCCTGTCATGCATACATTTAAGACACAATCCTCATCAAACAGACTTTGATTCTGTCATATGCATCACTGCCACCTGCATTATGCGTGCATATTTTTTATAAAACTCTCAATGATGCTAAAATGGGAAGAAAAGCAGCTTCTTTGGTTTATTTATCATCATAAGCCTGCTCCGAGAGAAAGCTACAAGGGAAATAGGTTTGGGTCCAGGCATGGAGAAAGCTGTGTATGCATGGTTAGGAGCAATTTTTTCCTTCACTTTCATTCTGGGTCACCATATTTGTGACTTTTGATTCTTAAATTATTTTGTTAATAGTTTTAAGCTTCCACTTGTAAAGATGTCATAACTAGTATCAAGCAATATTTGCTTTGCCTATAACATTAATTATGTAATACATAATGTGTAACACTTGCACAGTTACCATTTATTGTATGATGTTGTATACTTTCTGAAGAAATAATTTTGTGTGATTGTGATTCTGGTAAGTGTAAGAATTGTCATGTTTAGCTGGGCATGGTGGTGCAAGCCTTAAAGGACTTGGGAGACAGAGTTAGGAGGATTGCCATGAGTCTGAGGCCACCCCAGGAAGACAGTGAATTCCAGGTCAGTCTGGGCTAGAGTGAGACCCTACCAAAAAAAAAAAAAAAAAAAAAAAAATTACATGTTTAAATATTACATTTGGGGATAGTGTGACTCAGGAAGTCCACACAATTTTAAACTTCTTTACATAAAACAATATTAGTTTTATGATTGTCTATGATAATATATGAAATTGTTTCTCTGTGAAATAATTACACAAGTTTTTTTAATTACTATACAAAGAATGGTATTTGCAAATATTTTGAAAGCAATTTATTTATGATTTTGATATCATCTATTTACTTTGCTCAGGAAGAAAAATATTACATATTTCTTCAAAAACTGCACCAAAAGGGCCAAAATAGGTAGTAATATGTGTCAAAATGTTTGTCTTCTGGAAAATGCCAAAGAATGATGAACCTAGTGAGAATTAAGAGGATGGACATTATAGCAGACAGCTTCTGGTTCGCTGAGATGAACTTCCAGACCAGGCACAGTTATGGAGGAGAGGATTTATTGAAGCTTACAGATCCAGAGGAAGTTCTATAAAGGCAGAAGAAGCTGGCCTTTATACAGAGAGAGAAAGCCAGAAGCCAAAAAAGCACATTTGCACAGCACACCTCAGGATCTCCAGACAGGCACGCTTTGCATATCTTTAGATTGAAATCTCAAGTCCACCACCACAGGTTATCTGCCCAGTGACATTGCCTCCAGCCAGGTGGATGTAGATGTAAACAACAAACTAATAAAATACTGAATATATTGGGGACATCCAGTCAAACTACCACAGACATGTTTCCAATTCCCTGGACTAGAAAGTGGGTTTGAGATTATAATGAGCTGAAATACCAGTGTCCACATTTGTGCTCAGCTTTGGAGGTGGGGGGTCAGCCATGTGTGGGAAGCAACACTGGGTATGCTAAAGAAGAGGATGTTTGTTCAAAGTACCATTGCCATGATGTCAGGGAAGTCTCTTTTTCATCAAACTCTGAAATAGAACTCACAGTAAGTGCTCAAATTAAATTTTATAAAGTTCAATCCTCATTTAGCATCCAATGTGGTATGAAACTTACAAAATCAAGGTTCATTTTCTTCAAATCAGACATAGAGTATACACAATGGTTTATAAAACTAATGTGTTAATAAAGGGAAGTTTTAAGTGGCCCTGTTAATGTGTGGTGACTTCTTACAATGTCCCCTTTAGTCAGAACAGAAAGAATGAACAAGTTGAATGTCTCAACTTACCACACACTAATCTCATTCAGGAAGATCCATTCTCAGGACCTAGGGATAATATTATGTTGGGGACTGTGGTAGTTTGAATATATGTCCCCCAATATATTCAGTGTTTTATTATTTTATAATTTGCATCTGCAATCACCTTGCTAGAGGCAAGGTCACTGGGGGCCCGGTCTTAAGGTGTGGTGATGGTTTGAGAGTCCATTGTAAAGATATGCAAATGTGCCTAGCAGGAGTTCCTGAAGTGTGCTGTGTGAACTTTTGGCTGTAGTTTTGCTCTGTGTGCTGTGGTGGCTGGTTGGCTTTTGCTCTCTCTGCTTGGTCCTGTGGAGAGCAGGCTGCTTCTCCTGCCTTTATGGAACTTCCCCTGGATCTGTAAGCTTCAATAAATAATATCCTTTCCTCCATAACTGTGCCTGGTCTGGAAGTTCATCTCAGCGAACCTGAAGCTGTCTGCTACAGGGACTAAGATTTCAACCTTCTATTCTAATGAGACAAAAACTTGTAGTCAATCAGAAAGGGATTGCAAATCTTTCCATTTTGATATTTCATTTTAAAATCATAGGTCTCTGAATAGAAGTTCATACAGGATATAGTTACATCATATTCTTTCTTTGGTTTTCTTTTTTAAGGTTTTTTTCAGATTTTCAAGGTAGCATCTCACTCTAGTCCAGGATTATCTGGAAGTCACTATGTAGTCTCAGGGTGGTGTCAAACTCACAGAGATCCTCCTATCTCTGCCTCCCAAGTGCTGGGAATAAAGGCATGTGCAACCATACCTGGTCTACATTATATTCTTGATTTCACAGTTTTCAAGTGTTGTCTTTTCTTTGTTTCACATTTTCAGTAACTTAAGTGTATTTCAAAATACCTCATAAAATAAAGAAAACCTTATGCTATAATAACTTTATTCCTTATTTTCCCATCAATATACTGTACCTACTCAGCATCTATTGTGTATCTTCTCGGGTGATTTATGAAAGTATGGGAGATATGATTAGTAAGAATAATGCTTGCAAATTACAAAGCTAGGCATGTTCCAGATTAATATGCATTTAATTTTTTTTAAAATACAAATTTAGAGCTGGGGAGATGGCACTGCTTGTGAAGTCTAAGGACCCAGGTTTGATTCCCCAGTACCCATGTAAGACAGATGTACAAGGTGACACATGCAACTGTTTTTTTTAGCAGTGGCTGGAGGCTCTAGCCTGCCCATTTTTGCTATCTCTCTCTCTCTCTCTCTCTCTCTCTCTCTCTCTCTTTCTTTCTTTCTCTTTGTCTCTCTCTCTCTCTCTCAAATAAATAAATAAAATATTGTAAAATACAAATTTAGTGAACATTTCCAAATTAAAAATGATCTCAGAAATCCATTTGGATCAATTTCTTTTTTTTTTGTTTTTGGTTTTGTGAGGTAGGGTCTCTGGATCAATTTCTTTAGCTCTTTTTATGTAGGTGACTGTTGACATAATATCTTAGATTTTAAAGTCTTCTCATTTTATTTAGAGCAGAAACTGAAAAGTATCACAGTAAGGGCCCATACCATTTATCAAAATGTCGGAACATATACTTGTTAGAACATGGATGGTATCCAGACTTACGAATTCACATAAAAGGCAGTGAAGTATGCATTTGAATTGCTGATATGCAGTTGACATCTATTTTTTTCAACTCTAAAGTTAAATTGTTTTTGGCGATTGAATAAAACATGCAATTCTCATATGCAAATGCTGGAGGAATAAGGAGTAAGGCTGGACAGTGAGAGATTTTAAAAATAAATAGAAAAAAAGACAGTTGCAAAATTCTCAAAATTGAAAGTTTCAATGATTACTTTAACAACCCATTCCTTTTTAAATTTTTTTTTCAACAAGGAGGTTTAAATTAAATATCCACTTAGTACTTCATGATTAGAAGAAATAGGCACTTCAATTTAAAAAAAAAAGGACAAAATAAGAAAAGTTTAGAAGCTTAAAATAAGTGGTGGACAGGAGCTGAGAGGAGTCATTTGTAATTCTGTGAGATCTTATTTTCTTTATTTTAAATGAATTCCAGAAAGCTGAAACTTTTTTAAAGTCCTTCTAATGCAAAAAGTGAATTGTTAGATACTGTTCACCTAAGTACACAAAGATGATAAAAAAAAAAAAAAAAAAAAACAGGTTCTAAGACCAAAGTGGATTCTTCTCTAAACATAAAGCTTCTGGTGATGGGGAGTGTTGTTTGCTTTCTGAAGATTACAGGTTAAATGCATAAGACAGAGCATGGAATCTAATTTCTCCAGAGGTAGATGCTTCCAGAGAGAACCACAACCAAAGAGGAAAGAAATTCCATTCTCAGATTCTGTTAAACTAGCTTAATCTAAATGATTATTCTTCAAACTTTGTAGGAATAGTTTTGTGCAAAAGTAAGAAAATGCAAAGTGGTTCACTAAATTTAGACTAAATCCTTGAGGAAAAAAATTCTTCACCTAAGCAGCTAAGCACCATCATGATTTTATACTAGGTCCACAAATGAGCTGCCAAATCAATATCACATTAACTGCACCCATAAATATGTGATTGTTTATTTACTCATGGCATACTTATAGCTTTATAATTAAACCTGTCTCTCCACAGCAGAACTGTACTAATTACAGTATAACAATCTGCAAAGGAAGGTGTCATATAATGCCACACTATGGTATTGACAATAATGGCCTAGAATTCTCCAATCAATACTATATATCCAAATCTTATTTCACCATTCACTTTAGTGTAGATAAGAACTAAATGACCTTCTTAAAAGATCTGCAATAATTTAATGTTTCCAAGTAAATATTCTTAAAATGATTTCTCATATTGATTTTCAAAATAACTCAGATCATGAAATATTTGTTAGTGTTGAGTTAGAAAGATATATCTTCTCTATATTGAAATAAGAATATTTCTGTAGTAACAATGTTAAAGTCTGGTTCCTGAGAAACAACACAAAACCCTCATCTAACTACAATCTCTTCATTTTTATTGTCACAGCAGGTCTGGACCATCCTCACAGAACATATTTGTGTTTAGTCCTTTGTTGACTACATACAATGATTAAAAAAAAAAAAAAACTAAAGAGGAAGGTGTAATGTATGACATATATTAAGACAATATCAGTATGTAAATAAGTTACAACCATGCTTTTATATTGACATTTTTTAATAAGGGGAAATTACCTTCAGATATATTCAATATGTATTTTATTTTTATTTATTTATATGAGAGAGAGAAAGAGAGAGAAAGAGGCACAGAGAGAGAAAAGAGAGAGAGAGAGAGAGAGAGCATGCCAGGGCAGCCAGCCACTGCAGATAAACTCCAGATACATGTGCCACCTTGAGCATCTAGTTCATACGGGTCCTGGGGAATCAAACCTGGGTTCTTTGGCTTTGCAGGCAAGAGCCTTAACAGGTAAGTTATCTCTCCATCCCTCTCTCTCTCTCAAATATATATGGTGTGTGTGTTTGTGTGTTTTATTAAGTAGAAAATTTATATGGATACATCATGTGTTAGTACCATCATTTTCCTTCTCCCTGCCCCCACTCCATTGATGACAATTCTAGTGGGATTTCTGGTATTCACCATGGAGTTGTGGGTTATGGGCTGTTAGAACAGCAGTCAGCCACTGTTAGTGGGTGGGCAATGCCTCTGGATATTCCCTCCCACCTTGTGGTTCTCATATTTTCTCCATATCCTTCCACAAAAATTCCCTGAGCCATGGTGGGTGTGTCATAAATCTACTTTGTCGCCCTCTCAGCAGCTTCTAGATTTCTGCTTTGGTTTATTTTGATTATCTTCAGTGTCCATCTCCGTCACACAGGTGCAGGTTGTCAGGCTCACTGTGGAAGCAGCACACTTGCTCATCTCACCAATTTCTCTGTGGTTTCACCTGGACCCTAGCTGATGTGCCAGGTGGGGAGCCAGCTATCTATTCTTGTCTTGTTGACAGATTTTGGTTGTCCTTGTTGCTCACTGCTTTCTAAAAGAGGAAAACAAATTTTCCAAGGGAGAGTGAGATTAAGATAGTTTAAAGGGATAAGCATTATCAATTCAGAGAAACTTGATGGGTATAGCATCCTTTTTGCAAACGACTAGTGGGAGCTTCTCATTGGAGTCTATAATCTAGGTCTCCATAGCATTCAGACTTGGTTCTCAGTTCCAGCTATGGGTTCCTTTCCACTGAGCAGAGGATCTCTTAGCCAATCAGATAGCCATTGGTTACCCACCTACGCTGTGTGCCACTATAACAGGTGTATACATCTTGTCAGGCTGTTGCTTTTATATAGCAGGGTTCCCTGCTTGGTTGCAAGATTGTTGGCCATTTCTCCCCATAGCTCACGTACTGCTTTTCAGCACTATACAAGCTAACCATATGGAAACTGTTAAAAAAGAGTATCAGTAAATGTGACTATATGCTCTGAATGTATTGAACTGACACGTACTATTTGAATTCAGATAATGTCTACTGTCTGTGAGCTCTTATCTAAAAAAGGTTAACCTGGCGTGGTGGCACAGACCTTTAATCCCAGCACTCGGGAGGCAGAGGTAGGAGGATCACCATGAGTTCGAGGCCACCCTGAGACTACATAGTGAACTCCAGGTCAGCCTGAGCTAGAGTGAGACCCTACCTCAAAAAAAAATAAGATATCAATCATATTAGCTAATTTTCAGATTATTATAAGAAACAAGTGAAATAATAATGGTGACCGGGATGAACAATGTATAGTTCTACAGGATTAGATCCTATGCATATAGCCAGCATTACTTCATGAATAATTATCACTCCCACCATGGCTGCTGTCATCATTGTCACCACTAAGTAAACCGTGATTTCAGTCTCTGTATTTGCCTTTGAATACCTCGTGTTTTCCTGTGGAAACATGAAGCTTGATAAGAAAATAATGCTCATGGCTGGAGAGATGGCTTAGCGGTTAAGGCGTTTGCCTTCAAAGCCAAAGGATCCCAGTTCGATTCTTCTCCAGGACCCACGTCAGCCAGATGCACAAGGGGGTGCATGTATCTGGTGTTTGTTTGCAGTGGTTAGAAGCCCTGGTGCACCCATTCTCTCTCTCTCTCTCTCTCTCTCTCTCTCTCTCTCTCTCTCTCTCCCTCTCCCTCTCCCTCTCCCTCTCCCTCTCCCTCTCTCCCTCTCTCTCTCTCTGTCTCTCCCTCTTTCTCTCTCAAATAAATAATAAAATAAATAAAATATATTTAAAAAGAAAATAATGCTCAAACTTGATACCCGATGTACTCTGTGCCAGGTAGCAGCTGAATGGAGTGATGACAACCAGGTTACAGAGCAGACACCACAGCACTTCCCAGGAAGCTGACTGAGAGTGGAGCATCATCACTTTGCACTGGGACCATCCCGCTTCCCATCCAGTTGGTGAAAAGTACTAAGAACAGAGAATCGTGTCTAGTCCATTCATCATGTATTTTAGTAATATTAAGCTTAAAATTGTAATATCCCTTAAACATCATTGAGAATCATTTTAAGTAAAACTCGAAGAAATATTTTCATAAGAGGAGATAATCCTTACAAAGGAATTCCTTCTCTTTTACTGGCAACAGGAGAGGGAAACTAAAGCATTTTATAGATGAGCAGTGTCTCGACACATCAGTTAACAGTGAGTAACCACAAGAGAAAGGCTGTGGAACGTGATGGGAAGTGAACAGAACAACTCTGTATGTGGCAGTATAACACAATCACTTCTTTAATTATCATCTGCAGCTATTGAAATCAGTGGCCTTTTATTTATTTATTTATTTATTTTTAATTCTCAGAGTCTCTTGTTTCTGGTATAGTTCTCTAAATTAATTGTTTTGAACAGTTGATGTTTCTCATGACTGACACCGTGTAAAGGTATTTAATCATCAATTAAGACACCAAGGGTCCAATTTTATCCATTGTTTCTCATGGAAGAACATTATTCTAGATTCTCTGGCCCCAAAGAGTTTCTTGAAGCTCTAATAGTTAAAGGGTATACTAATGCTTTAGTGATTCTGGTGGCATTGACGGTCTAATACAATGATTATAAAAAGGGGGGATGATAAGCTCTAAGGACAATGCCATAGACAAGTCTTTCTTTACTAAAGTAGGAAGCTTTTGATTATTTATCACATTCATAGGAAGAGCCAAATAGACAAAGATCTGCACTATGATGAGTCTGGGTACAAGAGTGACAATGTTATTCTTTTCATAGATATAGCTTTTTAATCAAAGTCAAGTAACTTTATCTCTGAAGGCCAAATGTTCTACAGCTGTAGCACTCAGAAGCCTCCTCGGTCAAGTACCTCCATGACTGTGTCACCATTAGCATTTAAATGGAGCAGCTCTTTTTGAAATAAGCACGCTGTTGAAATTATGTGGTAGATTAGCACAAAACAATCTGTTTAGCAATGATGTGACACTTTTCAATAAAATATATAAACTGCTTACAAAAATTGCTCAAAATAGATTCAATCTATTTCTATAGCTTAATTCTAATCCCAACCTAACTCCCTATTGCCATACTTAAGAAATTTTCCTCAAAGGTCTTCTCTAATAGAGCCAAACTGACATGTTTATGTGCTTAAATGTACGGTTTTATACATACACATTTATGAAGGAAGCATTAAAGACGGAGGATTGGGTTCTAAATTTAGGTCCACGTTTGACAATGAGCTTCAAATGCTTTATGGAAAACTAAAGTGAGTTTTTTCTTTTAATTTTCCTTTCCATTTCTTCAAATGATATGTAAATTTCCCCACCATATTAAATCACATTAGCTGTTCTAGTTAGCCCGAATTGCCCAAGTTTTATTTATAACACAGGGAGTATGTCATCTTCTTCAATGTGTATAGTGCTTATAAAAATGTTTCTTCATGGCACCAGCTTGAAGATGGGAAGATGGCATGCATGTGCCTGTGTGTAAGTAAGTGTGCCATTTCCTTTTACCTGGATAACTCTTGAATTCTCCTGTAAATTTCACTGTTCTATTTAATCAGTGCTTCTATTTTCTTAAAATTAATGTATTTTAGAGGAAAAAAATTGATAATACTATGACTTCTAAGAAATAAATACCTTAAATATGTGGGTAATAGAGTGACATCTTGAATTAATGCTTTTCAATGAAAAAGTAAGACACCCTGGGCTGGAAAGATAGCTTAGTGGTTAAGAGCCTGCCTGTGAAGGCTAAAGGACCCCAGTTCAAAGCTCAATTCCCCAGTACCCATGTAAGCCAGATGCACAAGGTGGCATATGCACCTGGAGTTAGTTTGCAATGGCTGGATGCCCTGGTGAGCCCATTCTCAATCTCTCTCACTAATAAATAAATAAAAATAAACAAAAATTTTAAAAATGACACTCTTAAGGAGAAACCATATTGCTTCATGAGTTGACCTGTTTAAAAGGTGTAGTATTTAAAGGCAAAACAATGTAAATGCTAGGTTAAGACAATGAGTTTATTTCTAATTATTTAATGTTAGTTTTATTTATTTGAGAGAGAGAGAGAATTGAGAACTGGCACACTAGAACCTCCAGCTGCTGCAAATGAACTCAGATGTATTCATCACCTTGTGCATCTGGCTTACACAGGTACTGGGGAATGAAACCTGGGTCCTTTGGCTTTCTAGGCAAGCACCTTAATGGCTAAGTCATCCCTCCAGCCAGACAATAAGTTTGTCTTCATGATGTCATGGGGGCTTTTGTTTATCCAAGGTAAGATGATTCAAAGTTAGTTTAACTGTTATTTATTTATTTATTTTTGGTGCTCTACTAAAATTGATGTCATTCATTTGGAAATCATTTATAAGTCTACATCTTCTTCAGAAACATTTTTACTTCACTGATTTTGAAGGTGAAAAGGTATTTTAATTTAATGCCCTTTGGATATGTGTCAGTAAGACCTGTTAAGTGCTATCCTCATTACGACAGTGAAGTAATGCAACACTAAGTCTTGTAAGATTTTTATCTCAAATTGAAGAGGAATGACTTCTTTGTTTATTCTAAATAACTAATAACCCTAATGACAACTTACAAACTACATCAACACGTCTACACAAACAGGTGTTCAAAGATGGAACACTTGAAAGAGGCAAAGAACTGTGCTAGATGATGCATATACCTGAATAGCATCAAATAATGATCTATGCAATGCTGCTTAGGGATACATGAGTGTTCATCATGTATTTTCCCTAGATATTTTATATTTCAACATAGAACAGTATGTATTTTATAGAGTTTCTTGATTGCTTAAGTGTCTTAAGCATATATAGACACATGACTAATATGTGCACTCTTGGTATTAAGGAAATCTCACCTCATTGATTATAAACATTGTGCACAAACCCTTATAAATATATATTTAAATGGAAATAAATTGCAAAAGCAATATTATAGCTTTGGTGTCCCATAACAAATGTGTACCTTTGGGAAAAATGTACATATGGAACAAAAGAGCCTATTTATATGATTCAGAATACTAAACTAACATCTTATTTAAGTAGCATTGTACATTCTTACGAGTTTTTTCTGCCATATGTGAAATAAAACAGTTTCTCAAACTAAGAGTTTCCTTGTCGTAGGATACTGACTTGGTTTCCAGCCCCAAATATGATTTTTTCCCGACTGAAATGTCTTCTTGTCCAACTGGAGAACAGTTAGTTACCTGTAAAGATGTGTTACACTATTGTACAAGTTTGTACATCTTGCCCAGCTGGCTGATTCCCCAGCTCGCAGGGCCACCTACTTATTCATGCTTTTCCATGACAATTTCCCCCTAGCAAGGGTTGACTAGATTCATCAATACAAGAAGAAAAGAGAGCCAACTGGCTACCAGAAGGTGTCCCACCTCTACCACATCACTACAGCCCAGGAGAAGTTGCATGGGCATGGTGATGGACACTGGTCTGTCAAAACACATGGATTTAGAAGCCTACAGAGAACACAGTACTGAGCCACACTGCTAATGTAAGAAGATGTAGGAAGATTTTAAGAGACACAGGGTGGGTAGAAACATCCTGAGGCATCCTTCTACCGAGGAGAGCTCTCAGGGAAATTGGGAACAGGCCAAAGGGGAATATAAGATTAAAAACTTTGTAAAAAAGTCTGAAAAATTAAGGTTCTTCTTTTAATATTCAGATAAGAAACTTATGTTGAGCCAGTGCTACTGCTTTCAAAATAATAGTAGCTATGCAAATTATGTACCATGGACTGTTAGCCACTCTGGGCACAAAAAGATATTGATGATCCAAGGCAAAATGTAACATGGTCCCCATGTGACTGCCCAAGGTAAAATTAATTAATTAAATTGTAATCCACATTCAGTCACAGACTTATTCTGGCAACAAAGAATTAAGGAGAATATTTTAATTTTATGAATAAATCCAACCAGAATGCGGATTGAACAATATGACAATATTTTGAAAACCCATACCAGCATAACAAAGCCTTAATAGAAATGAAGCTGACACAGTTCTATCTCCATATATCCAATTTGATTTAACCCTTACTATGCAAGGTTCTGTTTTCAGGTGTCTCTTGCTTCTACATGTGACTTTGTTTGGGCAGAATGAATAGAATATCTTAAGGATGTTTTTGAAAATGCACTATATTTTCATGAACATATATTGGCATTGGTTCTCAGATGAATTCAAAGCATCATGATACCACAAATCTACAGAATGGTGGAATCCTGGTAACTGCTTAATTACTGGGGTGCTATAGATTTTAAAAACTCAGTGGAAAAGTTACTTTAAAATATTTTATTTATTTATTCATGTATTTATTTGAGAGAGAGAGGGAGATAATGGGTGCACTCTAGATGCATGTGCCACCATATGCATCTACCTTATAAATATTTAGGCTTCACAGGCAAGCACCTTATCCACTAAGCCATCTTTCCAGCCCCTGTATAAGTATTTTTTCCTAATCCGTTTTTATACTTGGTGGTGGTAGATGCATGATTTGTTTATAACTGTCCATAAATTGCACTTTTTAAAAGAAAAAAACTCATGGTGAAAACTGTTGATAAACTGGAGATTCTGAGTTTGATCAGTGTGGAGACTGATGATGTTATAGTTCAATAAAAAATTGACAATAATTATATATTTCTGGAGAACATTGACATTATTTAATATATGCAAACAAATGGGGATAAATGCATTTCGTCTCCTTTCATGTTTAAAATTTCTTTGTGAAAATATTTGAACTTCTCTCATTTAATTTTATGAACTATATAAAAAGTTATAAAAAGATCTGAGCATGGTGGTGCATGCATTTAATCCCAGAATTTGGTGAACAGAGGTAGGGGGATTGTCATGAGTTTGAGGCCACCCTCAGATTATTTACTAAATCCCAGATCATCCTGGGATAGAGTAAGACCATACTTTGAAATAACTCGACAAAACAAAATTATAAAAATAGCATACTAGGATGTGAAATAATGGAAATAGTTCCTCTTATGTAACAATTTGACTCTGAGACTTTTTATTTATTTTTTATTTTATAGAAAGAGAGAATTGCTGTGCCAGGGCCACAACCACTGCAATTGAACTCCAGATACCTCCGCCACCTAGTGGGTGTGTACAACCTTGTGCTTGCCTCACCTTTCTGCATTTGGCTTACGTGGGTCTGCAGAGTCTAATGTGGGTTCTTAGGCTTTGCAGGAAATCACCTGAACCGCTAAGTCATCTCTGTGGCACTTTTTAATTTAATTAATTTATTTATTTAAGACAGACAAGGAAAGAGAGAGAGGGAGACTGAGAATGGGAGCACCAGGGCCTCTAGTCACTGCAAGCAAACTCCAGATGTGTTCGCCCCCTTGTGCACCTGGCTTATGTGAGATCTGGAGAATAGAACTGGGATTCTTAGGCTTCACAGGTAAACACCTTCACTGCTAAGCCATCTCTCCAGCCTTGTGGAACTTTTTATACAATCTCCTTCTGTTCTTTCTCCCCACCTTTTAGTGACCTCTCATAACCAACAATCTATTTTCTACTGATATAAAGTCAACTAATGTGTTGGCTTTCACATGAATAAGAATACTCATCAGGAAGATGCAGGTTTTCATTATCTCTTTAGGGATAACATTGCAGGTTTTCTTCACAGAAGAAAAAATAGTGATTTTGTTAAACAGAGCTGCCCTGGAGAGAAGTCTGGCCACCATTAAAATATAGTGTTAATAAGAAATAGATTTAAGTTACTGAGCTTCTTGTAGTTTTATTAAGATAATTATCAGGAGGTACACCAATGAACTCATATGCACACAAAATACTGATGGCAGTATTTCAGACATGATTTTCATAACCAAATAACACTTTACCAAAGCATAAAATAAAGTTTCAATTATTATAAGTTTACATTATCTAAGGAGGTAAAACTCTCTTAGTATAGTAATATGAAACCTAATTAAAGGGTATAATCAACCCAAAATAGGATGGCATGGGCCTGGATAACAGTCCACCCAAAGTAGGATGATGTGGGCATAGATAACTTTGGTTAAACACAGAGAATGAACAAGGAGAAAGAAAACCCTGAGAGGGAACAGAGAGCAAGAGTGTACGATTTCCAAATGCCAGACTTAGTGATATTAAATTAGTATTTTAATCACACCCCTTATTAGCTGAATGTTTCAACATATATAAAGGATATATTTTATTATTTATTTATTTATTTGCCTGTGTGTCTACTTGCATTAGTGGGGACAGGGGTGCCAGTGTCTCCTGTTGCTACAAATGAATGCCCATCTAGCTTAACTTGGGAGGCTGGGGAATTCAACCCAGACTGGCAGGCTTCACAAGCCAGTGCCTTTAACAACTGAGCCATATTCCCAGCCCCATGTAACTGATTCAATGATTATTGTAACTTCTACCACAACTCTTGCATTCATTTTTCTTTAATTTGCAAGAAATTTATTCCATCATATGACTTCTATTAGTCTTCATTGTAGCATTTCATAATACTTGTCATTTCAGACATTCTCCAAATTCTATTGGCAGGTAGAGAACCATCCACACCTGACATTTGCAGTTAAGATAATACTGCCAAACAGACAAATCAGTTGAAAACCATGTCATTCATAATCTAGCCTGTGCATATACTCCTCATGCTCAAAGAAGCTTAAAGATTACTAAAGACCTGGGCTGGGGAGATGGCTTAGCAGTTAAGGCACATGCCTGCGAAGCCTAAGGACCCCGGTTCGATTCTTCAGGTCCCACGTAATCCAGATGCACAAGGGGGTGCGTGCATCTGGAGTTCGTTTGCAGTGGCTAGAGGCCCTGGCACACCCATTCTCTCTCTCTCTCTCTCTTTCCTTCTCTCTGTCTCTAATGAATAAATAAATAAAATAAAATAAATAAAAATAAAGATTACTAAAGACCATCAGACATCATATGGACAGAATGATGCTTATGATAGTATCATATGTCCTTCTGTTTTTATTCAAGGAAATATTATAGAAGTAAGTCTTAATCGGGTATTATTTAGTATTGTCTATAGTAAGGAAATAAAACTTAAAAGTTTTTGCTTTATATTGTTTCTTTCAGTGAAATTACAATCAACGAGAGATAAACATAAACACCAGTGCTTTTATCTTCTTTGCTTCATTTCCATTTTTAGCAGCCTCAGTAGTTCTGCCAGCAAACATCTCCACATTCTCTATGATCATCGTGGTGTGCTTTGACTTAGGCTCAACCACAGGAACACATTTCATTATCTAAGTGTCACTTTGTGAATTCTCCTTTGGAGACTTTAGAATGTCCTGCTTTTTGGTCTCTTAAATCCACAAAAGTGGGAACATGCAAATCACCCCTCAGCCTCAGAAGTGAGGCCATTGTTTCATTGTGCTAACACTGGGGGTACTGGAAGGAGGAAACTAACTCAGGCTACTACTCCCTCCATCTCCATAATCAAATCCTTCAAAAGTTGTGTATTTTGTTGCTTTGTTTCCATATGTTTGGGGTGAGACTGGATAAGGGTAAGCATAAGTTCAACTCATCGTAATTATCTTAAGAGACAAAGAAAATGGAACATTAAGTAAATATTAAAGTAATTAACCACAAAATGATTGCTTTCAACTCTGAGATCATTCTTTCTGCATAATTTGAGCAGTGTGTAGACAAAATGAAAACACAGCTTTGGATGTGTTGATTCCTCAGTTAATTCACAGTGACCACAGTTTTAGTGTTTAGAGCTTTAGAAATTGTCCACCACCATAATTTTTTAAGTTAAAAAATATTGAGACTCATTTTTAATTTGCAATCTTATTTTTCCCCAGGCATTGGATCATCCTGCAAAGATGTTATTCAGCATGCTTCATTATTTTGTTTTCTATGAAAGGAAGCCAAGTGCTCAATAAGGGGAAAATAACTTCTGGAATTCAAGGCTTTCACCAATAATCCCATTTAAAAACTGGTATCAAGAGTGGATTAACTATGAAAAAAAAACACTGCATTTCTTTTGAAACAATCTTTTAAATCTTAAAACCTGGAATAGTATAGTATAAATTTGCTGTGGGTTTTTTCATATGGCCTGAGCATTAAGAAGAGATTGTATCATGAGTTTCTAATGTTGGTGTACAGTCTAGTTGAATCACAAGTATAAAACCATACCTTTTTTTTAGAATTGTACTTAAATCTTGTGTAAAGGTATATATCAATGTAGTTCACATTGTCTAAGTTGCAGCAGAGCTTAAATTTAGTATTTGTAGGTCACTATCATATTCATAAGAAGAATATACAAAAAATGAAAATTAATGGAATCAATTTGATGTCCATTTAAATGTGGGTTTTTTTAATGGCTGTGTAGATAGTTTGAAAAAGTGACACACTCTGAATGCTGTAAGTTTACAGTTATGTAAAACATTCTTACAAACTTTTTGTGTCAATCAGGGTAAGACGCATACTTTCTCTGGACACTAGTTTCCTTATTTGTAAAGGAAAGAATTCTAATCTTCAGTTTCTATGGTAGCTCTAGTTTAAGTATGGTTTTTGGCTCCATCCCCTGCTCTACAGTGTATGATTGACCACATTTTGAGTTCTTGTCTTCCTCCCGTTGCCAAGGTAACCTGGGTCTCCTCTTCCTCTCTCTGACTCAAATCAAGACAGTAGGTCATAGGTGTATGCATTTGATGTCACCTTAGTATCCTTCAGTGGGATCCTGGATTAGTACTTTTCTTTCTCCCTAAATCCGGAAGATAGTCTTAAAAATAGCACTCGTGTTGAAAAGGGAAGTAATTCTCAATGTCCATGAGCCAAGCAAATGAAATGCATGCTAACCAGGGCACTTCAGGGATATAAGCCAGAAACAGATATTACTTAGGCTTCTAGATGATACGATAAAGTGCATTTTCTGCCTTAGGAAAAGAAGCACATTATTCCAAAATATTGGGAAGGTTATTGGCCCATGACTGAGGTCCAAAGTACATGTATTTTGATGAAGAGAGTCTATTAAACTAAGCTGATGCAACATCAACATTATATTCATTTTACCTTTAAACTAAATGACATTTTCTCTTTTGTCATGAAGCACATCATGAATGAGATCCACTCAGTTGAAAGGAACCCATTCCTGGAGCCAGGAACTGAGATAGTATACTATGGGGACCTAAATTATGGGCTCCAATGATAATCCCCAGAAATTTTGTCCAACAGTGAGGCTACACCCATCAAAATTTCTCTAAATTAGCAATGATTATCTGCTGTAATGCATGCTGATCTCACTCTCTGGTTGAGGATCTGTTTTACTTGTACAGAGGGCAGTGAATATCCAGGACAACCAAAATGTATCAACAAGACAAAAATAGATAGCTGACTCCCTGACAGGCGAAGAACCACCCATCTCACAGAAGCCAGGGCCCAGGGGAAGCCACAGAATTGGTTAGATGAGCAAGAGTGCTGCTTTAGCAAGGAGCCAGACAACCCGCACCAGGCTGATGGAGACAGACACTAAAGATATCCAAAATGCACCAAGGCAGAAATTAAGAAGCACTAAGAACAACACACTAAAGTAGACTTAAAGTACACCCACCAAGGCTCAGGGAATTTTGTGGAAGAGGGGACAGAAAGAATGTCAAAGCCACATGGTGAGAGGGCATATCCAGAGACATTCCCCCATCCCACAATGACTGACTGCCGCTCTCACAACTCATAACCCACAACTCCATGGTGAATATCAGGAATCCCACTATGAAGATCCTTCAGTTGAGTGGGGTCAGAAGGAGGAAAGCAATGGTACCAACATATGATAAGTTCATACAAAGTTTCTACTTAATAATAAAAAAGATCATTAGATTTATAGGGATGTCTCAGGGAGCTCAAAATATCTGAAGTTGGAAATTACAGAGTTCAGGCTATGTTAGGTAGATCTGAAAGTTTACCATACAATAAAAAAAAAAAAAATCTAGCTATAGGCATAACAGGATGTGTGTCCTTCTCCAACCTGCTTACTGATGATGTGATTTTTAAGATATAACAGATCAGAACATCCTAAATGTAGGGCATCTTTCTGCTCAGTTTGGTGCATTAAGTTTTAAAGTATTTTTTTTTCTGAATAGAGTTCAGAATATTCTATATTCTCTGGACTAAATAATAAACTATCTGAATAAAAATGTTTAGTTTCACTCAGTCATGTAAGCTGTACTCACAGAGGTTTTAATTGTGATTAACAAAAGAGCATTTCTTAAAGTTCATTCACATCACTTGGTCAAAATTTCTTCACAAGCTCATGAGAAAAAGTAGCACAGTAATAATACTGCAAAATTAAATAATATTTATAATAAGTAAATTTCAAAAATTTGACCAATGAACATCTTCCATGGGTTGAACCATGTCTCATATCCTTCTAAAATGAATTACTTCACATCAGCTAATTTCTCAATGAATTGATAATATCAATTTAAATAGTAAGAAAACTTATGGTTTAAGATAAACAGTAGTTAATCTTAGTAGCAACATATTTCTGTGATTCTCATCTGACAGTCTGAAGGTGATTTTAAAAAAATAGAGTTTATTTTAAAAATGTAATTCTACTACTAAACTTATTTATTAAAAAGCTGTAGTTTTTGAACCCTTGTCAATTTTATTTGATTTATTAGGAATGTTTTGGATCTATCTTTTCTCATATTAAACTAGGGTGTAACTTAGGTGGGTAGATCATAAGGTATTGTACAAGTATTACTTGGTATGATTTTTTTTGCATTATAAAATTTATTTGCAATTACATTTTAAGCAATATATGATACCCAATTAATATGATTGAAATATTTTTGTGTGTTTATTTAGATTCTAGGAGAAGACAGATCTAAGTTAATATAAATGTACAATTCTTTTCACATGATGAACTTGAAAAGCAACTAGGAAAGAAGTATGCTGAGTATAGATCCAACATGGGTGTATTCAGTGATCTCCGATAACAGTTCATTTGGGAAAGCAAACTTAAGACAGAAGCAATTTGTAGGAATCTTCAACCCATTCTCCATTCTTTATTTTTTTTTTCTAGAAACACTCTGTGGGGCTGGAGAAGGTGTTAATCTTCAAAGCCTAAAGACCCAGTTTTGATTTCCCTGTACCCACATAATGCCAGCCAGATGCACAAAGTGGTGTCATGCATCTGGAGGTTTTTTTTTTTTTTTTTTTGTCCCAGTGGGTGAAGGCCCTAGCACGTCCATTCTTCTGTCTGACTCTCTTTTGTCTCACTGTCTGCTAGCAAATAAGCAAATATTTTTGGGAGGGGGTGTTTCTGAGGTAAGATCTCACTCTAGCCCAGGCTGACCTGGAGTCCACTGTGTAGTCTCAAAGTGGGCTCGAACTCATGGTGATCCTCCTAACTCTGCCACCCTTGTGCTGGGATTAAAAGCATGTGCCACCATGCCCCACTCTATGCAGTTCCAGACTCCAGATTTTTATAAGGAATGAAATTTAATAAAGTGCTAATAATTTTCATCATTAATCTTTATATACTGCTTTTAATAAAATCTCTCTCTGCTGGAGCAGAACTCTTCTTCAGCATATGAGGTATAGAATATGAACTCTAATGAGACTTGAACCTCACAAGGACATAGTATTCTATTACAGTAAGTATGAAGTCAGAATAGTTCCAACACAAAGGTTTTTCTATAATCTTAAGAATGATGTCTCTTACAAGCTATTTCTTAACACTCAGTTAGAAGGTTAAGTAGCAAAATGAAGATTAGTGGTTTTTGGACACTAGCCGTATATCATCAGCCGTATTCCAGACAAACAAAAAGTCATTAGTTTGCCAAAAAAATAATGAAATCATGATTAATAAATGCTTCTCAGAGGTCTACATCAAAGTCACTGTAGTTGGGTGATAAATGCAAACATGCAGACCTTGCTTTGCCAAAAGCTGTGTGTTTCACTTCTCTGATTGATCTGTCTATTACTCTAATACATAATTTATCATGTTGAGGGAACAATTCATTATGTGTGCAGTATAACAAGCAAAATCTTTCAGAGCCTTACCTGGTTGCCCAGGCACTCAATTTTTTGATATTATTATTACTAGAAAAACAATTAAAAGAGATTTGAAAACATCAACCACAACCACATAAAAAACAATTGAAATTTTATGTCTATAAATTTTATTTGCTTGTCCACTTTGAAACATTTTTTTCCTCAGGTAACATTGCATTGCCCTCATTGTTTTCACCACTTAAGAAGGTTCCATCTGTTCTTAAATTTAAATCAATCAGAAATGGGATGATATCCCAAAACTTGTCAAAAGAAAGGTCTGTAACTCTTGCTTGAGGCATAAATAGCAGTGTGCACATTACTTAAAAGCTCATTGAATTAAATTATACGCATAGCATTCCGATCTATTTTAAATGTAAGCCCCACTGAAGAGCAAAGACGGTTGGATTTCCAATCAGTCACCCTTTTATGAAGTCCTCTGTATGACTCAGTTCCACTGCTTTATTTTGATGTAATCTAGAACTTAGTAAATGAATTGTGCACAACCCATAAATATCTTATTAGGAAGTATATACCCTTAGTGAAGATAAAAAATGTTGTGGTATAGATGTAAAATACATTTGAAGTTTTGATGTGTATTTGAATTTTGAAAGCTAGAGTTTTGAATATAGCATTAAGATAACAAGGAAGCTAACATTCCAGAAATTTTGTTACATTTTTAGACAAGTGGGAACTTAAGACTGAGTTCACTGCTCAGAGAATAGCAGCATTCCAGCCCTCCACTGATCACTCTCAGTGCACTTTTTTCTTTCACAGAAACAGAATAGTTTTTAAAGTTTAAATCTGTTTTTTTTTTCTTTTAAAAATTCTATCTGCACTTGTATGTAGTCACTTGAGGACAATACTGGTTTATATATGTCAGAGGAGCTATCAGAATTGTCTCACAAGACATTATAAGGTTCATCTTATGAAAAAAAGGTCTATATATTTTGTAACATTATAAAACAAAAATCTTCCTAAAAGTGTTAGTTGAAAGTATGCATTTTAATTCCAACATAGTTTATTTTAAAATAAACATATTCTATGATTATGTTATTGATTTTGAATCTGCCATAAGTAGATTTAGGGGGTATTTGCTGTAGGATTCAAAGATTGATATACAATATATCTTTCTAAATAGCTAAAATTCATTTTTTTCTTTGAATGTTTTTAATTATGGCTTTAAGAATAAAAATTCCAGATATACTATTCATAGTTCAAGTAGTCATTATCAACGTGACCAAAGAAAATTATGAATAGTTCAAAAAATAGATCAATTTAAAAAATGTAAATTGTAGCTTTCTCTCTTTGTATCCCTGTATAGTATGTCTTTCTTCAAATAGTATGGTATAGTTTGTTCAAATAAATTAGCCTCTTTCCCTCTTTTTCAGACTTGCTCTCTCATGCCTTCTTTCTGGCCCATGGTACCACATCACACAAGCTTAGAAGAGGAATAGTTTGATATGTTAGGTAACTTTCATTGGTTATTTCTTCTAATGGTGATATAAGCAGTTTAGAGATGGAAACAAGACTAAATATTTTTGAAGTTTATTTCACAACATACATTAAATTTTAACTAACAAGGAATTTGCTTCCCATCACCATAATCTCAAGATATTGTAATTAAAATATATATTTTCAAGAAAGTGAGATGCCTCAGTAGGTAAGGTGTTTGGCACATGAGAGTGAGGAAATGAGTTTGAATCCACAGAACCCATAGGAAGCTAGATCTCAATAATCATACAGTGAGATTGGAGGCAGAGATAAGAAAATCTCGCAAGCTTGAGGAACAGTGAGGCTGATGAATTCAGATGGGGACAACAAAAGGCCTTAAACAAGGTGGAAATGAGGACTGAAATTCCAAGTTGTCCTCTGCCCTGCACACACAAGTTAATCCAAGTGTGTGTCCACAGTTAAAGTCACATATATACACACAAAGATGATAACTAAAACTAAATTCTCCTGTTTTGATTGATGCATATTTCAGTTTTATGTGACAGAGTACTTTTGAATGTTTGAAAGGTATGTTTGCAACAAAGATATTCAGATAGTCAAAGATAGTGTTGGAGAACAGAAAGAGTCCGATGTTAAGACCTTGTCTGGTTCTGTTATTGATTAGCCTGAGTCATGACCTCTCCCCCAAATTCACTGACTTAATAAATGAGAGGTTAATTTACCATGTTATCTCTAAGATACTTTTCTCATATTGGAGAAATATGCAGGAAAATGGGTAATATATCCTTCCATTAACATTTCAAGTTATGGTTCTGGGTCAAAAGCACATACAGCATTTGTCTTTACTTTCTGCAAGCACTAAAATACAACTTTAAAAGTAAATAAGACAAATTAAAGGTTAAAAGTATATTTCTTTATATTTTCTCTTATAACAGTAATCAGAAAACAATAACATTTGACAAGACAAAGCTATTGATTTCTTTTCTAGATTATATCTTAAATGGATATGACAATATAGTATTAGAGGTATTTTAAACAAGATTTGAGGGAAAGGTTTCCATATCATTGCACTAACAGGATTAGTATATAGTTGTCAGCTGCAGTGCATAAATTACACAAAATAATGTTGATGTGTTAAAAACATACCACTTCCATGAAGTACAGAAAAGTTAATGTTTTGATTTAGGACAAGAAAATAATATTTACAACAGACCATGTTTTAATATGTGTTAGAAAATTACTCATTTGTTTGACTCATAGTTTTATGTGTTTGCTTTTTGACAGGAGTAAGCAAATTAATTTAATATAAAAATGTAGTCCCTTTAATAGTAAGTATATATTTTTTAAGCAGGGTCCTAAACAGAATATGGAAATACCTGGCCACTTCTCTTGAGTCTTTTATTAAATAGTAGTATTTTTAAATGAACTATAAACTCTTTTTCTACTTTTACCTCACTGTTAAAAATTATGGTTTCCTGGGCCCCTGCCTACTAGCAAGTTATTTAGTACTACAATAATTTAGAACTGAGGAGAATTACACTGCCAAGGAAGAATAATTTACATAGGAATTAGTGAGACACTGAGAGCATCTTGTTCACAAAATGTTCATGAATTAGTTGTCATCTCCCTTTGCTTTTCAGCAATTTAGTCAAACATGACTCTTATCTAAAGTGTTATGATCAGCATATTTGATAAACCAAAACAAAACAACTCCTGCAATGCTGAGCAATACCCTTCAATGAATTGCTCACAAGAGCAAATCAGAAAGCCTCGTCTCTGATAAACTCATGGTATCATGTACTTCACTTAGTCATTGGTGAACTTTTGCTTTTGAGTGCAATACACCATCAGGTTGCTAAGAGAGTTTTCTTTGGTTAACCCAGAAAAGGCTCATATCTACAGTCAAAGTAAAAATGAATTAAAAAAAAAAAAAAAATAATGAACAAAGCTGGCAACAGCTACATCAAAAAAGTAAAAGTCAGACTTCAGGAAATCAGATACAAAGGTAGAGATGATAAAAGTGACAAGCTCTGTTATGAAGTAACACACACATCACTTCTTGATAGGAGGGGTAAAGTTTGTGTTGATAACTCCAATTTTGCAGCTAATATAGTTTGAAGAAAATGATATAGAAAGTGTCAGCCATTTTTCTCAGAATATGATTAGCCAGATACTCATATTTAGGTAGATATGATATGATAATTTGACTTACTTTGAATTCTCACTTACCCTTGACATATATTGTTCTTACCCAAAAAGTGACATGGATGCTTTTATAGAAGATAATTCCATGTTCAAATAAAGTGAGTTCTTTAACTGCAATAGTGGCTTTCCAAATGCTTCATGTGTTACACCACACGAACTTGATTGAATTGAGAACTCACTAAGAGACTAGTGACACTAATCTCTGGGTATGATTGTGAGATAGTTCTAGAACTTCACTAATCCCTGGATGTATTAATACTATTATGGAACTATTGGTAGATAGCAAGTGGTAGGGAAGGAGTTGGGGTCCTGTGGGAAGAAGTTGGCTACTGGAAGATTGTTATTTTATTATAATGTTACCCCAGCCTCTGTCTGTTCTTCCATTACTTGCTGGTCACCAAGAAGTTCTTCCACCATATATTTGTGGACAAAGTTCCTCTTCACAATGGGATCATAAGCCCATTCATGTGCTCATGGACTGACTATGTGAATGTATAATCCAAAATAAATAATTTCTCCCTTAGTTTATGTCTGTCATGTATTTGGTCCTAGCAATGAGAAAAATAATATATGGCCAACAATTCTGCTTACTATTGGTTGTATATTGAAAAGAGATATAATCAGCATACCGAAAAGTTATGTATACCTCCATGTTATTTTCCACCCTGTTCACAGTACCCAAGGTATAGGACCTGACATGGTCCTTTACATGAATAAAAGAGTTTGGTATGTATAAACAATGGTTTTTACTTCACCACAAAAAATTGAAATTCTCTCATTTGAGGCAATATAGAAGAAAGTGGGTAATATTGTGTTAATTGTAATAAACAGATATAGAAAGTCAGATACCACATGGTCTCATGAACCCATGGAAGTTCAGGAAGTTGTTTTCATAAAATTAATGATCACCAGGCTTGGGAAAAATAGGAAAGGAAGGAGGGAAAGATGAGAGGAGGATAGCAGGCACCAACGGCTACACAGAAGGAATGAGGTATTATGTTCACAGTACAAAAGAGAACCATAGTATGTGAAATTCAATTTCAATTTTTACACATTGCATGCATGTTGTGAGTTACCATACTATATTAATTTATATGTATAATTATTATGTGTGAATATATTTATTAGCAAAAATATAGTTGAAACATGCTAAAATGTACATTATATATATAAATAAGTAGTGGATTCATATAAATATATATTGAGGGACAGAAATGGAACACTTGGAAAGGAATTAGGTAAAATCTGTGATGTGCCCAGTGTCACCAAAAAGTATAACTACTGCATAGCTATTAAAATCTTGGTTTAGAAACATTATTTCCAAGGTTTGATTGGATCCACTGTAAAAAGAAACAGTCTAATAATACTAATACATAAATCTTCAGTTAATTAGCTATTAAACTATTACATCAAAGCACCATTTGTTTCTCAGATCATCACAGATTTTAACTTCAATGTATTTTTGTGTTCTGTGTTTCTACCCAAATGTATATTGTTTTGAGAAAATTTAGATTTCATCCAAAGAGGCTTATTACTGAAATGTGATGAGGAAATAAATCTCTTGTATATTTCAAGAAAGTCTGATAGTAAAAGCAAACAAAGGTTGTTATTATAGGTTTTTGTTTAATTCCACATAGAGGCCTTTCTGCTAAAGGGGCTGTTTGTTTTCCTCTTAGCAGGCTGCACACCCTGCAGAGATCGAATGAGGGCACAGAAAATATAACCCTTCTAGAGCATCAACTTTAATCATACTCTTGCCTAATCTCCATTTTACTCCTTAAAAAATGCCTGATTGTAACAGAGAACATACTATGTTGAGCTTGGTGTGTTGATCTTTCCAGATCTTTTGTTGGGAGTATTATATCAAAGCATAACGTAAGTGATGTACCTTATAATTATATTTATAATACACACTGCAAATAAAAAGAAATCACAAAATTAAAATCTGAAGCTTTGGAGCTGGAGAGATGGCTTAGTGATTAAGGAACTTGCCTGGAAAAGTGGCACATGGGTCTGGATTTTGTTTGCATTGGCTCAAAGCCCTGGTGTGCCTATTCTCTCAAACTCTCTCTCCCTCTTTCTCTCTCTCTCCCTCTTTCTCTCTCTCTAAAATAAATAAAATATTTTTAAAGAGTCTAAAACCTTTGAAAACATTTTAAATATATGTTAGCTTATTTGCATCATCCCTTGTTAATGATACTTCCAAGGTGTTTGATCATGCATGCAAAATATGATAGATTTGTAGCTAAGGGAGTAAGTTTAGTTTTCTTTACTCTGAGGAGACCAGAATAACAAAGAAACAAAAAAACTGCATGTTTTCAAGTATTAAAATTGAAGCAAAGGTATAAGTAAAGATAGGTTAAAGTACAACAGAGATCTAAAATTGTTCATGACATTGATTTGTTATTAGATAGTTAAAAGAACCCTCTGTTTTCATCCTGAATATTTCATACATGGGACAAATTTCTTCTTCCTCGAGGTAAAACAAACACACACACACACACACACACACACACTCAAAGTTTTATATAATTTCTTATTGTCACACACAATATACACATACATATGTCAATTAAAAGTGAATACTCTGGATTTTCTTCAGATCATAGCAGCCTTTTGCATGTTAAAATAATAATAGATAATAGACTGATGGTAGATAATTGTGCATACAGATTTACAAATTTAAATGTAATTGACAAATCCTATGAATGAACCATTACTAACCTCCAAGAAGAAATGGAAAATATTTATCATATGAGCAAGTTTTAGCAGAAACAAGGTATATGTGAGCCATGCACTCTTTAACATTCTTTCCATAAACTGAAACCTTGTAAGTGTTTAATGCAAACTTAAAAAATCACCAACGAAAAATTGAAATAATGTACTCATATTGTTTCAGATATTTTCGTTTTCAAGAAATACATGTTATTGCTACAAATACCAATGATGATCTCTTTGAAAATATGTGGGTTGGAAGAATACAGAAGACTCATTTAAAAGATTTAAGAGCAGTGTACCAATATAATTTTTGGTTTATTAAACTAATTTTTGTAAACATGCTCATCCTTTAACATCAAAAATATACTTAAGGGCTAGAGAGATGGCTTAGTAGTTAAGGAGCTAGCCTGAGAACCCTACTGACACAGGTTCAATTCCCCAGTTCCCACGTAAGCCAGATTCAAAAGGGGGGACATGCTTCTAAGGAGTTCCTTTGCAGTGGCTGGAGTACCTGGTGTGTTCATTCTCTCTGTCTCTCTCCCTCTCTCTGCCTCTCTCTCTCTCTCTCTCTCTCTCAGACAAATAAATAAATAAATAATCAAATAAATAAAAATACTTAAGACAAAAGAACCATACATTTGGTCCTGGCACTATCATTTTTCAAATAGAGAGTTTCTTCCTTTATAAATTAAAATTTAAAATATTCCCAACTTTAAAAGGGTCAATGCATGTGTTTGCATTTAGAACAAATATTTTAACATACTCACATGAGTATGCATGCACATGTACTTTGATAGAACATCTGTTTTGCCCACAAGTTCTAGGGATATCATGGATCTCTAATACACCAATGGAACTCATCACAAGAACACAAGAATATGGCAAATTCTTTGGGGCTAGAATCAGGTGGATTTCTTTCCCATATGCTGCAAAAAAAAAGAAAGAAAGAAAGAAAGAAGGAAGGAAAGAAAGAAAGAAAGAAAGAAAGAAAGAAAGAGAAAAAAAACTTTAGGTAGGAGATCATTACTACTTTATACCACTTACTTTTTGATATATAACAAAAGGCAAGGAATAAATTCTTCCTCATAAATAGTAAATCAGATGCATACTCGGGTGTGTATATATGAGCACATGTATATGTGTGTATATGTGTTGACCATGCGTCTGTGTGTGTGTGTGTGTGTGTGTGTGTGTGTGTGACTGCAACCATGTGATGATTATTAATTGACTTTAATTTATTTTATGTGTAAGGACATATGAAAAGACTATGAATTAATCCTAATAGCTTTAGTTTAGCACAAGGCAGGTTACATGGAATCCATGTGTACTGCTGTTAATCCACTCAAATCAGAATGACTTGAAACTGAGCATTGTTATCAAAATACAAGTTGAATCATTTCATGGCTTAATCATGCCAGCATACCTAGCAATAACTATTGTCTTCACCCATTTAAAAATATCATCCATAGTCACACAAAGTAGTGTTTTATGAAGAAGTTGATTTCATATTAGATATTTCTCCTGTATTATGAACCCATTCATCTTCTTTTGTTTGTCTATGTATATCTGGATAGCATGAAACTTGGAGGATGGAGGGAAGGAGGGAAGGAGAGAGGGAAAGACAAAGAGAAAAAAGTCCAAAGATTATGTTCTGGTGTCCACTTCCAATTCATCATCTGGATAATTTTCCTCAGAATGCTTTATAATGCACAGGCATACGAACATGCTACAGATCCCACAATAATGACAATGATTTTTCAAAACGGATGTTGTGATATAATAAATATTTATATTTTAAGTTCATTCTGAAAATGCTGTTTTTCAGGAATTATACTGATTTCAAACTGTTGTCTTGATAAAGTCCTATGATCATATAATGATATTTTCCACAGACAATGTTGATAAGTCTGCTTTAATGTTTTGTTTATTTATACATGTGTATGGGGGGCACACAGGCAATTCTTGTTCAGATGCTATGTCACATTTTGTGTCTGACCTACATTGGTGGCTCAGGAGTTGAATCCAGGTGAGCAGGATTTGTGTCATTAATCAGTGAGCCAACCCCTGTCAATAAGTTTTGATTACAACGAGATCTAGGAATATACTTCTGTTACATGAGTACACCTAAGTTTATTGTTGACAAAAATGAACCATCTATTAGCTATCTCTACAAAATATTAAAATACAAGGAGCACTAAAATAACACAAATACATTATATAACATAGCTATTGGAGTAATAGATTTGTTGCATATCACCTAACATAATACTAACATATTTGATTTTCAGAAACGGATGAAAAAGTACCTGAATAGCATTAATATTTTCCTTCTTTATAAAATGTACTTCAGTTTCCCTGCATTCATTGCTTTTCAATGTGGGTATACATCATACATATATATGTTTGAGTACACATAAAATTTTGATTGATTTATACATAGTTTTATGTATCTATTATTTTGTTAATATCCACAATGATATGTTACACAATAGTTCTCTTTAAACTTAAAAAAAAAATTAGGATGCATATTTAGAAGAGAAATGGAAAGTTAAACAAAGAAAGAATGATTAAAATTTAGATGTGACCAGTCCCACAAAACACTGGATGAATTTAGACTTTCACACCATAAACTTTATATCTGGGCAGAGGAAATCATTGTGTTGCATGTTAGGCAACATTAAATTTTAAAATGCCGCCATGAATTCATCCTATGCACATCTGAGAAACTTTTATATTTTAGCCCCATTGCATATTTAACGGGCTACACTCCGCTAGGCAACACCATTATGAAGCTACTAAATAATTGAGGTCTGTGGGATGGCATATAGGAATGTTATCAGGAATTTTCATTTTGTATTACAGTCAATTAGACACTGATATGCTAATAACTTTTGAAATTGTGCATTTATTTGCTTAAGAGAGTAGGCAGCAAAATTATGATCTGTATTCCAAGCTATAGATTGTAGTAACATAGAAATGTTCAAAGCCAAAAGTTCAAAGCTCTTGACTCAATACCACGCAATTTTAAGACACAATATGGAGATCCTACCTCCCACAGCCTGTCAGGAAAGCCTAACTGAGGGTTGGGTAATGAGCTGTTGAATCAGTTAACCAATTATATGTTCAGAGTTTTTAGAAGCAGAGAACCTTGGTTCATCACAGCTACCTATCAGTGCCCTTTGTGGTACAGGCAGATTGAACTATAATCCTTTCTGGCTGCCTTGAAATGAGCTCCAAGTGACTTAGAGATTCTCTTCTCTTATTTGTTGTCCTTACTCTCCCCTCAAACTGCCCTTGATTATGACAGCCCATCCAGTCCTGTGTCACAGTCCTGTGTATGGTGGCACATACAGAAACTACACAGCAGATCTCTAAAGCCATTCTTTAGAATTTCTTGAACTTTCCCATTTGGCTCACTCTTACTGAAGCCTGCCCTTCACCTATCACCCCAACCTTCTTCATTCTCCGCTTGAATTAATTGATCAGCTCTGCAATTTACTTACTGCTTTCATTGTCTTGTACTACTGAAATTGAACCCTTGGCCTCACACATGCTAGTCAAACAAAAGACCACTGACCTTAATCCCCAAGTTTTTACTTACGTTTTTAGGTAAGATTTTACCATGTTACCAAGGAAGGGCTTTGAACTTGTGGTTCCTGAATTAGTCTCTCAACTAGCTAAGAACACAGGAGCATGCCACCAGACCTGGAATCTTTACTATTTATAATGACATAACATTTATGCTTAACTCTCTTACTATGCAGGCATTGCTTTTTTTTTTTGTTTTTTTTTTTTTTGCATTTTTAAGCTTATTACTATAACTATTGATAAAAAGGCTGGTTAGCTCCCAGAAGTCTATAATGTCTTGTGGTTGTCATCTACATTTTAAAACATGATTAAGTGGCTTAAATCCCCATGGAGGTAAATCACATTCAGGCATAAGCTAATGAGGGACAGCTTGTCATAAAGGTGACTTCTTACTTGCGTTCATAAAAATGAGTTGCAAACATCTATGACCTAAGGTTGGGTATATGAGTTTGCTAGGCCTGATGTAACAACCATATAGAATAGATGAATTAAACTACAGAAATGCTGTTTGCCATAATTATAAAGCTAAGAGGCAACGATAAAGATATATGCTGGCTCGTTTCTTTGGACTTCTCAGTCCTTGGCATACACATAGCCACACATTATTGTTTTGTTCTCATATGGTCTGTTGTTTTATTTTATTCTGTTACCACATTTCTATTATCTTTGCATGTTCTTGCAAATATACTAGTCATACTGGATCACAATCTTTCCTTACTGGCCTTTTTTTTTTTGTTTAATCATTTCAATAAAGATCTTTAAGGTTTGGATACATTCTGACCTACTGGAACTGTAGTCCTCAAAGTATGAAGTTCAACAAGATACTGATTCTTTCAATGAACACAGACCTGGTGTGGAAAGTTAATTACATTACAAAGCATAGCATTTCAAAAGTGTCTGAGGAAAAGTAATGTAGAGAAACGCAGAAAATCCCTTGTGGCCAGAGCAGACATTTGGAGAATGCCAAAAGTATAGGAGAAGCCTTAAGGCAAGCAAGAATACATAATGAAGTATTAAAAAGTAAACAATTATGCAAATCCATGTTTTGAGCATAAAGCAAGCCTCCACTTGTTACATTCCTTATTATAGGTTGCTGTAGTAGTGAATTTCAATGAATAGAATATGAGTAAAATTTATAAGTATTATTTTTACAATTTTCTGTATGTGTGTTGATATTATGTGGTATATCTGTATGCAGAGGGCAGGGGCCAATACAAAAGTGTCTTTACTCAATCACTCTGGTTTCATTTTTAATAATGTTATTTTAAAAAATTTATTCATTAATTTATTTTTGTTTTTTTGAGGTAGGGTCTTGTTTTATCCCAGGCTGACCTGGAATTCACTATGTAGTCTCAAGGTGGCCTCAAAATCACAGTGATCCTCATACATCCGCTTCTGAAGTGCTGGGATTAAAGGCAAGTAACACCATGCTGGGCTTAATTTTATTTTTTAAAAATTTCATTTTTTATTAGATCAAAGATATAATTTAAGAGAAGGAAGGAGGGACAGATCTCATACCTGGAAGGAGGAAAGAGAAGGTTTCCTGGAATTGGAGAAGCCCTAAGTTTACAAGAAGGAAGAAAACGAGAGCATAGACAGCCCCTGCCCATGAGAAGGCAGAATGGGAAAAGACACTTTAATAACTTTATCATAGATAACTTTTTTTAAGCTAATGTTTTGCGAGGTAGGGTCTTACTCTAGCCCAGGCTGACCTGCAATTCACTATGTAGTCTCAGGGTAGCCTCGAACACAAGGAGATCCTCCTACCTCTTCCTCCCAAGTGCTGGGATTAAAGGCATGTGCCACCATGCCTGGCTAATTGATAACTTTTATATGTGTACATAATGTATTTTGATCACAATCATCTCCCATCATTCTGTCTTGTCTCCCTCCCCTTTATCCCTTCCAATAAACAACTTTCTTCTTTTAAAATGTCCCTTTTCTCTTTTGATGGTCTTGTTTCCTTTCCTGGTCTCCCTCCAGTTCTCTGTTGATGGACATCTTGGCTGATTCCAATCTTTAGCTATTTTAAGTAGATTCACAATAAACATGGATTTGTGAGTATTTCTGTAGCAAAGTGTACCATCCTTAGGGTGCATACCCAGGAGAAATGCAGTTGGCTCATCTGGGAGGTCGATTTCTAAATTTTTATAATACACCCCCACTGATTTCTGTAAAGGCTCTACTGGTTTGCACTGCAACTAGCAGTGGTTGAGGGTTCCACTTTCATTGAATCCTTACCAGCATTTGTGGTCTGTTTTCTTCATGATACCCATTCCGATTGGGGTACAATAATCTCAAAGCTGATTCAATTTGCATCTCCCTGATGACTAGGGATGTTGAACTCTTTTTAATTACTTGTTGGAATTTGGGTTTCTTTTTGTGATAAACTGATTCATTTTATTAGCCTACTTGGTGATTGATAGGTTGATTCTTTTTGTTGTTTAAATTTGAAATTCTTTGTAAATTCTGGCATTATTATTTTATAAAATATTATAAACGAAGGGGGTTGGGGCAATAGAATAGCTGAAAATGTTCTTGTCTACCATTTATGTAGTCCTGAGAACAATCAACAACTCTGCATTGACTGGTAATGGTGGCACATACCTGTAATCCCAGCACTCAGGAGGTGGTGGCAGGAGGATCAGAATTTCAAGATTATATAAAAGCAAGAAGAAAAAACAAGAAGTTTAAGATTATTCTTAGCTATGTATAAAGTTTGATGGCAGCCTGGAATATATGAGAACCTGACTAAAATATGTAATTTAATAATAATATGATATGATATGAAAAAGATATTGGGAAAAGTATAGGCATAATGACCTAAAAATAGACATAGCACATACACACTATGATTCTTGTTTCTCCAGAGAAACAGAATAAGTACAATATAAATAGTAAGTGGAAGAAATTCTGTGATGAAAACTGACTCACAAAATTAGGAAAGTGAAGCTGAATTGCACCTTTGCAAGCCAGGGAACCAGGAAACGCAGTTACTCCAATTCCAGTGAATCGAGAAGAGACTATCTGGTGGTTCCAGAGTTTTTTTTTTTTTTTTTTTTTTTTTAATACAAATAAAAGTTTTTTAATTTTTTTATTATTTTATTTATTTTTGGAGAGAGACACAGAGAGAGAGGGATAGGGAGACAGATAGAGATGGGAGCACCAGCAGTCTCTCAGCTGCTGTGAATGAAATCCAGATGTGTGTGCCCCCTTGTGGTCAAGTGCGGCATTGCGCCCTTGCATCACTTTGCATCTGGCTAACCGTGGGATCTGGAGATTGGATCCGGGTTCTTAGGCTTAGCAGGCAGGCGCCTTAACCACTAAGCCATCTCTCCAGCCCTGGTTCCAGAATTTTAAGGCCCAAGAAATGGGAACTCAGGTGTATCATGAGAGAACTTGTGTGCCCTAGTCTCCAAAGAGAGACACTGGGCCGTGTTTCAACGTTGTTACTTTGTGAAGCGCGCTTAGTGGATCACAAGGAAACACACGTTCATTGGTGAAGACCAGCGTCTTCACCGCCTTCACCAATGCTACTGCTGACCTCCTGCAGAAGGAGAAAGATGCAGTAGACTCTCATCTTCCTCATGGCATTGCTGCTGCTGCTGGTTAACACCTCCAGTACCATGTCAAAGAGCATCCTGACCCCCATTCTACAGACACTGCTAATTCTCTCTTCCAGGAACATGCACACACCAACGCCCTCATCACTGGACGGGTGCCACTGCTGACCTCCTCCAGAAACATGCAGTAGAGTCACCTCCAATAAAGGGATTTTGTTTGTCATATGTCAGCCTTGTAAAGTTTACCCATGGAATTAACTACATCCTCATGAAACAATTAATAAACTACCCTTGAAATGCTTCACCAATCTAAATGGTGTTTTTGTTGTGTGATGGGCTCCTGTGTTTGTGCATGTAGACAGGCAGATGAATAAGGTAGAAACAGTCAGTGAACATTTTACTGTGATTTTATTTACTATATATTGTGTTGAATCTACTCAGCAATTTTTAGTGAACAGAATTAATGTAAAGACATTTTGATCCACGACATGGAGCATGTATGCAATCTTATTTAATATATTTAAGAAATCACTGCCTGCCATCACCACCAGCAAGGAACCAATCCTAAAACCCAGGAATCCATACAGGGTATTTTACACTCAAAATATAATATAATTCCACTACTTTTTATTTACTTTTGCAACAGGGACTCATGGTGTATCCCAAGTGGGCCCCCATCTTCCAGGGTTTAGACTCCCTGATGCTGAGATTATAAACTTGCCAATGCAAAGCAAGTTTCCATGTCCTTAATCCCTTAGTACTTTTTTTTTGTTTGTTTGTTTTGTTTTGTTTTGTTTTTTTGAGGTAGGGTCTCACTCTGGCCCAGGCTGACCTGGAATTCAATATGTAGTCTCAGGGTGGCCTCGAACTCTCGGCGATCCTCCTACCTCTGCCTCCCGAGTGCTGGGATTAAAGGCATGCGCCACTATGCCCGGCCCCCTTAGTACTTTTTAATTAAACATGATGTTGACTTCAGATTTTAAAAAATAATACCATTATTATGATATATTAATTATATAATATGCTGTTTTCTGTTAAGGTAATTTTTCAATGCATATCATTTATTTTGAATTTGTTTGTCTCTTCATCATCCTGTTATCTCCCTTTACTTACTTCTCTTCCACTTCTGCATCCACAATAGCCTCATGTTCTTTTTCCAGCCTTTTGCCTCTAGGTTCCTTATGTAAGGGAAAATTAAAACTATTTTAATGGTCAATGTGGATGATTTCACTTAGCATGATTCTCTCTAGTTCTATTCATTTTTCTGTCAACCATATAACTTCATTCTTCTTCATGGGTGAATATATTTCCATAGCACATGTATAGCATGTTTTATTTATCCATTCACACATAATAGTGACAGTGAGAATAGTGTCAACATAAACACTGGTATACAGGAATCTTGGTGGCAAGCTTACTTCGCTTGTTTTGTGTATATATCCAGAAGTGTTGAAATTGAATCACATTGTGGTTCTATTTTTTTATTTTTTTTATTTTGCAGAACATCTGTCATGCTTTCAAATTGCTGGATTCATTTTCATTCCTATCAACAGCATATAATAATTCTCATTTCCTTGTGTTCTCACCAATATTTGTTTTGCTTTATTGATATTAATTATTTTCAGTGCAGTGACATGAAATAATTCTATGTATTTATTGCTTATCTATTCTTATTCACTTGAACAATGTCTCTTTACTTCATTTCCCAATTGACTGATTGAATAATTTGCTACTTTGACATTTAACTCCTTGACTTATTTATTTTCTGAAGTCAACTCTTTTCAAATGAGTAGTTGGCAAGGTATAACTTTACTATGTATTCTTTATTAATTGTTGCTTTTGTTGAGATGTCTGTTTGAAAAGTTGAAATATTCCTATTTCTCAGTTGTTGCTATTGTTTTCTGAGCATTGGAATTCAATTCAGGAAGTGTATAACTTGAAGTGTTTAAATTTTAGGTAGTACAGTAACACCATTGTTCCATTTGGGAGTGCTGTGTGTACAGAATGGGAGATAGGGATTTAGTTTCATTCTCCTACATGTAAACATGTGTTTCTTTAAATTATTTATTTATTTATTTATTTATTTATTTATTTATTTATTTATTTATTTACGAGAGAGCCTCCTGCCATTGCTATTCAACTCCAGACACATTGGCCACTCTGTTGCATCTGGATTTATGTGGGTATTGTGATAATGACATTGCTCTTTTCTTGATCATATTATTTTGTTTATTCAAGGTGCATATGAATTTTAGAAATCTTTATTGTATGCCTGCAAAGAATGCCATTGGAATTTTCTTGGGGATTGTGGTGATGCTGTACAACAGTTTTTTTTTTTTTTTTTTTTTTTTTTTTTTTTTTTCTGATTTCCTTGATGGATGGTTTCTATAATTTTTGCATGCTATGGAATGTATTTTGTTTTCTTTTTGAGCTACAATTAGAGGTGCCCTCACTTCTGGGTATTTAATCAATTGTTTTCCTGTGCTCTACATAAGAGAGCCATTAAATGTGGTGAGCATAGAAGCCACCAGAAAGTTGTTGCCACTGGCTGAGCCCATGAGTGCACATGGTAAATCTGCCCTTGCACCCAGGGTATACTGCTAATGTATATGTGATTATGGGAATGCCAAAAGTGTTTTATAGAAAATTTTCACTATTCATATATGATAAAAGTTAAGATTTAATTATTATACTATTTTTATAGCCTGATTATCTTTTCTCTGAAGTTCTGATAATATACAAATAAATAAATAAACAGACCAGAGCAGTGAGGCACTAGTAATGGGTGATTCAATGTGTCCTGACCTCACTATTCTTTCTTCTCTGCAGTATATCCCACACTTCCAACCATGTACAAGTGTGCCCTTGGTCTGGATCCAAGTCCCAGTTTTCCTAGGCATATAGTAATTTGACAAAACAAATTCTTGTTTATCCATTTGAGCCATAAGACCTTTCAGATATGTGTAAATTTAGTGTCTTCTTCCCACAGTTGGAAATGTTTGAGAATAAGAGTCCACCACGGCACATGTAGCCATCAAGAAAGTACTGGGTTCCTTTCTCCAGTGTCTGTTTGTTGAACAGATGGCCACAGATCGCTCTCATTGTAAGCTATTTTTCTGAAGTGTCATATAGGGCCTGCAGAAGGCACCCATTGTCCCTTCCTTCATACTGTTACCTAGCACCAGATGTTAGAGCCCTTTATTTTATTTAGAAATAAGAAGTTTGATATTTATGGATGTTACTTCACGTTTAAAATCTCTATTTTCAGTTTTATTGCTGGGAACATGCCATAACATCATTTCATTCCTCTGCCCTATAGCCAAGCCACATGTCTAATGCTTTGTTTCATAGTTAATGTAGATGCAGGAATGTGCTCTGTGTCTCTAATTTGCCACCTCCTATCCCTTTGATATCATAATGCATACTGTGGGTACTAGACATTACATATGGAATGTAGAACTAACTTATCATGTTTTATCCCCCCCCCAAAGTTTATCCACATAGTCCTGAAACACACATTTATTTGTGGAACAAATTTCAGTGGGAAAAGCTATTGTAAGACATTATTTCAAGACTACCCATTAAAATTGTGTGGGGGGAAAAATGTTCTGCATCCTTTCATCCATTTGAAAGATACCAATATCTTGAATGATAAAATCTCTTGCAAGATGGGTGCACATCTGTGCTTATCTGGTGCAATAGCTGCCTTACACCTACATCACAGAAATAATTTACAGCTGCCTCTGTCACTCTTAATTATGCCACACTTTGAATTATCATTGCATTTGAAAGCCATATGCTGAGAAGTAAAACAATTGACCACTTATGTGTCTCAAGGAAACTGCTCAAATTATGAATCCACCCTGGACTGAGTGTAATATAAGCATATTACTTTATCCATAATACAATCCAATTATCCTACTAGGGTTATCAGTCTATGTAAACATGCTTTGAGAACTAAATTATGTGTTTTCAATAACAAATACATTGAAATTTTATGAAAATACTCTTTTTCTATGCCTATTAAGTGAATACATGAATTATTTTTCTTACGATGTGCTAGTGAAGTACATTATTTAATTTTCTAATGTTAAATCAACCATGCATTCTGGGAACGAATCCAACTGTATTTCCAAATTCACGTTTCATACCCCAAGTGTTTTATTTAAGACATTTACATTCATAGCCATGAATGAGATTAGCATGTAATTTTCTCTTTGCCAATGTCTCTATCAGGTGCTGTGTCAAAGTTGTGTTTCTCCTCTAAAAAAGTTGAAAAACTGAAGCACATTAAGATTGAAGTGTACATTCATTAACAATTTAAATATGTGACATGAAGGTATGAGGAGGGACTATTTGAGGAGTGAAATGGAATTAGTATGAAGCAAAGGAGGAAAAAGGGAAGATAGGGAGTGGCATAAAAGTTTTAAAAATATTTTTATATTGTAGAATTCATTGGAAACAAAATCAAAATGCCTTCTAATTTGTTATGAGGTTTAAAAAATATTGATAACTTGTTAATAAGTTACATGATTAGTTGTTTTCCTTTTCTTTTGCATGTCTATTAAATTATTGAGAAAATGCAAATTACATAATATATGTTTTAGATAATATATACTTACTCTATGGTAATCATACCTTACCCTATTTTATTTCTTGAGACCTCTGTTTTATAGTTTTAATTGTTGACACATGTTGGTTAATTTGGATAAAATCTTTTGGTGGACATGGTGGTACCTGCTTTTAATTCCAGCTCTTAGGAGGTGGATAAATAAGGATCAGATGTTCAAACCACCTTTGGTTACATAGAGAGTTCACAGCCAGCTTGGGCTATATAAGGTCTTATCTCAAGAGAGAAAGAAGGTAAGCAAGAGTAATAAGGAAAGAAAGAAAGAAGAAAGAAAGAAAGAAAGAAAGAAAGAAAGAAAGAAAGAAAGAAGAAAGAAGAATATATAAAGAAAAAGGAAGGAAGAAAAAAGAAGGGAGGGAGGGAGGGGGAAGGAAGGAAGAAGGGAAGGAAGAATGGAAGGAAGAAGGGAAGAAAGAGAAAAAGTAAAATTTTTGTGATCTTCAACAAAAACATTTGGCCAATTTAGTCTTCTATAGTTTTCATTTCCTTTTCATGTCAATTTCTGGCATTGTTTATAGTTATACATTTGTAACTCCTTCCATATTCATATACACAATAATTTGTAAGTACCACTATAAATGTACACCATAACTTTTGAAATGTACAATTTCCTTCCATTTTATTTTTTTATACTTAAAGTCTTTTGCTTACATATTTAAGTCAATATTCATAAAATTTTCATACTCAGAATTTTTTTGGGAATTTTCTTATGGATTTTCAATTTATTTTTGTTGAATTAGGGGTATGTAGTTAATTATTTGAATAATACTCAGCTATAATGACCAGGATTTTATGAAGTTGATAAAAGAATGTGTATTTACTATGCTGCACTGTTTTCATATTATATCATACTTATCATACATATCAACTTAGTATTGCTACATATCATATATATCATACATATCAAATTAGTATTGCTCTCTTAGATATTTACATATTTTATATCATTTTAAATGTTTTGGTTGTATAACTATTGACAATTTAACAAATTCATAATTGTATAATTTTAAAATATTTCTTTGTTAATTACTTTATGTACCCAAACTAACTTAATTTGTGAAATGTTTGTGAAATATTTTTTTTCACTCAGTAAATATGTTTCACTATTTTTTAATATTTAATTAATTCATTTATTTGAGAGGAGAGAGAAATAAACAGATAGAGGGGAAGAGAAAAAGAGAATGGGCAAGCCAGGGCCACTAGCTACTGCAAACAAACTCCAGACACATGTGCCACCTTGTGCATCTGGTTTTACATGGGTACTGGAAAATCGAACCTGGGTCCTTTGGCTTTGCTGGCAAGGACCTTAACTGCTAAGCCATCTCTCCAGTCCATGTTTCACTATTTTTGACAGGTTTATAGCTGGCAGATTTTGCTTTAAGGTGAGCAATCTTTTCCTTATTAGTGTGCTATTCATAGTCTCTATGTATTTGTTAGTCTAATTGTGTTTTATTACATATTATTTTTAAGTTTTATTTTTCTATGCCATATGTGGCAGGTGGAGGTGTTGTAAGGATCAAAAGAAAAGTAAATATGACTTGGAATGTACAAAGCTTACAAAAATTATAGGTTTCCGAATTTCTGAAATAGTGTCTCCCATTATTTCTTAAAAATTTCAATACTATCACTGCTAGCCTGAGAACCTCCTCCAGAAGATAGCAGTGAATACTAAGGAGACTCAAAACTCATCAAAGCACAAAATCAGAGGCTGCTGAAAGCTCAACACTAAAGGAGACTTATAACATGCTCTCTGAAGTTCAGGGATCATTGTGGAAAGACTATAATGCACACAGGGTGTGAAGGATTATTCTTAAGCATTGCCTCCACCAACACAGTCTCACTGCTGCACTCACGACCCCGTAGTGAATACCAATAACTCTCCCCCAGGATGGCCTTCAGTCCAATGATAGCAGGGTGGAGGGAACAGAAGAGTATAACCTAATGGGAATATGACAAATATATAACATATTAAAAATAAGTAAATAAATATATAGATAAAACCAATACTGTCATCAAAATAGTTTCTTGATTGCAAATCACATGCTAATCATTCATAAAATCATACAAAATGGTTAGAATTAAACTTTTATTAAAAAAATTATTTAAAGTATTTTCTTACAGTCAGCCTCAGCAATTCCATTTTCTAAATTATTTTAAAACCCGCTTTCTCCCACTCTTCTTGTACACTGTTCAAAGTTTATAAGAAAAATAGATGCTACTATAGCTACTTTGAGTAGGAAAGGATTTGACAGACTAAATAAAGGCTTATGTTAAGTAGAAGGATTGACATGTTGTCCCTGGTTGTCAGATAAATCCCCAAATGTAGCAATTACTAGGATTTCCAGGCAAGGTTTTCATTTACTGGAGTGCTTAACAAAGTGATTCTGGACATCATTTAGAAGCTATGAGGAGAATGAAAATGTAACACACAGCCCTTCCTATCCAATGCCTATGTTCTGACTTCTGCAAAAGAAGTCCTCTGTAATCTAAATACTGCTGTGGGATAGGTTGCTTTCTGAACCATATCATTTATAACACTTTCCTCTTCTACTTTCCCAGCTTTCTGATTTTCTTTGAATTTTGCTTATTCATAGGATCACACTAGAACTGTTAGAACTTTAGCTCATGTTTATCTATAATTCATAGATCATCACAAACAACAGCAGCGGCTGATGCTATATAATCATGTGATTCTTGCACATAGCTTATAATCATTGGGCATTTTATGACTAATTTATACTATGAGTTTATATTTTATTTGAAACTTCATTGAAGAGAAGTGTGGAAACTGTAGGATATGCTTCTTTGGAGAGAAATTGTTGTTGTGTCTGACAGTTACATGGAAGCAATAGAACTTTAAATTGATTATAACTCCCCAGATTGACTGATATTCCACAACTTTATATTTGGTTTGCAAAACTGCTATGAGCTTTACTTTGGTTATGAAACCTGAATAAATTTCTCTGTTTTGAGAATCAGGAGTTTTACACAGATAATTTTTCTTGAAAGCTCAAAATGAAGAGCGGGAGGTTAGTTTGTAGAGCGTTTTGTCTGGTTAAGCATTCCACTGAAGATTAAGTCTCCATGGACCCCAGCTTAAGGACAAAAAAATATTATTAGCTATTGCATATCTCAAGTCTCTGGGCTTTATTTAACATTGACCAAACAATCTGTAGAGTTTAGCAAGTGTCTTCAAGGGAAAAGTGAGTTTGGTGCCCCTCAAAACTTACTGGATCACCCTTTTATTGATATGTTTTAATTTTAGTTTTTTGAGCCTATCTCTTACAGTGCTTCTCAGGCTGGCCTGGAATCCCTGGCCCCAAGTGATCTTCCCACTTTAGATTGCCAAATAGGTTCCTCAGTCAGTTTTAGATTCAGAGAATTCTATATGTGCTTCCCTTTCAAGTTAGCAATTAAAAATGACACTCCTTAGACATTTTAAACATACTGATGGGTGTATAATCAGCCAAATATCTATCAACAAAATGTAGAGATGATTGACCTGAAAACTGCCATATCCTTTTGTCATAATAAGTTAAATAAAGCTAATGAAAGAATACATTTATAAACACTTGATTTGCCAATTTGGGGTACTATTTTTCTATTTTAGTCATGGAGATAAATGTTTATTTTTTTTTCTAGGAAGTATTTTTTTCTAGGAAGTAAAAACTGTTTGCCAAGAAATAATGATTTTTTTAAAATATTTTTAGTCATTTACTAGGGCCTCCTGTCACTGAAGACAAACTCCAGTTGCATGCACCATTTTGTGAATCTGGCTTCACAGGTGGACTGTGGAATTGAACCCAGACTGTCAGATTTCATATGAAATATACCCTCAACCACTGAACCATTCCTCCTGCCCATAATGGTGCTTTTCATTTGAACTTTTCCTTTTTTAAAATGTCTTTTAACTACTGCCTCCAGGGACAAATTTATCCAGTAACTGTTTTAAAAATGCTTTAGCTCTGCATAAATGGAACGGGCAGCTTCTAAGCCTCCAAAACTGGGTTCTCAAGTACTTATGTCCTCCAAGCCAACTGTGTAGTCTTTTTCACAAAATGATGGGTGATTGAAATATGCACCACATAAATATTTAAAATTTATAGGCAATATCATCGCACAAAATAAAATGTGCAAATGTATGCACAATTGGTGATATATATATATATATATATGGCTTCACTGTGTCATGTATGACCTGGGTTTTCGCATCTTCATATCAGGATAGTGGCCATCCTCATATTTATCTCAGTTTAGCTGTGCTTATATTTCTAACACAATGTCTCCACTGCTTGAGTTCATGTCCAAATCTTACAACATTTCAAATTGGCAGAACTTGTATGTCACTGCTTTGAGAATGTGGTTAAGATTCCGAGTGTCCCACACTTGCTCTCTGTTTTCATTGCATTTGTGGAAATGCAATTGTGCAAATGAATTCCTTTTCGCCATTCACTTGCAAATGAAATCTTCTTACCATGACGTGGCTAAAAAACAATCAATACTTATATCTGAGCATTGTAACAAGAGGTATGTTTCTGTGTAGTTACTAATATATTTTCAAACGTTGCATTAATGTTAGTATGTAAGAGGAAAGATGTTTTTGGATGATGACAGCTGAAAAAGAAAATTATTAATGATATCACATTGTAGAAGTGCCCAGTCAAGACAATCCTTTCCTCTGTATTGAAAATTGTTTAAATTTAGTATCTGCTGTGATGAAAAGCTGCTACATAGTACTTTCTATTGTATTACCATCATTATTTACATGTGATATTCTTACATATTTCTTAGGATAATAATTTGAAAGGTGCATTTAAATGGCCTACATGTTGTATAATGGAATATGAAACAGGCTCAAGAATATATGGTATGATAGGATACAGCCTGTGATATGACATGTGATAACATAATGTGATGTATAATAAAGTGAAGGCTGAGTCTGTGGGGCCTTTACTCATTTTTAAACTTAAGTTGCATCTTCCCATATGCATTTAAGCATACACATCAAAAGAATGGATTGCGTAACATATATAACAGTCTATAAGAAAACATCTATTTTTTAAATATTTAATTTTTATTTATTTGAGAGAGGGAAAGAGGGAGAGAGAGAAAGAGAGACAGAGACAGAGAAAGAGAGAGAGAGAGGAGAGAGAAAGAGAGAGAACGGGTACACCAGGGCTTCTAGCCACTGCAAACGAACTCCAGATGCATGTACCACCTTGGACATCTAGCTTACATGGGTACTAGGGTATCAAACCAAGTTCCTTTGGCTTTGTGGGCAAGCGCCTTAACTGCTAAGCCATCTCTGCAGCCTCAGGAAACATCTTAAAGTAGGAATTATTCATTGTGATAAATTATTTAATTTAACCTTTAGAACTATGTAATTTATTGTTTACATTCATCGCCACATATCACTATATGTTATCTCCAATTAAAATGAGACTGAGTAGATGTGTCTCCATTCTGGAGGTCGTGTACAGTACAGCAGAATTCTGATGCACAGATCAGAACCATGGTTTCTTCTGGATTTCATCCTTGCTTATCAACTATTCAAAAGGAACTACAAGGCAGGTGTGGTGGTGCATGCCTTTATCCCAGCACTTGGGAGACTGAAGTAGGAGGACTGTCCTAAGATCGAGGCCACCCTGAGAATATATAGTGAATCACAGGTCAGCCTGGGGTAGAACAGGACCTTACATTGAAAAAACAAAAGAAAATGAACAACAAACCAGTCCGAGTGGTTTATGTATTTCATCTAAGGCTTCTTGATGCTGAGGTAGGAGGTTGGGAGCCAATCTATGCCACACAGTGAGTTCTGGATTAGTCTGGGCTAGAGAAAGACCCTGCATTAAAACAAAACAAAAACAAAACAAAACAAAACAAACAAATAAAAAAAAAAACACACATGGAAACCATTCTGTAGTTTCTTTGGAGATTTAAAAAAATTAAGTTTAAAATTTCAAGTTTTATTAACTATTCTTCTTTCTTTTTCTCAGGAATTTCCCTTAAATTCAAATTACCTTAGGGTATTAAAATCCATACTTAAAACTTCCATGAGCAGATGAATTGTCGTTAAAATAAAGACAATCCTGGGCATAAGGAGATTGCTCAGTGGTTCAAGGGACTTGTTTGCAAAGCTTTCCACAGTACCCATGTAACAAAGTGCTGCATTGTCTGCAGTTCTTTTGTACTGGCAAGAAGCCCTGGTGTGCCCATTATTTCTCTCCCTCCTCCTCACTCCACCACTCTCTTATTGCTAAAATAAAGAAAGTAAGCAAGCAAGCAAGATGGAAACAAAGGAAGGAATTGAGAGAGAGAGAGAAAGGAAAGACATATTTTAAGAGAAAATGGAGAAAGAAATCAAGGTGATAAAAAACTAATTCTAATTCCATTTATTCAACCAATTTATTAAAGGACCTATTCTACTCAATATGCCTTAAAATATATTTACATTATGAGATTTTTTTTAAAGCAAAATCATTCTTCAATGTTATGGACGGGGTGATATACCCCTTCCCACAGTCCTGCTGAGTTTAACCATGGCAGCAGTCTTGTTTCCTGTGTTCCAGAAGGAAAAGACTTCACACCAGGTCACAAGTCAATCAAGGGAGGAACAAAATTTATTTTTGCTGACAAAGGAAAGCAGACCACAAATCCACTCTCAAGTGGAGGGTAGTCCAGGCCTGATGTTCATGGCACTAAGGCCGTATCTAGTATTCACAATCACCATCCACTATACTTGTCTACCCTAGTATGGCCTTAGAAGCCATCCTTAGCTACAATTCTGTCTGTTACAATGAGCTGCATTAGATGCAGGAAACCTACAATGGTACATCAGTACCAGGAAGTTGAGAAGTTTACTAGGGGAAAGGGCAGTGTGCACCCTCACATGTCCTTAAGGAGGGGCTTTATGGAGGCTGCCTGGAGCCTGACAAGATCACCTTTACTTTTCTCCCAGAGTCCCATAATCCCTCTGATTTGGTCAGCTCATTAGCTCAACCCAGCTGCAATCCTTAGGACTTATCTTCGCAGGTGTTCCTGGTCCTAACATTTACTTAATAGCAGTATGCATTATTCTTTGTCTCCCTGAGGCAAAGGTGATCAAACTGCCCTCTGGAAACTGATCTGTCTTGCATATGCCCAAGGCCAGATTTCAGAATATCAGTCAAAAGAGAAGTCAAGGATGAATCTAAATATTGAAGTGATTGCATTCACCAAGAATGGCCCTGAATAAAACCTCATCAAAAGCCTATGGCAGGGAGGTCATGAGCCTTAGGGATATAGAGCCTGCTCTTGTCTGGCTAAATGTATATATTATTACCACCAAACTGCCCTGAAAGCACTACATTTAATGTTCATATTCACATATTAATGCTACTCTCACTTCTGGTTAGAGAAGCTTCTCTTTACAGATGGTGATGGCCACTGGGATGACTCAAAAGGCAACATAGTGCCCAGAAGAAGGGACAGAGGAGTGTCCAGCACTGAAACATCTCTATCACACCCTCCAAGACTCAGGATCCATTGCAGAAGAGGGGGCGGAAAGAATGTAAGAGCCAAAGGAAGGGTACGACTCCTTACAATGCAACTGTCCAGACAGAAATTGGGCGCGATATCCATGACCTCACAGTGCCTAGCAATACCTTCACAAGACCCTCATAATAGGAGGAAAAAGTGATGACATCAAAATAAAAGAGAAACTAATGGAGAGAGGGAGGGGATATGATGGAGAGTGGGGTTCTGAAGGGGAATGGGGTAAGGGGAGGGAAATAACATGATTTATGATTTATTGTCTGTAAGTATAGTAGTTGTCAATAAAAAAAAAAAAAGAAGAAGAAAGAAAAGAAAAACAAAGTGCCTGCTATAGTTTCTATCTGAGAAGCTGGTTTTTACAACAGGAGAAGGATTAGGCACTCTTCTTGTTTGTTTTCATTTTCTGTTGTTAATAACAAACAGTGGGTAGGAGATGATTTAAGTGTTTTAAGATGTAATAAATTTAAAACATGGAATTAGGTATGTGATTGAGTAGTACATGTCTGGACTTGCATGTGGAAGACCCTGAATCTGATCCCAGGAAAGGAAATTATATATGCTATATAATTTGTAATTACTATATATAATATGCATAATTATCTGTATATAAGATATATTTTAAAAATCACAGTAAATTGCAAATAAAAATTTAGAAAAAAACTTTTTCAATTAACATACCTATAAAAAAAGAGATAACTCTATGACGAGATGTTACTACAAATCCAATGAATAAATACCTTGATCTCCATGAGTTGTTTTGGGAAGTACACTTTGAATGTATGTGAGACAAAAGTACTCAAACAGTAGCCATTATCTTTCCACACATTAACACTTTGTCAAGAATATAGCTGGAGTTTCTTAGATTGCTGGACACTGAACTATGAAATGAGAGGGCAGTGGTCCAGTTCCATGCCCAAGCAATGGTAGAAGTAATGAACAGTCTGTGTTTTGTAGACGTGTCACGCAAAGCAGAAGCTTTGATGAAGATGTTCAAGACTGTATGCATTTGTACAGAGGAAGGGATACGGGAAGATTCAGTGTGAAGAGCCCTCTGCAGGTCATGGAGAAAAGCCAGAGACAGATCCACTTCCTCCACGGAACTCAGAGGAAACCAACCCAAAGACTGCTTGATCTTAAGCAGTTAGACTCCGAATTAGAAGAAACATGTTTCTATAATTTAAATCAAACACACTTTGATCTCTGTTGTGACACTCCTAGAAAATAAATGAAGGCATTAACAACACCCATTAGGGTGTGCAGACATTAGTTTGTGAAATCTAGTGTGTCTGTACAAAAAACAAATACGTTTTTATTAAATAAAGACCTGCATCTACAGTAAAGTGGATCACAACTTTAAGTGTATGGTCATAACCTTAAATAAGAAAAGAAACTTCATGAGAAGTTGCTATTTTCCATAGAAATTTAAATTAAATTGTAATAAAACCATGTTTGTTTACACTAGAGTCAGATGTTTAAACAAGTCGATAAATTGTGGAAACGCGTGAAAGAAATGGTTTGTTTACTTTTATTTCCACATTAATTTCAGTACTGACAGAGGATGAAAAAAATGATAGCCTTGGAGACCACTCAAATCATTTCATTCACAAAATGGGTGTTTTTATGAGTAAGTATGGGACAGATTGCTCCTCTGTCAGAAGGGATGCTGAGGCCTCAGCAGATGGTCACTGGAGTTTGAGAACATCTGTTCATTTTTTTTTTTCCTTTTGTTGCTCCAGAATCCAGGAAAGATGAGAGTCTTCATGTATCATAATATCTGCCTACCAAAACTAGGCTACAGCCAGATAGAGATAAACCGTAGGTTTTGATAAGTGACACAGTGTGCATAACATATGACTAAGAAATCAATGTGATTTTATAGGACAGAGCAGGAAGTACAAGTAGATGAATTATTTGAACATGTCAAAGTAATTAAAAATGTAAGCATATTTATCATTAAGTTTGGATCTGAGAACAAATCTGCATGCATTCCTAATACCGAAAATACAATATTATAATTTGTACAAATAAATTTAGAAACATCAGCTTAAATCTGTATGTAGACTTCCATTTTGGGGGTATGCATGTGTGTATCTGGCGAGTTCAAAGGAGCCACATATAGTGGATGTACGTGCGTGTAGATGACTGTGATGTGTGCACACGCATGCAGAGGCTGGAGGAAGACATTGGTCACCCTTCTCCATTCTTTTCCTCCATATTCCCCTGACAGAATCTCTCATTGACTACGGAACTCCCAGTTTTTCACTTAGACTGGCTGACAAGTGAACCCCAGTGTATCTGCACACTGGAGCTGTGGGTCTATGTGTACATGGTCAACAAGCGTCCCACTGGTTGATTCATTGCCCTTGTAAGTATTTTTGTTAAGCCACACATTCGGTATTATATATTTTTAAATCACAATATACTGAAAGGGAGGTGTTCACTGCCTGTGGAAGTGATTATGTACAGTTAGATGTTTGGATGAGCAACAGAAGAAGCAGTATCTCTATCACTTAGACTACTGAAACAAACAAACAAACAAAAAGACATAACAGACTGTAAATGTGATTCAAGGAAGCATTTCATAAAGCAAGGTAAAAATTGGGCCAGCAAGGGTGGGAGTACGATGCTTTAAATACTAACTACAAAGAGGTCTCAGGGAGAGGCACAGCCTGTAGCTGGATTCTGAGAGATGGATGGTGTCAGAGAGAAAAAACTGACGCTTGTGAAGGAATTGTCAAGGAAGACATGCAATAAAAGTGTGAATCCCACATGGAGTTTGCAAACAGTCGTTTAGTCTAATGGTGAACCATATTTAACATATTGCTATTTTTCAAGAATTTATTGTGTTTTCATTTCCCATTTCCAAGAAATTGCAGAAACAGTGCTGAGTCATGGATACTCTTTCCAGTTACCTGCATTGATCATTATGTTTCAATATTTACTTTAACAATGCATATTTTCCCTTGCTTTGTATGTCTCCTATGACTTCCTGATATTCCTCCAAAAGTCCCAAAGTACTTATTTCAAATCTGGAGCTCTAGTGTGACCCAGACGTGTCTTGCACTTTTCTTGAGTTAGTTTTCTTGCCATCTGTGTTCTCCGTGCCTTTTAAGTAGGCAAAGAGCTTCTTAGACTAGAGTCTAGGTATATTCCATTTCTATAAATTCTCAGGGAGTGGACCTCACAAATATGTGTACCTAGATGTGGATCTATTGAAATAATGTACTCATATTGCAGCCTCCAGTAGTATACAACATTTAAAAACATAATATACCTGCATACAAAATGGAGGAAAACCCAAATATTTACACTGTCTTTTCTAGTAGAAACTATTTTAAAAATTGGTAACCTATATCACTAAAAAATATAAAGTTAGTAACTACAATTCAACATATTTTGCACCTTTTAGATTTCTTTATGATAAATTTTAATTTGAATGAAATGAGCATAGCTTAAAATTAGAATTTAATGTGCTTTGACAAGCACATACGCTGTTGAGACACCCCGCTCCCATCCCCTCAGCAGGTCACCGGGTACCTTCGCCTCTCACAGAGGTCATCATTGCTGCTAGACATTTCACAGTGGATTAGTTTCTCTGTTCTAGAATACATAATAAATGGGACCATTCAGCACGTAATTTTTGTGTCTGGTTCATTTGCCAACATAATGTCTTTGAGACGAAACTACTTTTGCGTGTGTGTGTGTTTCAATTTGGTTCTCTTATTTCTGGGTGGACTGTGCTATGAGAAATTACCACAAAGTATATATTCATTTTACTATTTGCACTCACAAGTTTTGACTCTTGTAACTCATCTCAGTATTATTGTTAGATTCTAGGTACGTTCCGGGGGACAGCAATGGGAGCACTGTAGGTAGTGTGAAATCTCAAGCTCTCCGTAGCTCTTCACAGATGCATTTGCTGGAGCTCACAGACCATGGCACAAATGAGTGCACTGGGTCAAGTGCCATTCAAATCCAAACATAAAAGAATGTCATCATTCTAAGTCAACAATACCATCAATTTTCTGCTGTATTCACCTGCAAGGAACCAGAAGACAATGGGAAATACATCATTGAATTAATTAATAATCAGAGAACCAATAATAGCGGACTGAGAAGAAAAACAGAGGTGGGACATTTAATTAGTGACAGAGAAAGAAAAAAAATGCTTCCTTCAAAGGAGTCACAGCAAACATCTCTTTGGTAATAATTGTCAGTTTTATGACTCATGAATCCTTGATATTGTCAGTACCGTAAGTAAGAAACTTTGGGGAAAAAAAAAAAAGAAATTACCAGGTTATGACAGGAAGACACTGGCTACAAGATATTAAATCTTAATGTTATTCACTCACTTAAAAGTAGTTTTATAGTATGAAGTAAAAATAGCAGAATAGTGAAGTGGTTGTCTCTATGATTATTATTTATTTCTTTGATATAATAAAAATTTGCAAAAAGAGTAAGGATAGTGCCATACAGCTTCTCACAAACTGGCTTTTAGCAGTGGTACAAATGCCTTTTGGCCTAAGGCTAGAAGGTAGGGAAGGGAAAAGTAAAACACAGAATGAGGACAGACGTCACTTCAAATAAGTTTTATTTCTCAGGGAATAATGTGAATTCCTGTATGGGAATGATGTACAAATATCATGCTGAGAAAATGGGAAAAAATGGAACAGATTCTATGGAAGTGTATCCAATGATAAATGAATAAATGGATTTAGAATACTTCTAAATAATATTTTAAGATGTCTTAAGGCATACTAGATTTGCTTCATGTATTCACTGTACAAATATTGATATAGCCCATGACACTTCTGAACTAGCATGCTGTATAATAGCAGAATTATACAGATGATGAATTCTCAATGTCCTATAAGAACATGATTCCCCATCTTTTCTCTTGTCCCTGAATTTATATTGGTGATTTTTCTAAATAAATGTACTTTCCCACAATCTTATTATTTACTATCATTTCATGTAGACTTGTTCTTGTGTAATATATTTCCACCATATTTTAATCTGAGTTTTATTCATTACTAGATGATAATTGAGGCTTTATGACATGTGTGGTATATGTGGTAAATAAATCTTGAAGAAATCACCAATGTGGGGCTGGGGTAACAAACAAATCTGTGTTAACAGTCCAGATCTCTGTAATTAAAATGTGGCATGCAATTCAATTCTGTGGTACCATCCTCTGAGTCTGATGGACATGCTTAGGGTAATGAAGAATTTAATTGTATAGAAACATTTGACTTCCCTTTCGATGTATAAGTCTAACTCTGCAAAATATTCTTATATTTCTTCAGAAGATGTTTCTCTTTTCAGGGTAATCAGGGAAATGGATTAACAAAGACAGTAATAAATAGAGAAGTATTACTCTCCATTTGTTGAGAATAAAGTGATTAAATTTTGATAATTTTTTTAAAGATGAAGACAAAGAAGTCTTCAGGGTCAACAAAATCCTAAGTGAATCAGCTAACCTCATTGGCAGCATAGTTTACAGAGCCTTGAATTCATTGAACAAATCTCATCGTTGCTATATATATATTTTATTATGGCACTGAAAAAAAAAACATATAGAATGATCTCAAAATGTTAACTTTTTTTTCTTTTTTAAAAATTTACCTGTATGATTTCAACATTTTACTACAATACTATCTCTTTCTAAAAATAACCTATCACATGCCTTCTATTTTCATGATACTATTCTCTATCTTTTTAATTTTCTTTAAATTTTAAATTTAAATTTAATTTAATCATAGTTTTTTCCCCTTTTTGCTTCTTTTCTTCATATATTTTTCTCCCCATCTTTCCTTCCTTCATTTCTTTGCTCTTTCCCTATAAGCATATTTGCATTTTTTACTACCTTTCATGGTTATTTCTAATTAACATAAGCCTTTTATCTTTTAGAGTTAAATTCCAATCTCAAGTTCCAGGTACCCCTGAGAAATTTATATTTGGTCATGACACCCTAAAATTATGCTTAGCACCTCTACTCACTATATACAAGAAACACTGCAATGTCACTTAGTTAATGGATCACAACCAGACAGGAGCCTATTTGTTATTACCTTTCAAAGGCAAACAATTTCATCATTATTTCTAAGGTTAACAGATTTTTAATATTTATTTATTTATTTATTTATTTGGCAGACAAAGAGGGAGAAAGAGAGAGAGAGAGGGTGAGAGAGAGAGAAAATGAATGTGCCACAGCCTCCAGCCACTGCAAACAAACTCCAGATGCATGTGCCCCCTTGTACATCTGGCTAACATGGGTCCTGGGGAATCGAACCCTTGTCCTTAGGTTTAGCAGACAAATGCTTTAGCCAGTAAGTCATCCCTCCAGCCCTTCACCATTATTTCTATCTTAAACATGGCTATTGGCTTTGTAGGCATTGGCAAGAGACTGGTGCAGGAGATGAAAGATTTAAACAAAACTATTTTAAATTATTGATTTTGGGGGGATTAGAGAATGCCAAATAATATAATTCTTGACAATACCAGGTTTTGTATAGTGTTCTTTTAAGCATACATCATGAAATCAATTAAAATAACCTACATTGGGCTGGTATGATGGCTTAGTAGTTAAGACATTTGCCTGGGAAGCCTGAAAAACCATGTTTGATTCTCCAGTACCCACATAAGGCAGATGCACAAGATGGCACAGGCATCTGGAATTCACTTGCATTGATTATACACCCTGGCATGCCCATTCTCTCTCTTTTTCTCTCTCTCTCTCTTAAAATAAAGGAAAAAAATATATATTTTTCTTTTTTTAGTCAAAAGTGAAACTTTTGCAAGTCTTTTCTGATCAATAAACATTTCTTAGTAAGAAATAATTTAAATCACTCTATTGGTACAAGAAATAAAGTATTCCAAAACAAAGTGAGCTAATGACAATGGAGACATTATGAAGAAATAAATATGTAAATAAAGAGATATGAGACATTTCTTCTTAGTTAAAGAAGCCTCATCTATTTCTGTGGTATACACACACTTTCACTAAAGGAATTTGAATCTAGAAAAAATAGCTTCCTCCAATAAAAGTCAATCATACACTTACAGATCAGTTCAGAATCAATGCCAAAGCTCATTACTAGAGGGGCTCTGCCTCTTTCTGGAAGTAAGAGTTCCTGGAAAAGTAAAATGGTAAGCATTTTATATCAGTGGCAAATTAGAATTTATTGCCTATACTCTTTTTCCCTTTCCAATTTGACCATTGCCTTGTCCAGAAAAAAAAAAAAAAAATCACTATTTAGCCAAGTTACGTGGAAGAAAAGTGCCAGGGCACAAGGAGCTCTTATGTAGTCCTTCTTCAGTTTCACACACAAAAAATGAGTGGGTAACATTTACTATGAATAAATCAATAAGATGGATGCACTAGAAATGCAGTTTGAAAAGGGCAGCAGCCTTCTAAAAGCTTTGGAAGCTACTTCTAACTTTAGAGCGAGGAATGGAAGTTGAAATCCACACAGTGGCATTATGACCATTATCCATTATTTTTTCTTGTTACAAAGCACTTGTAACTCACTGAAATGTATGGCAACAGTAAGTACCTTTCCAGGAGATGAAGAAACATAATAATTACTCTTAGTACTTCACAATATTTTCTTTTCTGAAAATTAAAAAAATTATTCATGTTCTGAACCTTCTATCCATTGGTCTGGAGTCTGTATATGCTTTAATATTTGACAGTGATTCTAACAGGAGTAGGAAAGATAAGCCTATCTCTATATTTACATGTAATGCTACATAACACCAACTCCCTCAGATAAATTCAGAAAATAAATGCTGGATATTACTATCAAATAACACATACTTTTCTGATGCAATGACAATCATGAGAAGTATTTGGAAAAGTAAGTTTTTAAAACAGTGACTTTTGAGAGTGATGCTTTTATTTGCTTTATAGCTTTTATGTGGAAAGAATACATTTTTAACTTCAAACAAGCCTTTCTGGCATTGTGACATTTGAAATCTGTACTACACATAACAGCAATATAATAATTCAAAAATCATACATGTGCAATAATTTTAAAACTTTTCTAAACAGATGATTATTTTTAAAAAATCCCCCTCTAGGCAACAGAGTTACTCCATTAAAATCATAATGGAATTCATGTTCATATGAAAAAGAAGGTAATATATTTGTTACTAAAGCTTAACAGAGCTCGCTTAAAAGTGCATTTCTATGGGCTGGAGAGATGGCTTAGTGGTTAAGGCACCTGCCTCCTAAGCCTAAGAACACTGGTTCCAATCTCCAGAGGTTCCAATCTCCAGGTCCAGATGCAGTGATGCCAAGGTGCAATGCTGCACCTGACCACAAGGGGGAGCACACATCTAGATTTCTTTCACAACAGATGAGAGGCTGCTGGTTCGCCCATCTCTATCTGTCTTCCTCTCCCTCTCCTTCTCTCTCTGTCTCTCTCCCCCAAAAAATGCATTTCTATAGGTGAAAGTCTGTGAGTATTCCAGAAAGACTAAACATGAGTCACCTATTTTATAACTTATTCAGGTAAAGACTTACTTGATGTTTCTCTATGTATTTGATAGACTGATTCTGGTGAAAACAGTAGCAGACTGGATAAAAAGATTGCATTGAAAAATAAAGATTTGTGTTTTTTATTATTCACTGAATTATCTTTCAACATAGGGTAACATACATACATACATACATACATACATACATACATACATACATAAAATATAAGCAGAGTCTCTCTCTCTCTCTCTCTCCCTCTCTCTCTCTAGTCTAGGCTGATCTCTTGCTTCAGCCAAGTGCTGGGATTATAGGTGTGAGCCATCATATCAATTTCAATTAGCATATTATTTAATTGGGTCTTTTAGGTGGGGCTGTCATGGGACAAGTAAGTAGCTTATGTAAAGACTGACATAACATGAGGATATGACTCTATCTTTCAATAATAGAATTAGACAAGTGTACACTTATGAATCATCAAAATTGAAAAGTAAAAGAGTAAGGATTTAAAATAGAGAAAGGTTGGTTCTACATTCCCATTTTGAATGCATTTCAAGGGTACACATTTCTCTTGCAGACTAAAAATATATAGTTAGTAGTATATAATGAGGTCACATTATTAGATACAATGTTTTTATTATGCTAATATCAATTTGTTTTCAGGGAAGAAAAATGATTGACCATGGATTTTCATTGGATTTCAATTTGTAAAAAAATTCATAACATCTACAGTTAAATCTCTGTCAAATAAATAAATATTTTTTTTTTTTTTTTTTTTTTTTTTTGGTTTTGCAAGGTAGGGTCTCACTCTGGCCCAGGCTGACCTGGAATTAACTATGTAGTCTTGGTGGCCTCGAACTCTCGGTGATCCTCCTACCTCTGCCTCCAGAGTGCTGGGATTAAAGGCATGTGCCACCATGCCTGGCTTAATAATTTTAAAAAAAAAAAAATCTATTTCATAATACCAACAAAAACTTTCTTTCCTTCTACTTCCCCTTGTCCCTTGCTTGCTTGTAACTTCTCACAGTCTCTCCTCCACTTTCATCCTATGTGTGACCGTTCTCGCTTCCCTTTTTTGCATACCACTTCTTCCCTTTTTGTGGTCACCTATCTATCTATCATCTGCTTATTTACACACACAAACACACATGAACACACACACACACACATGCATTTAAACTTACTATTTGCATATGAGATAGAACATACAAATTTTGTCTTTCTGTGCTTGAATTATCTACCTCATACTTGGGACTTTCTATAGCTCCATCCATTTCCTAACGTTTTCATTATCCTTTTCATCAGTTCATGGATATTAGGCTGATTCCATTTCCTAGTGATTGTGAATAGAGCTGTAATAAACAGGAAAAGTGCCTCTGTCATAAGATGTATAGTCCTTTGGGTATTTACTCAGCAGAGGTATAGCTGGTATATAGTAATTCATTTTTTAGCATTCTGAGAAACCTCTACATTGATTTCCATAGCAGCTGTACCTCAAAGAGTGAATAAGATCTTTGAAAGTGACCATAGATAGATTATAGATAGATGATAGACAGATAGATAGATAGATGATAGATAGATAGATAGATAGATAGATAGATAGACAGATAGATAGATAGGTGATAGATGATAGATAGATAGATAGATAGAGATAGATAGGAAGGTAGGTAGATAGATAATAGATAGATAGATAGATAGATAGATAGATAGATAGATGATAGATAGATAGATAGATAGATAGATAGATAGATAGATAGATAGATAGATAGATAATAGATAGATAGATAGATAGAAAAATGATAGATAGATAGATAGATAGATACATAGATAGATAGATAGTAGATGACAGATAGATAGAAAGGTAGGTAGATAGACAGATAGATAGAGACAGATAGATCATTGATAGATAGATCCTCATTGCTTGGATAGACATCCAACCAGACACAGTTTAGGGGAGGAGCTGGGTTTATTTCAGGCTTACAGAGCCAGGGAAAGTTCCATCAATGGTAGAAGAAGCTGGTTCCCATTTATAGATCCAAGCAGAGAGAGAAACCACCACCAAACAGCAAACACCAAAAAATAACTAGAAGCAGGAACCCCCTCCTGAGTTCACAATTCTCTGCACACCTTTGGACTGGACCCCAGGATCTGCCTCCAGTGGCACCTCCTCCAGCCAAACTTTGAATAAAGCGAGTAACCCAAGTTATGCACTTTAAGGAAACACCAGAGTCTGTGGAGGACATGCATTCAAACTACTACAGAGAGAAAGAAGCATAACAAATAGGAGAGAGTGATTAACATAAGATCATTGCTGAAAAAACAGGATCAAAACAGTGCACTAAACAGAACGTTGAAGAATGAAAGAAAAGAGTAATGGAGGAACTGAACGAGTCAGTCCTTTGTGACTTCGTGGACATCAGGAAAAGGATCATGGCCTGATTTGGTTGGGCAGGACACTTAACCAGGGAGGTTTTGTGGGACCTCATTCAGGGTCACTCAGGACAGATTGACTCATTATTAGGAAAGCTGTATGAGGTAATGGGACAATCTACAAGCTTGAACCATGCAGGGCTTAAAGTAGTAGAATTAAGGTTCGAGGACTACAATTCAGACCATTTATTTAAAGTACAAAAAAATGGGAACAAGTATGGTCCTATTGAATGTCTTGTAGGTAGATTAAGGAATCCTTTTCACTACAAACTGGGTTACAACATTCATGGGGTGACATGGGAACAAAACAGAATAGGAATAAAACAAAATAAAATACTTAGAATTTATTACCAGAATATGATAGCTAAGAGAGTATTTTTTTTAAAGAAACTTGTGGAAAAGGCTTTTCAAAAATTAGCAGATATAAAATTGATTCTATTGAGAAATTCAGTGAAATCAAGAGTAAACTCTTCACTGACCTCAAAGTTTGGAGAATAGCACAGATTTTGTGACACAAGTACCATTAGAGGCTTAATGAAATGGAGCCAGATTGCAAAGAAGAAGCCAGATCGAGTAGTGATGGATAATGAGAAATTGACACCAGGAGGTAGATTACTGTTCTAATAAATCTGTCTGTGAAAGGAAGGGAGCAGTTAACATGCTAAGCAGAGTGGGATAGAAGAGGAGGAATCAGTTTATACATATGTAGAAGTGATGGGTGGTGAGACCCTGAAATTTATAATAAGTAATAATTTATGCATATGTTTGCATTAACATTGCACAAATATGAAGAAATAAAAAAGGTAATTTAACATTATTTCTTTAATATTAATTAATATTGAGTACATATTTCTCTTTTCACTTTAACTTTGCAATGATAGAGATGTGTCAAAAATCAGTCACTTATTTTTATTATTTATTAATCTGAAATTGTTATCAATTCTCTTGAGGAAAAAATTCTTTAATCATCACACATAGCTTTTTTTTTTTTTTTTTTTTTTTTTTGAGGTAGGGCCTTGCATTTACATAGGCTGACTTTGCATTCACTATGTCTCAAAGTCTCAGGCTGGCTTTGAGCTTGCAGAAATCCTCCTATCTCTGCCTCTCAAGTGCTGAGATTAAAGGCATACATCACCACATCCACCTCACACATGATTTTGAAAGCAGTAAAATCACAAATTCATTGATGCATGATAATTATTTTATGAGATAGTGTATATATAAGCATATGTGCATATACCCAGAGTATATTTATAAACCATTATGTATCTGATAAAAAATATATATTCCTTCACTTCTGCTTCAGAATGCTGAATATCCATTTTATACTCAGTCACAGAACAGAGGCAGAAATAGTGCCTCTTTCCTGTCTAAAGCCAGAAAATGTGTGGCATGCACATTATCCACTGTAAACAGCCATGCAGATGTTCCGTTACTTTGCAGTTGAAGTCTATGTGCTTTTGGTAAATTCCTAATTACTCTGATTATATGGAACACATAACAAGTAGACCTGGTGACTGAGTTGAAAAATTATTATTCAGGATTCATTTTTTTCAATACAAAAATGTGACACAGACATGCTTAAATTTGTATGGGAAAAATTTGATCAATACTACATATACGTAATTGTTCTGCTCTGGACACAAAACAAACATCACATGTATTTTTTATATTATTTATCTAACGTCTTTCTCTTTTATAGGCTGTCCTTTTTATTGTTTTCCCAGTACTTATAACATCTTTTAATTTCTCTTAAAAAAAAAAAAACTACTAAGAATTAGATGTAAAACTATCTGGAGAGCATAAGTCTCTCTCTTCCTCTCTCTCTCTTTCTTTCTCTCTCTTTCTCTCTCTCACTCTCTCAAAAATAACTACTTAGCCGTGTGTGGTGGTGCAAATCTTTAACCCCAACACTCGGAAGGCAGAGGTAGAAGGATCGCTATGAGTTTGAGACCAGCCTGAGATTACATAGTGAATTCGAGGTCAGCCTGGGCTAGATTAAGACCCTACCTTGAAAAACACTAAATAAATAAATAAATAAATAAATAAATAAATAAATAAATAAATAAATAAATACTTGCTGACAACCCAAGTTCATTTCCCCTATGTCCATGTAACACCAAATACACAAAGTGGTGCATTCATCTGGAGTTTGGTTGCAGTGGAGGCCCTGGCATTCCCACAGTATCCCTCCTCTCTCTCTCTCTCTCTCTCTCTCACACACACACTCTCTCTCTCTCTCTCTCTCTCTCTCTCACTCTGTGTGTGTGTGTGTGTGTGTGTGTGTGTGTGTGTGTTTCCCTCTCTTTTTTGTTGTTGTCGTCCCGGGCTTGTAACTTCCAGTACCAGAAATCGGTTACTATCCACAATGAGCTGTTGATCAGCCAGACCTTGGAGGACCCCAAAACAAGACAGCTTTCTGTCAAAGCACTTGGTAACCCTCCCAAGGCAAAGGTAAGACCTTGTTGCTGAAGACATTGTATGTTGCCTACACAGAGCATGGAGAGACCTGGCTGGAATTTTGAAGAAAGCCAGTCCCTGGACAGTTAGCCTGCCTGGTGCTGGAAAGTGGTACATGTGCTATTGGAAGAAAATGGCCAACAACACTCGGAGCAACAAGAGGTCTAAGCCACTCAGAAACAAACACCCTGACAGGATGCACATGCCAGTGCAATAGTGGCACACAGCCTCAGTGGGAATCCAATAGCTTTCTTATTGGCTGAAAGATCTGCTCAGTGTAAAGGAACCCATATCTGGAATTAGGAACCAGGTCATAATCCTATGGAGACAAAGATTATGCTCTCCATTGTCAAGCTCACAGTAATCTTTGGCTAAAAGAGGGCCTCATACATCAAATTATCCCTAAGTTAATAATGCTTATTCCGTTTAAACTATGCTGACTTCACTCTCTGCTTGAGAATCTGTTCTTTTTTGGGAAGGTAGCAATACCTGAGGAAATAAACTATCCCTCCCTCTTCAGCCAAGAGGCAGCTGAAACCACAGAGGAATTGTGGAGACGAGCAAGAGTGCTGCTTCCATGGTGAATCTGACAATCATAATCAGTGCCAGGATGAAGGAGACAGACCCCGAGGATACTCAACACCTACCACAGCAGAGATCCAGAGGCTCCTGAGAGCTCATCACTGAAGTAGACTTAAAACTCACCCACACAGCTCAGGGGACTTTTCAGAAGAGGGGGCACAAAGATTGTAAAAGCCACAAGCTGAAACATAATGCCCACAGATACTCCATCCCCCACCCACAAAATGCCACATAACACACAACCCCATGGGGAATATCTGCAACCCCAATGAGAAGGGTCCCCAGTGGAATGGGGCCAGGGAAGAGGGAAAAGAGGGAACCAACACAGGATGTATCCATACAAAATATGTTGTTAATAAAAAACATAACTAAATAAAGAATAAAGAAGACTTTAAGTAATCCAACCCTTCTTAGAACACTGGTCTCATATATATTGGAAAACAAAGGAAAAATATAAAGCATTGGTGCCTTTGTTTTTGTTTCTTCACTCTCAATACAAAGCAAAATTTTCTTTCTTGCTCATTTTAGATATAGGGACTTTCAGAATATTCTGTGAGTATCATATAAGCTCCATTTCAACTCTTTGTGGTTGGGGTTTCCTCTGAGAGCATTTATTTCCATTCTTCCTTATACTTTTCTTTTTTCAAACAATTACCTGCTCTTTGAACCCATACCTAACTACCACATGTGCCATTATATTATAGTCCATTTACAGCTACTTTCCCTATTTACCACCTGTGATGGCTTATGTTGGTGATCAACTTGACAGACTCTACAGCTGCCTGAGAATAGAGCCCCTGGGCATTGTATTGTTTAGATTAAATGAAGTGGGAACACCCACCTTACCTTACCTTCAGCGGTCTGGACTGGATAAAAGGAGAAGGCTGGACACTCGCCTTATCTCCCTCTCTGCTGCCTTGCTGCAGACTAAAGGTGACCAGCTGTACCATGTTCCTGCTGCCACACCTTCCCTAACCATGGCTGGCGGTGGCCTTGTACAATGAACGGAAATAAACGCTTTCTCCTTTAAACTTAGTTTGTCATGCATTTTGTCCCAGCAATGAGAAAGATTATTAATACAGAAAAATTGGACCTGGAAGTAGGGCTGATGCTGTAGTGGTTTGTATTGCACACTTTAGAGTCTGCTAGGACGTGAGCTCTGCCATGTCTCTGAGGGATTATCTTATTTAGGTTAACCGAGATGGTAACACCCACCTTCCCTGTGGGTGGCACCAGTCCATGAGCTTGGGTTTCTCTGCTTCTTACCAGCTAACTGTGCCCAGCTCCTTCAGATACCTGGGCTTCATCCCTTCCTCATCATAGAGCACTTTAACATTGAAATGCAAGCCAAAATAAGCCTCTCCTTCTTTAAGTTGCTTTTGGTCAGATATTTGGTCACAGCAATGGCAGAGTAAATGACTCACCATCTGTGGTAGTTTGAATATATGTCCCCCAATATATTAATTACTTATAGTTTGCAGCAATCACCTTTAACAGGTTGGGCCGGTCTTAAGGTGTGGTGATGGTTTGAGAGTCCATTGTAAAGATATGCAAGCAGGAGTTCCTGAAGTGTGCTGTGTGACCTTTTCCTCTGTGTGCTGTGGTGCTTCTTGCTCTCTCTCAGCAGGCCGCTTTTCCTGCCATTTGGAACTTCCCCTGGATCAGCTTCAATAAATAATATCCCTTCCTCCATAACTGTGCCTGGTCTGGAAGTTCATCTAAATGACTGAAACACCATCCTAATCACTTAGCAGCTGTCTATGTAAACTGAGCCTTAGTTGTGTTTATGATGTTTCTTCACACTAGAATGTGGACACCACAAAAGTGGTTGTCTTGACTCTTGTTCACTTTTATCTTCCAGTGTCTATATGTTCTGCAGGAGGAGGTACACAGTGAGCACTCAGTAAATACTGTGAAAATGAATGACAATAAAATTTGTCAGAAAGATATTTTGAAAATAATCTAAATGGGCTGTACCAAGTACAGAAGAGGATGCATAGGATTGTGATGGTGTCCATATCTGTGCAGCTGGAAGTGATGCTCCCATTGCCAATGGAAGACTGATAAAAGGAAAAGAACTAGGCAAACTGTAACCTATCATTCATGCACACCCACACACACTCAGAGATAAACTTCACCTACTCACAGGAGCCTTGGGAACAATGTTCAAGCCAGATTTCTTTTTCATGTGAAGTTACTCTTCTGGTCTTTGGCCAGAGCCTGGAAAATGATAGATCATATAATGATTAGTGACTTGTAAAGCACTAGCTCGGAAAATATCTCAGGCTCACATATGGGGGCTGTATTCTGAATAGCACCAAATCCAAAACTGTACTTGGAAATGAAAGAATGCTTAGAAGGATTTCAAAATGAAGACCTGTCAACTAGACATAAACACACAACTATGAGTACCAGCAAGACATTTTTATGCATGTAGATTGTGGTATGTTTTGGAAAACGTAGTGCCCTTCCTTTAGAGACATTGCATACACTATCAACACACATTTCACTGGAAGGTGCTTGTTACATCTCTTCTTCTGTGTTGATCAATCCATTGTAAAGTTTCTGAAGGTTGTCTTATTTGTGACTCTAGTCACTGATGCATATTGCTGTTCATGAAAATATATGTGTAGAGTTAAAGTGCAATTAAGTCACAGTAGCAATGACCGTGTATTCATTCTGAAAATTAAGACTACTTACATGTCCCATCATTTAATCAAAAAGATTAATTTTACTTCATTTTAGTGAATAAGATCTACTAATGACATGGAAGGAAGTCTTAATTTGTTAATTACTTGAATGAAGGTCATTCATATCTATTGTCAGAAGCAGACAGCTAAACATGCTATGTCATTAAAAATTGCTCTCTCTCTCTCTCAGCTTTTAATGGCTAGATACAGAAACATATGAACACACAACGAAGTGCATGCACTCATGAATATTCCAGAATAGTCTTTCTCATTTGTGAAACATTCATATGCTTAAAGTTTTGATGTTGTCTGAGTATTTCTTAGCTTTGCATTTTGTGTAAAATTGACTGGCAAATTACATGTAGTTAACCCTGCTACCTGCAATAAATTTTCTATCCTAAATACTATATTCATAATTATTCTCTTGCAATTTCTATATTTAAATGCTAAGGGGGAAATAAATTCACTCAATGTAGTTTAAGTCCAAATATTTTGCATAGTTTTCCTTTGCTGTAAAATCTCTCTTTTTGTTCTCTATCAGATCTGAATAGATAATGAGAATTTAAATTCATAAATAATGTGAAGCTACACTGCACTGAGAGAGTTTTGTATCTTAGTGACTTCAAAATATTTGGTTTGTTTTCTGGTATGTTTTTTTCATGTTTACATGTGTGTAGTATAAGTGTATGGGGTACATTTAATCTTTTTGCACACATGGGTGTGGAGATCAGATGTTAACATGGAGTGTCTTCCTTATTGGCTTCTCATAAGTTCTCTACCTTACTTATTGAGACAGGATCTCTCACGTGAACCAAAAGCATTCGGATCCAGCTATTCTATCCAGCCTACTTGTCTCAGGGACGCTTTGTGTCTGCCTAGGAAAGGTGGCACTGCAGGTGGGCTACCACACATTCCCAACATATACATGAGTGCTGGGGTCTGAACTCTCAGGTGCTCACACTTGCACTGAAAGTGCTTTATTGAGTGAATCAGGTCTCCAACATTCTACCAATAGATTTTTTTTGTTATTGTTTTAATAATGAGTTTAAAGATGGATCATAAGTCCACACCTTTAATTTCAATCCCACCACTAGATATAAAAGGTAAGAACCTACTGCTGAAGACACCCATCAAGAGAACATATTGGGACTGAGAGGGAAACCAGTTCCCACCTGGCTAGCCCTCATTGTGCCCTAAAGTACAATGGAAGCTGCTAGGGGACAATGATTACCGACAGTGTGAATATGTAGGAGATCCTGAAAGCTACAAAACAAACTAGCTGGGTAAGAAATATTCAACTGTGCAATAGTGGCACACAGTTTATCTGGGTAAGCGTCTAATCTCAGATTGGACATGAGGCCCCACTCAGTGGGTGAGAACGCATACCGGTACTGGGAAACACGTCAGAATTCCACAGATAGGAAACTCATGACATCAGAGAGAACCTCCATTGCTGGTAGGCTAAGTGGGCATACACATCAAAAATAACTACGCTTGTCCCCTTTCATCTGAGTTGCTCTCCCTTTTGATTGGAGAAACTGTTTTATTTTAGGGACAGCAGTGATTGCTGGGGAGATTGGGCATATATCAATACGACCAATAAAGATGCCGGCTGCCTACCATGGAGACAGGTCACCTCCACCGCATCGGCCAGAGACCAGGAGTCATCGCAGAAGAAGGAGCAACATGAGCTCTGCTCTCACTTCCGTCCTGAAAACCAGGCCCAGGGCGATGCCGACAGACAGGGAAGCCACTCAAATCTCACCAAAACAAAAACCCAGCCGGGTGTGGCGCGGCACACCTTTAGCCTTTAATCCCAGCCCTGGGGAGGAAGAAGTAGTTAGAATCGTTGTGAGTTCCAGGCCAGCCTGAGACTACATAGTGAATTCCAGGTCAGTCTGGTCTGGAATCCTACAAGACCCTATCTCAAAAATAAATAAATAAATAAATAAAAAATAAATAAATAAATAAATAAATAAGCAGGGGTTACAGAGGATTCAATAATAATTCAGATTTCTAACACTCTAGCCAAGACTTGGGGATCACTGTGGAAGAGGGTCCAGAAAGATTGTAAGAGCCACAGGGTGTGTAGGATTAGCTGGAGGTATGATTTTCCTCTCCAACAGACAGACAGAGACCTTCAGCACCCTGTGGTGAATACCAATGATCTCACTGAGGAAGGTCCTTCAATGGAGTGGGGGCGGGGGAGAAAGGTATGAGTATAACCTTTCACAAATAAAGTTTAATTTAAAAACAAAATTATTTGAATCATTTACCTTCTTTGTTCAAAAGTTTTAAGGTTTCTAATGTGCCAAGAACAGAAAGGACACATTTAGTTTTAAAATTTCTATATCATAAAAATCTACCCAATTATAATGATAAAACCTGCCAAGACTAGAGAGAGAGAGAGAGAGAGAGAGAGAGAGAGAGAGAGGAAGCAGACACCAGGGAGAAATAAGGTCAGGATTCTTAAGGTAAGTAAGAAAGGACTTCAAAGAAAATTGTTTTCTTTTATCCCAATCGCATGTAATGTAATTAACATGGTCCTGATTTGTTTCAATGACAATATGCAATACCTTCTTGTCTACAGAGTGGTGGGCAAGGCACAGTAACAGGCGTCATCACATGTGATAAAGTAGAAGTTCATTTAGTATTTTGTAGCTGGACCATGCCCAGCCAGGGGAAATGAAGTTAAGACTCCTTTATGAAGGATGTGATAGGAATAAGGCAAACACCTTGATCAGAAGGGACCCAAGAGAGCAAAGGGAAGGCAAGCACATACACACACACACACACACACACACACACACACACACACACACATTACACAGGAAATCAGAAGAAGGAGGGGAAATCATCATGGACACAATTCTACTGAGAAATTCTCCATAATCGTTCTGAGGAATTTCTTACAGAACATGGTGATGACCCAGGATTCAGTGAACTCATTCCAATTCCAGTCCTTTCCAATTCTTCACGGAAAATCCCCTGCCTCAGTGTCAGAGGCAATGCCACTTCTGATTACTCAGATATGTAATTGATGAATATATAATGGCATCTAAAGCAAAGCTCTGAGTTTTTTTTTTTTTTTTTTTCCTTCCTAACTAGAAGATACTGCAGGTTGTTAAACTGAAGATCTAACAATCAAGGGAGGAACTTTATACAACAGATAATCAGGAGAGCAAATGGGCCCCATTATACGAGAATTCAGAGCCTGCCAATGTTGTGGAGACTCTATTTATTGGAATTATGTAATATAAGTTATTCAAGCAGAAGGTGCTATTCAGGGAGCTAAAAGAATAGCTGGTGATAGTATGTACCCACCCATTATTTAACTCTTTAATCTGATCAGAAGAGAGGAGGGCTTAATACTTTCCTACATGGCTAAATAATGATCTATTTCCTATATCCATGGAAGACAAAAATATCTTACAAAATGTCAGATAGGAATAAATTCCTTTCTCAGAAATATTTTCAACTTTGGGAATTATAACTTAAACACTTATAAGCATTTACAAACAGGTTATATGAATGTGTGGTGCAAGAAAATTCCATCGCTAGGAAATAATCACTTCTTTTCTATGTCATTAAATAAGGCTTATGCGTATTCACACAGTTGTATGTGATTCAGGGGATTATATTTTAAATTGAAGAAAATTTAAATTGAAAGTAGAAAAACTTAATAACATGGTTTTAATTCTATAATACTTTCATTAACAACAGAAAACCTGATCTTTTTCTGTTCATACTAACATATTAAATCTTATATTTGGTGCTATGCAAAATTTAGACTTAAATCTTTTATCTAGTTACTATATGTATTTTGTTTATGGCTTATAATTAAATAAGTGCTTGTTAGTTAACAGTTATTTTAGGGCTTAAAATAAATCCCTGCAAGATAGAAAACTGTTCACAAGTTTTACTGAGTAAAACTATCTATCATTATAAAACCATATTTATTGAATATGTGGTAAGAATTACTCCTTAAATGGATTGCACCTGCTTTGAAAATATGGTCAAATAAATTTGTAATTGGATTTAAGTATTGGTTCACCTCCTTTGGTGAACCAAATACAATATAAAAAAAAAATAGGTGCCCACATGAAATTCACGCAGTTTATCAAAACATGCTAAATGCAGGGAGGCCTTTCTCTGTTCAGTCGTGCCAAAATTCCTACCCTCTTCAGGTGGTGATATTTCTCCTTCCTATACACAGAGTACAACAGGCCATGTAGTTCATAGCCAGACATTGCCTAGAACTGAATTGAATTGTGTTGTGCCTGGGAAGCTCTCTGGAATGAAATGTTCAAAGAGCCTCAGTGTTCATCCTTCAGGCATACACTGAGGCATAGTTGAAGATCCAGAACTGAATGATCTGCACAAATGGGGGAAATGGTAATGTCTCAGTGAGCTCAAGCTCAGAGAAAGAGAACACATTTTACAAGAGGTGGGCATAAATTTCCATAGAAATTTGTGGTTTACCCATTTGTTTACCTCTGTGATTAACCCATTGTTATGAAATGTATTGCATACAAATCCATTAATATAAATCACATTACCCTGAACATCTGAACATCAATATGGTTTATTGATGTCTCAGGAGGTAAAACAGCATAGGTGATCTTTGGAATTACATAGGTTTGCCTGTATGTTATTCCCACTTCCAGTTGTCATTTAGGCAATCTGTGTATTTTTTTTTTAATATTTTATTCTTATTTATTTATTTTAGAGAAAGAATGAGGCAGAGGGAGAGAGAGAGACAGAGAGAGAGAGAGAGAGAGAGAGAGAGAGACAGAGAGAGAGAATGGGCATACCAGGGTCTCCAGCTATTGCAAACAAATGCCAGATGCATGAGCCACCTTATGCATCTCACTTAAGTGGGTTCTGGGGAATTGATCTGAGGTCCTTTGGCTTTGCAAGCAAGTGCCTTAACCACTAAGCCATCTCTGCAGCCCTATTTTTAATATTTTATTTTTATGTATTTATGTTAGAGAGAGAGAGAGTCAGAGGAAGAGAGAGACAGAAAGAAGCAACCTGTGTAATTCCTTATAGCATATGAAACATCAGCCTTTTAAATTGTAAAATTGAGTTTGTGATGCAAATCTATACTGTCATATGTGAACTAACTCAGAAAATAATTTCAAATTATATTTAACTATATTTAAGATTAGTTATTGAAGTCATAAAATATATTTATTTAAATATCATCAATATTTTAACGAGAAAAAATAATATTGGTGCTTGACTATTAGATCTTTAATTTAAATAGAAAAATTTGATAAGAAACCCATAAAATTATGAAGTGTTGATCAATAAATTTATTGATTTGTTGTAGATTATAAAAATCTGTTCAGAATAAGTTTCTATTTTAGCCTGTTTTTCTGGGGGAGGGAGAATTGTATTTATTTAGAATAGATCTGGTGAATTATAGCATATTTGTTGAAACAATATTTAACATGTAATGTATTATGCCTTCTATCCTACTAAATGAGATTAGTTTTCAAAAGAAGAAAATGGAGTAATAATGATGAAAGACTTTAATTTAGAAATTTCGATTAAATACTAAACTAATTCAGGAAGTTTTGCTGGTAGGAAACATTCGAGATATGAAATCTAAACACACAAATAGACTGCCATTCTTCCAGTAAAAATTTCTGGAATTGGGTTAAGACAGGACAGCATAAAGGGATCAAAGCAAGGTGATGTTTCCTAATGTGTGCAGCCATATATGAATACGAATCTGACTTATAGAAGATTAAGTCCAGTTAAATCACTAGTGAGGATAAGTAAAGTAAATATGAAAAATATTGGATGATAAAATTTTACTGATTCATGAGTTCCTGCAATGAACATTTATGGCCTAATAAACTTATGGCCCTAATTAAGAAAATATAAGATAATAGTAGGCCAACCCTACAGTTTTGTATTGAGTAGATCATAAATCTCAATAAGGAAGCAAAAAGGTATGACCTTATCTTTATTCCTCTGTGCTTTAAATGTCTTTGTTTATAAAACCTCCAAATTATAAACAAATAGTTAAGTTGACCAGTACATATATAAGAATTTATCTATAAGTATATTACTATGCTTAATCTACTAAAGGGTTTTTAGTGCTGAGGTTGAAAAGTTGTTTAAAGAAGTTTTAAAAAGGAAATATATATATATATATATATATATATATATATATATATATATCAAATTTTATCATCATATTACTGTTTATTTTCTTGCCATTGGTTTATATTTTAAATATTTTTATTTATTTTCATTGATTTGATAGTGAGAATAAGAGAGAGAGGCAGATAGAGAGAAAGAGAAGAGGTACACCAGGGCCTCCAGCTTCTATAAATGAATTCCAGATGCATGTGCCACCTTGTGCCTCTGGCTAATGTGGGTACTGGGGAATAGAACCTAGGTCCTTTGGCTTTGCAGGCAAACACCTTAACTACCAACCGCTGCTCCAGCCCACCATAGGCTGCATTTGAAATGTGAGCTCTGCAGCCCCAAATCCACATTGCAAGTAATGGGAAGGGCCAACAATGTCGTCACTCTTCAGGATGCAAAGTGGTCTTCCCTGCTGTGTTGGTTTGAATCAGATGGCCCCCATAAAATTATATGTTTTCAGTGCTTGCTCCACAGCTTGTGGCTACTGAGAAATGGAGATGTGTTTTTGGAAGAGGGGTTGGATTCAGAGTGTGATAGCCTGCTCCCCCTTTCTAGAACTGTGATGTTCCACCCACTGTGCAAAGAAGTGATATCCAACCTCTGCTTTCCCATCTTTTTCCTGTCTTCAGGAAGCTTCTGCATTATACTATAAGGCAAAATAAACCATTTCCTTCCTTCCATAGGCTACTTTTGGTCTTTTTTTTTTTTTTTAATTTTTTTTAGCAATGACCAGAAGAGAAGAGCATTTTCTTTTACTTTGCTGGATTACATTGGGGTGCATCTTTCCTGGCCTCATTCTGGAGTCCAGGGCTGGACATCAATCATTGCCATTCCTTGTCCTCAGTTCACAGTCTGTTTACACCTTCTCTGGGCATTGTCTGTGTGTGTCTGTCTCACACATCCATGTTCTTTACTTCTACCTGTCTTTAAATGACTTCCTTCACAAGAACAAGACCTCACTGTTGGCCAGCACAAGAGAATCTTTATGAGCTGCATTGGCATTCCATGACCCTATTTCCAATATAAGTCTCATTCTAAATACTGGACAATTTACATCTTTAACACATTTTGTTTGAAGACAACACTCTATTTATCTAATTATATAAAGTAGTGAAAGGAGAGAGCACAGTAGTAGGAAGTTCAGTGCTTGCACTAGTACTAATGACATTAAGTAGACTGAAAGTAACTCCCAAAGATATGGTAATATCAGGCAAAACAATCAGTTTTTTTTTTTTTTTTGAGAGAGAGAGAGAGAGAGATGGAGTGCAGAGGAAGACAGATAGAGATGTGCACCCTTGTGTCAAGTGCAGCATTGCACCCTTGCGTCACTTTGCATCTGGCTAAACGTGGGACGTGGTGATTGGAACCGCTGGAGATTGGAAACAGCGTTCTTAGGAGGCAGGCGCCTTAACCGCTAAGCCATCTCTCCAGCCCAACAATTAGTTTTTAAAATGTCAAGTGACATTTGGAAGACAATATAGTAACAAAATTACAAATTATTACATTTATTAAAATTTCAATTCTAGAGAACAACATTTCTCTCACTCTATTCTTATAGACTCTATATGAAAATCTCATATGTACTTATTAAATCACAACTTTTGAATTTTGAGAAAGTAATAATTTTTCAATTAGCAATAGTTCTGCCTTAGATTCATTGACATAATTAGGACAATCTGACACATTAAAATAAATTGATTAATCATCAAAACTTTTCTTGTGAAGCTAATAATTAAATTCAGTTTCACTTGCCTAGTTTGCAAGACAATTGTCTTTTTTTTTTTTCCCCCTTTGGAGAGTTTTAATTTAAAAAGAGGATATTTTAACTTTTGATCAGAAAAGATATTTTGAAAGGAGTTATGCCTTGTCAAATATTAAGAAGATGAGAAGTGATTCATTTAAGGCAGCAATACCAGTGACAATGAGCTATTAAGGATTTTATTTTTATTACAGAACTAATTCAAGAAGTAACTATTGAAAAGTTGAAGCCCCATGAGCAGGTAAAGCACACCGCTGTAATTATCCCTGCTTTCTCCTTCTTTCACAAGAATGAAATCACTTCAAACAACACTATTGAAAAGAGACAAAGAAAGCCCCCACATCTCACGTGCTCCAGCCCAGGAAAATTCAGGTGTTTTAATGACTGCAAGAAGTCTAATGAAATGAATGACATTGAGTAGTGTGAACATAATTTCCATTTTTGCCTTCTTTTTAGGAAAATATCTTTATGCTTTATTAAAAAGTATTCTAAAAATAAGACCAACTTCTACAATGGTAACTGGCATTGTTAGTACATCATAGACTTTGTTTTCACAAATGAAAGTTATTCCTACTTCTCCTAAAGGGAAAAGTTGCTTATTTTTAAATATAACATCATAAAACACAATTATTATCCCCAGTTCTTTTGCTTGCAGTCATTCAAAACTTAATTTTGAAAATAATTGAAATATTCTTTGAGTAATACTCTATTCAGTAACATCACCAATAATTCTTGTGATATATTTAATTGAAAATCTGCTTAGTATAATCAATGTAAACTGTTCTTATGACTAAATAAAATATATTGAATTAGCTGAGACTGATGATTATTACTGTTTAGTAATCATCTTTGATTTTTAAATTTATTTATTCATTTATTTATTTGCAGCAGGGTTTCATTCACTGACATAGTCTGGCCAGAAATTCACTATATAACCAAGGAAGACACTGACATCATGGCAAACCTCCTACCTCAGCCTCCCAATTGCTGGGATGACAGATGTCAACCACCTGGCCTGTTCAGTGGTATTGAGCTATTTGATAGGCAGGTAGTAAATTTACTTAACAATTTTTAGTACCATGTTTGGAAACCAGAGAAAATATCTCATTTAATACCACAAAGGCTCCAACTCCCCACACCACCCCCTCATGCTGTCACCATGCAATCCTTGGTTCCCATCACCTCCAGTCCCAGGTCACCATCCACAAGTTCCCTATAGGTCAACTTTCCCAGAATGCAATGTACATGGGATTATATATGATGAAGCTTTCAAATTTCTCTACGCTGTTACATGTGTCAGGGCCACTTTGGGTGACACATTGCTTACCAGTACTGACTGTAGGGTCACGCATAGTTTCTTGATCCATTTATCTCAGGAAAGGCAGTTTAATTGTCTCACATTGTCAGTAACTAGTATTAATACTATTATAAACATCAATATACAGCTTTCAAATTACCTAAGCAATTATTCACATTTGGGGTATCTGGACAATGTAATTGCAATTTTAATTCTGTAATAACTTATGAATATGTTTTCCAGAGTGGCCACACTACCAGAAATATATGTGACTCAGTTGATCTTCAGTTTGTGCCAACATTGTATTGACATTTTATTTTACATTTACTATTCTATATAGAGTATAGAGTACACTTCTTGCAAAGCAAAAAAGTAAGAAGCAGAGATGTCTTCAAACATAGCTACTAGGATGAGCATGAAGAATGTGTGGAAAGCAGCATTTCATGTGTTCTTATACATAAAGTTAATCTCTGCCATAAATACATCAATATTGTCCTTATCATGGCAAAGTAACAATTTATAATATTTTTGTTACAAATTGTATTTCATTTTTTTTTTGTTTGTTTTACCGGGCACTCTAATATATGAACATGTTGAAATTTGGTCATAGTCCCATCATATTATACTCTCATGATCCAAGTTTTCTGGGGTCCTCTTCACCATGGGTTCATCACATACCAGTCACTTTCTGTGGGGAGGAGAATGCCTCAAAGTAGGTCTTCATACCCTGTGGCTCGTAGGCTCATTCCACCTCCTCAATTGACATCACCTCCTCGGGAAACTTTTATCTGAAATCACCTAGTGCCATTTCAGAAATAGAGTAGCTATATAAAACTACAAAGTATAAAAATGGTTCAGTATCCATTTTCTGTTATAGTGAAATAGCAACTCTCATTTCCCGAGGTGTGGCATTTTTTTAACACAAAATTTAATGAGTCAAAATATAATGACGCCAAGACAAGCAATGCTAATTATTGTTAAACTTGGTCAAACAAACCAAATTAAACTGAGAGATAGGAAGTATAAGATGGAAAAATGTCACACTGATCTATGGCAGGGGGGGTTATGAGCCTTAGGGGTATAAAGCCTGCTCTTGTCTGGCTAAATGTGTATATTATTCCCACCAAACTGCCCTGAAAGCATTACACTTAATGTTCATATTCATATGTTAATGCTACTCTCACTTCTGGTTAGAAAAGTTTCTCTTTTCAGATGGAGATGACCACTGGGATGACCCAAAAGGCAACATAGTGCTGAGAAGAAGGGATGGAGGAGTGTCCAGCACTGAAACATCTTTGTCATACCCTACAAGGCTCAGGGTCCATTGTGGAAGAGGGGGCGGAAAGAATGTAAGAGCCAAAGGAACGGTATGACTCCTTACAAAGCAACTGTTCAGACAGAAATTGGCCTTGATAGCCTGACCTCGCAGTGCCTAGCAATACCTTCACAAGACCCTCATAATAGGAAGAAAAGATGATGACATCAAATTAAAAGAGAGTCTAATGGAGAGAGGGAGGGGATATGATGGAGGGTGGAGTTCTGAAGGGGAATGGGGGAGGGGAGGGAAATATCATGGTTTATTGTCTATAAGCATAGAAGTTGTCAATTAAAAAAATGTCACAATGTATTTTGTCATCATCCTGACTTCACTCAGGTCATTGAGCATTGTAAAAATTCTAGCTCCTTCCATGAGAGAAGACTATCCATTTTTTTTCATAATTAAGAGTTTTAAAATAAACAAATCACATGTTTGTTACCCACACTAACCTCATGCATGTGCTAACAAAACAATGGGTGCTTGTATCAGAAATTAAACCTCATCTGAAGATTTACCTGAGACAAATTTCAAGTGGAAAACTGGTAATTTGTGGTTCAAAGAACAATTGGTAATTTGTAGTTCATAAATAATTAACATTTCATGGTTGACCTCAATAGCTATTTGACAAAAATATGTAGCATCATTTTTGCTCATTATTTCTCTGTATAGTCTGAAAGAAATCAAGTTCTGATATATTTTATTTTATTGAATTAAAAATTAGTTCAGAGCCAAGTGTAATGGTGCACCTCTAAAATCCCTGCACTTGGCAGGAGGAGGCAGGAAGATGACGAATCATTGAAAGATGATCATCATTGGAAACAGTGAATTGGAGGCTAGCTTGTGTAACCATAACTCCATACATAATAACAACCAAAAAAGGAGGTTGAATTAAAATGAACTGTAATGAAAGTATCCACTGAAAAATCTTTTTCTAAAAATCACAGCTACATATCCCCACAGGCAGAGTTCCTCAAGATGCAACAATTAATTGGGCTGGTTTGGCTAACACAGTATGAAGAAATGCAAGAGCCAGAATAGAAGGAGATGATGGAGGTAGAATGTGTTAACTGTTTTGAATTTGCAGTTTATAACATTGACACCTAAAAGGTTCTATTAATGACCTTAGGGTATATGTTTTCTTTGTTACAGAAGACTAAACATAACTTCATGCTAAATGTAAAATTAATATGTGGTTTGCAATCCTGAAAAATGGACATGATGGCATTTTACTATGTATTTGTAGCATGAATATTTTCTTAAAATTGTAGGTTTTTTTTTTTTTCCTGAATATGAAGCCAGACATAGTGATGATATCAAGACAGTGGTAGAAACCAGGAGAATCCCAGACTAACAATGTTACTTACATTTTATTGCTTTACTTGCCCCATGAAATCCAGTCTCCATCGACGTGTTTGTCAACATGATTGTTTACAACAAAACTATAAGAAAGCTATTTCTATGATTGCTACCTAATCCAAATTCATGTCTTACAACATGAACCTTATAGACGTTGAAATGTAGATATAAAAAGCACTGTTTAGTAGACATGCTCTGCTGTTCACATATCAATGAAGAGCAAAATTTGCTGTGAGCCGGCCAGTTCTGGAAGCTCAGAGGTGGCTCTCAGTCAAGAACACTTTTCTATCCTTTCATGCTAGTTGCTATGGACCCACTGAGGATCAGAGGATCATGCACCCGGGCAAAGGAGAATCTGGTATTGGGGATGTCCTGTAATGACTGTGCTTTAGAGAACTTGAACTCGGATCACAGAGAAAGCAGGGAGGGTAAAAAGAATAGACTCAAGGCTCTGACAACTGCACGCACATTCTGCCAATGACATCTAGTAGATTTGGTCTTGAAGTCCACAGTGCTCCTTATAGAAGATAAGAAGAAAGATAAGGAGAAAAATTTAAAAATAAGTGAGCATTTGTTTCCCCTGTACCATTCTCTGTTACTTGAAAATATGTCAGGATAGGAGAAGAATTTCACCATTTACTTGTGGTACTTTGGGTTTTCTGAATCACTACATGAAATCTCACTTGGGTCTTCTGAATCACCACATGCAATCTCTCAGGGGGTGAACATTAAATACAGGTCACTGAAGAGCTGAAAAGATGGACTGGGACATCTCAGGTCCCAGTTAGCAATCCTGCTCAAAATATTGTTTTTGAAAACAAAGTTACCAGGTCTGTCTTGTGTAGTGTGTCTCCATGTGAATGGCAAAGGAATCATCAAACCTAATTTTTAACGATATAAACAAAGGGCATTTCCTGGAAAAAGGATGACCTCTGGCAAGTGAGATAGTCTTGCACTTCCGTAAAAATGTATAAGTTTATTTCAGTAAGCAGATTGTCACCAAAAACCACATGTCCAAAAGAAGTATTCAATAGAAGTTATCCATACAATGTGTTCAATTAATACCCACAATGTATATTCACTCCTATTCAAAAGGGAGAAAAGTCCCTGCCTCTTAGGAGAGAGACTTATATGTAAACAGAGAAAACTCATGTATTTTGGAGACATTTTCACTCTCATACAAAACATTAATTTATCTGTGCATGTTGGAACATTTTTATCATTGTAAAACTATAATGTATTGGAGTACCTTTTTTTTTTTTTTTTTTTTTTTAACAAAGAGAGGTGTTTCCTTAATTAGATTTTTTTTTTTTTCTTTCTTTAGAGTTGTCTTTTCCTCTCCTAATAGGAGTTCAGTCTTCAGGAGCCTGAAGGATTTTGCATCTAAACAATGGCAGCTTTCCTCTGGGTTCTTTCTAACCATGGTTCATTCGGATAAAACAGAAAGAGTTACTAAAACTATTTTAATCACACGACATTCAAAAATCTTCACATTCAGCTTTCAGTATAGCATGTGGGGTTTTGTGTTTGGAATCTGCATCCTCCACAGTCCTCAGAGGCAGTAACATGAGTACATTATGCCAGATGCATGCTGAACCAACTCTACTGCAAACTTGTGACACTGCCTGTTTCCTCTGCTTCTCCATATAAATCTTACCATAGTCATATTTCACCATTCAAATGTTGATAGTTTGGGAATTTGGGGTTTAATAATGATATTTTCATGTATGTATATCAAATTACTTATTTCATATTTTCTACTCCCATTACCCAACTTTCTCCTCCCAAATAGAGTGCCTTCCATTTCACATCAAATAACACACACACACACACACACACACACACACACACACATTCTGAATATGAGAGTGCGCATGTAACAGTTGACTAAATCTGGCTATTTTGCTTAACAATGTGATCTCCAGTTGAATCCATTGTTCTATAATTTCATTTCTTTATTTATGGATGAATATAAAACAATTACACATCTATAATACATGAATACATTACATATAATCACATTTCCATTGTTTGTTCACCTGTTGCTAAGCATTGGACTGAATGCATATCGTGGCTATTGTAAGTAGTGTGGCAATCAGCATGGATGTGGATGTATTTCTGTGGGGTGCTGGTGTACATTCCAATAGGTCTATGTTCTGTAGTGACATCCAACCAGCACTCTATAACGATGCTTTTCCCTTGCATTATATGCAGTATGTGTTATCATTTATTTTTCCATGGCAGTCATTAGGATAAACTCTCAGTGTAGTTTTAACTTACATTTTGCTGACATTGTTTACATATATTTATAGGCCATTTTTACCTTTTCATATAACACTGCTGAATTTATTTGCTCATTTAGTGTTTCATTTTCTTGGTATTTAACTTTTAGAGTTCTTTATAAATCATGAATAATTAATGTTTCTTCTCAATGAACCACCCTTATGACTTTTCAAGGTTACCCATCAGCAGGTTCTCTTCATCATTATCTCCTATGTGGTTTTATTTGTTTCACATGTTACTTACTGTCTGAAACAACTTTTATTTTTCATTTCAGTTGTTTTGCTTTTCTGTCTTTTTAAACCTTGTTACCTTATCATTTCTCTATTTATTAGAGAGAGTGAAAGAGAAAGAGAGAGAGAGAAGAGAATGGGTGTGTTCTAGGGCCTCTGTCCACTGCAAATAAACTGCAGAAGCATGCACCACCATGTGTATATGGCTTTCATGGGTTCTGGGCAGTCTAATCTGCTTTGTTAGGCTTCAGAGGCACACGCTGTAAGTGCTAAGCCATCTCTCCAGTTCCAGTTGTTTTCCTTTAATACAGAATGCACTGCAAGGGCAGGCTAGCTCTATTTTCATTTTTTTAAATATTATTTATTTATTTATTTGAGAGAGAGTTAGAAAGAGGTACATACATGAGAGGGAGAGAGAGAGAGGGAGAGGGAGAGGGAGATAATGAGTGTGCCAGGGTCTCTAAACACTCTAAATGATCTCCAGATGCAAGTGTCATCTCATGCATTTGGCTTAATGTGGGAACAGGGAAGTTAAAGCTGGATCCTTTGGCTTTGCTGACAAGCACCTTAACCGCTAAGCCCTCTCTCCAGCCCAGGCTCTTCTTTATTTACCATTTTTCCCACTGGTTAAAACAGAACTTCTTCTCTTAAAGACTTTAAACAGTATTTGTTTAATACAATTATAATGTGAAAATGTTAACATAAAGTAACATAAACATTATGCTATTATATTAAGTTCACATATGAATAATGTAATATCTTGGGGTTCCTTTGTCCAAAATAAAATATTGGGGACAAAATGTCAGCTAATCTGTTAACAAATTATAGGGGTTACAGCTTAATCAGGAATATTCCATCTAAGGGTTGGAGAGATGGCTTAGGGTTTAAGGTGCTTACCTGCAAAGCCAAAGGACCCAGGTTCAATTTCCCAGGACCCACATAAGTCAGATGCAGAAGGGGCACATGCATCTGGAGTTAGTTCGCAGTGACTAGAGGCCATGGCAGGATCATTCTCTCTGTTTGTCTCCTATCTATCTCTCTGCTTGCAAATAAATAAATAAAATTTTATAAAAAATATTCTATCTAAAAGTGGAGTACTATTTCACTAACTTTATAACATAAAATCTCCTGGGAAATCAAAGCTAAGCACAGTACACAAAAACAAAACCACCATTGCTTGCCAAGTAATGCATCCTATACCTTCACTTTGAAAACACACTGCCAATGCTATTCATTCAATCCCAAATTAATGCTTAAATATTATGAGATTAAATAAATTTAAGAAAAGAGAAACTTGTTCTAAGATGAACTTTGATGCACATACCATTTCCTGGCTGAAGATCTTCATTGCAGTTTATTTTTTATTGAATTTTCAGAAGCCATGGAAGAAAATGATATAGATTATTGAACCTTACAGACTGAATGTAGGTAATGGAAAATGTTTTTTTGTTGTTGTTGTTGTTGTTGTTATTTTTTTTGTTTATTTTTTTTTCTGCTTCAATGGTGGGGAGAGCATCCATGTACTCACTATTGTGCCTGTAATGGAAAAAAAAAAAAAATAGCTCTCAAGTTCATATGCGAATCAATGTCAACACTGACATGTGGGGGGAAGTTAATTAAGATTGAACAGTATAGAAATCTGAGAGCTGTGGTGAAGTCGCAGTGCCTGCAGTTAGCCATTTAGAATAACAGTGAAAACAAACAAAAACAAATCTAATGGCTCTTAAATAGCTAGTTTCATGGGGAGAGGGAGATATATTATTAAACAGAAACAACTTTTACAGAGGATAATTTATAATAAAATGTCCATTAGTTACTCCAGAAGCCTCTGAGATGCATGAACTATTAGTTCTTAAGTATCTTACTATTTTAAGTGCCCAGGGAAAATACTCTGAGCTTTTTAGTAAAGAAGTTTTAAGAATATTACATGTAATGAAAAGCAAACTACTTAATACTCTGCTTTCTCTTTCTTTTGCATTTTGTAATACAAAGGAGATACAGAACAGAATAATGTTATTGAGTATGATTGAAATGGTTCAGTACAAAAAAAAAACAGAAACAAGATTATTTAACATTTGCCATCCATTCCATGTGTTAACACACCAGTGGGGTGGATCATTAATTGACAAGGAAAAACTGAGATTTTAACTGTGCCATTGTAGGAATATTTTTCATGTTGTCATTTTTTTTCTTGACTGGATAACACAGATATCTGAATTTTCCAGAGAGGAAAATGATATATGAGTATATCCACTGAATGGACCATGAATATTACACAGGCTGTACAGGAACATAGTTTAATTTTACATCAAAGTAATGATGTCTCCAGCAGTATTCTTTTTGCTTAGAATTATTCTGCCTATGTGTGTTTTTTTGTGTTTCCATATGAATTGTTGATTTTTTGTTTTGATAGTTCTGACAAAAATGCTCATTAAAATGTTCATTAGAAATTATTAAATTAGGTTGGAGAGATGGCTTAGCAGTTAAGGTCCTTGCCTGCCAAGCCTAAGGACCCAGGTTTGAACTCCCAGTACCCATGTAAGACAGATGCAGGTGCATGTGTTGAGTTTGTTTGCAGTGGCTACAGGTCCTGGCACTCCCATTCTTTTGCACTCACACTCGCACTCACTCTCGCACTCTCTCTCTCTCTCTCACACCCTCTCTCCTCTATATCTGTCTGTCTCTCTCAAATAAATAAATTAATTAAATATCTAAAAAATAAATTATTGAATTGATCTGGAGAGGTGGTTCAGTGGTTTAGGTGCTTGCTTGCAAAGCCTAAATGCCCATGTTCAATTCCCCAGATCCTACATAAAGTCAGATGCACAGTGTAGTGAATCTATCTAGAGGCCCTGGCATGCTCACTCACTCTCTCTCTCTTTCCTTACAAATCAATAAATAAATTATACAAAAAGAAATGTTTGAATCTGATTGACTCTAGAGATTAATTTTGGTAATATAGCCATTTTCACAATATCAATTCTGCTGATCGAGGACCATGGAAGTTCTTTTCAACATCTGATATCTTCTTTTCTTTCTTTTTTCATTGTCTTAAAGTTTTCTTTGTAGAGGTCTTTAAACAATGATAATGAAGTTTACTCCAAGGTATTTGGGGAAGGAGCTATTGTGAATCTGATATTATTTTTATTTCTTTCTCAGTAAGTTTTGTATGTTGATTTTGTATCCTGTCCTGCCTCTTTGCTAAACTTATTAAACCTAGGAGTTTTTTTGGTAGAGTCTGTGAGGTCTCTTAAGTGTACAATCAGGCCATGTACCAATAGAGATAATTGTATTTCTTGCTCTTATTGGCCTATATAAGACTTCTAGCATTATATTGGATTGGATAAGGGTAAAGACAGTGAGTACCCTTGTCTCATTCCAGATTTTATGAGTCCTCATGAATGTGGTTTAACTTTCTTAAGACAGGAAAGGAGAAGAGGACATTGAAGTGACTACATAAGAACTGTGCTTTCATTGCTTTGAATACATGGGAGTCACTTTCTCTTTATGAACATTTCACAACTGTGTATATTCCATCTTACACCCATGTCATTGTTTAAACACTTCAAAATCTATAGAGTCTCTCTAAAAGTATTTGGCTGGTTAAGGTCCTGGTTATGTTTCTATGCAATTCTTTCTGAATGACAAGCACAGGAGGCAGCTCCCACATAATCAGGTCTTATTTTGAGGTAGGAATGGATGAGATTTTGAACAGGCACACAGCTAAGTCATTGTCTAATGGAATCATATGTCAGGCAATTTGACAATCTCTCAGCTCTCTTTTCAACTCAAGCCATCCAGCTGTACTAAGTGTATTACATAATGCTGTAGAAATAACTTATTCAGGAAAATACATACTTCCATTGAACTTGTATAGGGCAAATATCACAGTCTCCAGCATGAGACATATAGTGCTGAAGACTTTTTAATTTGCTAAAATGCCTTCCTTTTGAGAATTTTGGAATAACTTCCCCATTTTTCTCTTTTTAAAATATATTTTTTAGAAATTTTATTTTAGAGAGAGAGACCACTGCAATCAAACTCCAGATGCTTGTGCCACCTAGTGGCCATGTGCAACCTTGCATTTGCCTCACCTTTGTGCTTCTGGCTAAAGTGGGATCTGGAGAGTTGAACATGAGTCCTTAGGCTTCACAGGCAGGTATCTTAACCCTTAAGACATCTCTCTAGCCCTTCCCCATTTTTCTTTGTGACACTGCTAAGCATGGTATGATAATACTGATGCAGTATTTGGGGGTTCACAAAGGATCTCCCAGAATTTATGGACCCCAAGGTTTGAGTTATGTCCTAACTTCGATAAGAATAAAATAAATAAGGACTCGAGCAGGATAAATTATAAATTATTAAGCTTATCCAGGAGAAAATCACAAGTTGTGGGGTTTAGTTAAGGGAGAAATCACAAGTTGTGGGGTTTAGTTAGGGGAGATTGGGATCTAAGAAGAAAAGCTAGAATAGATTCGTAAACATGTAGAAAGTAGAATCTAGGTGCTTGTGTAGACTTAGAAGAAAGCAGCATAGCATCTGCCATGTGTTTTTTTGAGAAGAGGACAAAGGGTGAGACTCAAGGTAAAAAATGAGAGGGCAAATATCAAAGCAGAGACCAAGAGATTCTGAGTAGAAGTGAGCAATGAAGAGAGTGGCACCCATGGTCACCCCAAGTTTAAAGAAATCACACAGATAGCAAGCCTAGATTTGGTGATAGAATATGCACATGGTCAATTCTGAAACGGGAGAAAGATCATGGATGTAATCAAAGAGAGAAATTACCCAATACTATAAAGCAGAGACAAGCTGAAGAACAATCAAACCAAGACACAGATTTATGATCTTTTTCCCTACCCCACCCAAACTGGATGATAGGGAAGTCGGACTCACATATATCCTTGTGGCCCAAAAGAAGGCAGAGTAGAGAAGCCAAGAAGACAGGAGCCTTTATAGGCAAGGGGTAGATTGAGGGGCAGATCCTTGGGCCAGGCCATCCAGGGCTGTGTGTCTAGGTAGCATGCTAGACTTGGCAGCAGTGGGCGCTGTAGATGAGTCTTGATTAGACACGACATCCATTTTTGTGGTGGCATATGAGGTTGCATCTCATGGTTCTCTTTGAACCAGATCCTACCCCAAACTGCCTTAAACAAACTGGCTTTCTCCTATCTTCCTTCAATATCCTACACCCTGTGCATGCTTATGGTATCTAACTCCTTCTTCAGAGGCATGTTTCCTCATCTATAAAGTGAGTACAATATAATTTTCAAATAGAAGAATATATAGTCTAATGTGTGGAATATTCTCAACATGTAAAATTTATACAAGGAATGCCACTTCCTTATTAAATCATCTGGATCAGAGCACATATAGGAAACTGTGATCTTGAATGCATGACATGTAATTCTTTTCAACAGAAAACAAAACAAAACAAAACAAAACAACAACAACAACAACAAAAAAACTATGTAAGTCATTCACCCAGGCTAAATAGCTACCTTAGCTTTTTCTCACCTCTGAGATAAAGCTTGTGAGACCATGAATGGAGGACCCTGTCTCCATCTCCACAAAAAATAAAAACTTTATCTACCAAATGGCACCGTGAAACCACAATTAGCATCAGAAATATCACATTAAACTAGATTGCAGAAGAGCAGACATAAATCTCAGACAGATTACTTAGGGCTTTTAAATGCGGGCATTTACACCCCCATTAACAAGCCATGATTAAAATAGCTAGTGTGCAGAAGAAGACGACACCACATCCATATAGAACTACTGGTTTGACATCCTGTTGATTTTTGCTATTACACAGATGGGTACTTGAAGAGTAATTTATTCTTTGATCACCAAACATGTGCTGGCTTACTTGAGATTCCACTAATATGCAAATAATATGCCCAGAAACTGAAAAGAAACTTTATTATGTTTGAGCTTATCTTTGGAAGTTTTCTAGTTACACAGGTTGATCATTATAGATTCTTTTCAGACAGATGCATGCACAATGAGAAACTTTTGCTAATGTGATTACCTTGTGACCAAGCCAAAGTCATGAAAATACTGTTTTAACAAATAAAAGGCTGTAATTCAAACATAACTTTTGAACTCATTATTTGGAGATGGGGTTGGTTTTCTGCATTAATTGGCTTCCAAGTATAATACATTTATAGATACCAAATTTTACCTCAATGTCAGGAAATTTCAAGTGCTGTATTATTTCTAATAACCCAATACCTGACTTTAGGTGTTTCACTGTTTATCAATATACATACAAACAAAAGATATTAAACTGAGCTTTTCCTCTGCTATTTCAAACTCCCTGTGTACATGAAAGATCCATGCACAGAGGATACATTCTGGTCCTCATCCATCCTGCACCTGCCATGTGCTTGTTTCTCTGATGGAAGTGTCTGCCAGCCTGATACTCATTAACCCCCACTCCTACTGAATTAATAATATCATCTTCTCAATGTCGATCTGCCTCCCAAGTCAGCTATTTGCACAAAACTGCAGTATCAATCATTTGTTTTCATGTTAGTTCTTGTTTGTTTGTTTGTTTGTTTGTTTGTTTCACTCTTGTTTTTTATTTACTATGTGACCTTTTCCATCTGCCACAACTCTTTTCCAGCATAAAAAAATGAAATCTTCAAAATCAAACTGTGTATGCACATGCAATTTATTTAGGTATCCTTTCATATTCTTGTAAAAAGTGTTAAGCAAGGGCTGGAGACATGGCTTAGCGGCTTAGGCATTTGCCTGCAAAGCCAAAGGATCTCCGTTTGATTCTCCAGGACCCATGTAATCCAGATGCACTAGAGGGCGCATGCATCTGGAGTTCGTTTACAGTGGCTAGAGGCCCTGGCTTGACCATTCCCTCCCTCCGTCTCTTTCTTTCTCTCTCATAAATAAATAAATAAATAAATAAATAAATAAATAAATACTTTTAAAAAGTAACATAAAAAATGTTAAGCAAAATATTACCTGGTCAAGGATTTTTAAGATATACCATATAGTGTTTAAAAATTCATTAGAGTTTGAGGGCAGCAGATCTACTACATATCATACAGTATTGTACATAATACATTTCTGCAAACCCAGAGAATGTATACCACTTGACAGAGCAATGATGTATGCTTCTGACTTTATTTAAACAAGATGAATATGATATGTCAATCTAAATTGATCTGCTGTAACAAATGTTCCCTTGCTTGTGTATGTTGATTATGGGTGAAGATATACACATATGACAGCAAGCAGTACATAGAAATAAATCTCAACCTTGGCTCAGTTTTTCTGTGAACTTAAAGCTGTTTATAAAGTGTATGTGTGTGTGTGTGTGTGTGTGTGTGTCCAATAAGAAAACTTACAAAGGGTCTTCCCTCTTCTGAATCAAACATTTAAAATAGAAACACAGACATACATGTAAAAGAACAAAGCTTACTTACTATTTCAGAACTGTGTACCAGTTCGTGTAAAATGCACCACAGCATGGAATTGCTACATAGTCCATACTTTAAACTGTAGTCCATTCATAAGGAAATCAGACAATTGGATGTTTATCAGTAATAAACTCAGTTTGAAGTTAAATGCGGTGTTTGGGCAGTAGTTCTGTGGAAGATACCAGTTTTGCTAGTGGAGTTACTTAAATAAAGAACTACATAACTCAAGTCTGATCATTTATTCAAGGTACTTTGTCTTTCCATGTTGGGTGGGTCAGAGGCTTGGGTGACAGTAAGCTACATCCTAGTCTATGGGCACCAGAAGAGCAAGACAATCACATTAAGCGTGAGGCTTGTCTTCTGTGATGTCCTTTCTCTCCGGCCCTTTGGTGGTATGTATTGTGATTATATACAACACAATTCTCTGATGATTTACTTAAACAGAAATATCAACTTTGGTGAAAATAAGCTACATTGAAGGATTTTAATTTAATTCCATAACTACCTCTCTTGGCATTTTTATTATAATTTGATAGGGATTTTTTTAGTTCGCATACAGGAATTTTGGTATCATTTGATCTGGCTGTTGCTGGTACAATTTGTTTGTTAGTTTTATTCCTGTAAACCTTCCTGCAGTGGTTTGATTCAGGTGTCCCCCTGAACTAATGAGTTCTGAATGCTAGGTCCTCAGCAGATGGTAATTTGCAACCTGGAGCTTCCTGGAGGCCCTGTATTGTTGGGGGCAGACTTGAGTGTTGTAGCCAGCTTCCTCTTGCCAGTGTTTGGCACACTTTCCTGTTGCTATTGTCTACCTGATGTTGGCCAGGAGGTGATGTCCACCCTCTGCTCATGCCATCATTTTCCTCTGCCATGGTGGAACTCCACCTCCTCACACAAGATGCTCTTGGTCGGGTGTTTCCTGACAGCAACACAAAGCTAACTGAAACACCTCTTATTCTCCTCTCTCTGTCTCTCTGACCCCCAGTCCACCTCTCCTGTGTATATGTGTATCCTTTTGGCCTTTTATCCCCACTATCCCAGCTCATCTCTTTATATTCACTTTTACTTACAGTTCTGTCTTTATAGGTTTAATTCACAGTTGGCCTTCTAAATATTCACACTTATAGGTATGTATATGAAAACTCACATATCAGAGAGAACATGTGGTTTTTTGGTCTTTCTGAGTTTGAATTCCTTCATTTAATATGACTCTTTCCAAATACTACACTTTTGTGCATATTTCATTCTTGCGTACTACTGCACAGAATCCCAATGTGTGTACACACCATATTTTCATTTTCCACTCATCTTTCAGTGGGCATCCATCCCAGTTGATTTCCATTCCTAGCTGCAATAAAAATGGATGTTTGAGTATCTCAGTAGTAAAGGGTGGAGTTCTTAGGGTATACTCCGAGGAGTATGATAGCTCGGCTAATATTGAAGGTCTTGTTCTAACTTTCTGAGATATCTCCATTTTAATAATGTCTGAAGTCATTTGCAATCCCAACCACAGCAGGCTAGGGTTCCTCTTTCTCAAACATCTTCTCCAGCATTTGTTGCTATTTTCTAGATTCTAGCCATTCTAGCTTCAGTACAGAAAACTATAATGTAAATACAGACCAAAATATGCTTGAAAGATACAGTATAGAACAGCCTGGAGAGATGGCCTAGTTTTTAAAAATATTTTATTTATTCATTTATTTATTTATGAGAGAGAAAGAGGCAGGAAGAGACAGAGAGAGAGAGAGAGAGGGAGATAGTGGGCACGCCAGGGCCTCCAGCCACTGCAAAGGAACTCCAGATGCATGTGCCCCCTTGTGCATCTGGCTTTCTTGGGTCCTTGAGAATCTAACCAGGATTGCAATCAAACGCCTTAAATGCTAAGCCATCTCTCCAGCACAGGATGGACTAGTTTTTAAGGTGCTTGCCTGCAAAGCCTAAGTACCCATGTTCGAACTCCAGGTCCCACGTTAACCAGATTCACAACGTGAGGCAAGTCACAAGGTCACACATGTGCACAAGTTGGCATACACATCAGGAGTTTGACTGCAGTGGCTTGAGGTTCCGATGTGCCAATTCTCTCTCTCTTTTTCTCTCTTGCTTCTACTCTCTCTCTCTCATAAAAAAGATACAGTATAGCAAACATTTTTTTGAATATTTTTCTGTCAGTATATTATCCCACAAGCCCATTATGTATAAATAAGTATTCATGCTTTAATCTAAAACTAATTCCTGATAAAAATTATGTTTGTGTAACTCACATAAATACATTTATTAATGTTTTAAAAATTATATGCTGTATAGATCATAAATGAGATACACAGCAATGATTTCCTAGCCCTCATTGTATTGCTTCTTTGCAGTCAATCCCCACAATGTCTTTGACATTAGCTAATCATAGATTCAATGTGGTCACAATAGAGTAGTGTAAGGCTAGTCTCCATGGTGTCACTATTCTATTACTGACTTTCTTCAGATAATATTTTGAGACATTCACATTTTATATGCATCAAAAAGTTGTTGCTTTATTTAACTGGAAACATCCCACTGAATTTATGTGTGGTTTTCTTTTGCTGATCTATTAATTAGGTAATGACAAAAATTTTAGTTTTTGAATTCAAGGCTATTATGAGAAATAACTGATATGCATATATATTCATTGCCCTTGAATGACTAAGAGTACAATTATTGTGTTATAGAATAAGTACATGTTGAAATTAATAGGACACTACAAATGTTATCTAAAATATGGTAAACAGCATTTCTACAACTAATTATGACTTCTACTTCTCAACATTTATTCCACCTCTTCCTCTTACCGATTTGTTTTCTGTTACACAAAGCACAGAATCTGCAAAAGTATTTCACTGCTTTCATTAATATTCCCCTAATTACTAACGAGGTTGACAACTTGTTTGCATGCTTAGTGGGCATTCACCTCACACACAGATACACACACACACACACACACACACACACACACACACAGATTCTAGTGAAGGAATGTTGAGCATCTACAATTTGTTAGAATCAAATGCTGACTAAGTTTACTTATCCCTCCCTCTTCTTCTATGAACTATGATTGTTAGATCCGATTCATATAAGAAACCAACAACTCAAAGGAGTGACCTATTTCAGAAAATAAAGTTAGGGTTATGTAGCTTCAACATTACAAAAGATTACAAAGTTGTGATCAAAAATTCTTGGTATCTTCAGGTATTCTTGCTTCAATATTTTTGATCAGGTACTCCTTCTTGCTTGCTTCTACTCTCTCTCTCATAAAAAGATACAGTATAGCAAACATTTTTTGAATATTTTTCTGTCAGTATATTATCCCACAAGCCCATTATGTATAAATAAGTATTCATGCTTTAATCTAAAACTAATTCCTGATAAAAATTATGTTTGTGTAACTCACATAAATACATTTATTAATGTTTTAAAAATTATATGCTGTATAGATCATAAATGAGATACACAGCAATGATTTCCTAGCCCTCATTGTATTGCTTCTTTGCAGTCAATCCCCACAATGTCTTTGACATTAGCTAATCATAGATTCAATGTGGTCACAATAGAGTAGTGTAAGGCTAGTCTCCATGGTGTCACTATTCTATTACTGACTTTCTTCAGATAATATTTTGAGACATTCACATTTTATATGCATCAAAAACTTGTTGCTTTATTTAACTGGAAACATCCCACTGAATTTATGTGTGGTTTTCTTTTGCTGATCTATTAATTAGGTAATGACAAAAATTTTAGTTTTTGAATTCAAGGCTATTATGAGAAATAACTGATATGCATATATATTCATTGCCCTTGAATGACTAAGAGTACAATTATTGTGTTATAGAATAAGTACATGTTGAAATTAATAGGACACTACAAATGTTATCTAAAATATGGTAAATAGCATTTCTACAACTAATTATGACTTCTACTTCTCAACATTTATTCCCCCTCTTCCTCTTACCGATTTGTTTTCTGTTACACAAAGCACAGAATCTGCAAAAGTATTTCACTGCTTTCATTAATATTCCCCTAATGACTAACGAGGTTGACAACTTGTTTGCATGCTTAGTGGGCATTCACCTCACACACAGATACACACACACACACACACACACACACACACACACACAGATTCTAGTGAAGGAATGTTGAGCACCTACAATTTGTTAGAATCAAATGCTGACTAAGTTTACTTATCCCTCCCTCTTCTTCTATGAACTATGATTGTTAGATCCAATTCATATAAGAAACCAACAACTCAAAGGAGTGACCTATTTCAGAAAATAAAGTTAGGGTTATGTAGCTTCAACATTACAAAAGATTATAAAGTTGTGATCAAAAATTCTTGGTATCTTCAGGTATTCTTGCTCCAATATTTTTGATCAGGTACTCCTGAATAATTTTTTAAATTAATTATTTATTTCTTTGACACACAGAGAGAGACAGAAAAAAAAGAGAGATAGAGAGAGAGGGAGAGAATGGGCAAACCAGGTCTTTCAGCCACTGCAAACGGACTCCAGATGCATGTGCCCCCCTGTATACCAGGCTAACATGGGTCCTGGAGAATCAAAACTGGGTCCCTTGTCCTTGCAGGCAAATGCTTTAACCTCTAGGCCATTTCTCCAGCCCCTGAATGCATTTCTTGATTCAACTTGGCTGCTGGTACTATAGCCATCACCACATGCTTATAGGCAGAAGAAAAGAAGGTTAATTTTCTATTGTACAAATTCTCTGAAAGCCTTTTTACATTTTTTTTAATATTTCATTCATGAGATGTTAATACAAAAATCACAATGGGCTATAAAAAAGCTGGACAAATAGTCTTTTTTAAAGACCTGGGCAAGAGCTTCTTTATATAAAAGTTAGGATGTCAGTGACTAAATGAAGAGGAAGGAACAAGGACCATTAGAAGTGACCAAGAATGCTGGCCACTTTTATATGTTAAGTTAATATTTTCACTTTATTACGTATTTTTCTCCTTCAAGTAGCACATAATTAATAGTATTACAGGAAGCAATGACAATTCTATATCATCAACAATAAATGCTATTGAATTGATAGCTTCAGCAATAAAAACATTTGAAAAATCCCGAGACTGTTGAAGCAGATAAAGATTCAGCTGAGTGTTGAAAGATGGACTCAAAGCAAGAATTTCTTAAACCATTATCACAAAACATAGTTCTTGATCAATTAAATTTGAACTAGGTGAAACCATTAGCCAGTTCTATAAGGAAATATTATTAGTTTCATACAAAAGCATTAGGTCTTTAATATTTATTTTCTAGATGGTTATAATTTGACAACACTAAGTTATAATCTATTGGGAAAACTATGTTTTTTTAAATAAAAAAGAAAAGTGTGTTAGTCACAATGGTGAGCATGTTTTGAAAGTGTAATTAACATTTAGAGAATTTCAAGATGTAGTTGGAGCCTTGATAAAACAGGATAAAGAAAAATGAGGCCTTCAAATTTTAGTGCTGTGTCTTTTGGTTCTCTGTGACTCTGCAGATGAAAAGCTGCCTCTGACTTTATGTTTGGTAGAAAACTATAGTGATTCTTTGTATGTGCTAATGCAGGAAAATATCAGAATATATTAAATCCAAAAACTGTCTGCATGCTACATGCTTCTCAAATCCTGTATTTGTCCTTTGCAGGGTGTTTGTCTTTTCTCTCAGGAGCTCACATGACAATGGAACGAGAAGTTACAACACGTTGACATACTTGACATCCAATTTACTTAGTGCTGGGTCAGTGTGGGAGACAGAACAGCTATGTATATGTGCTAGAAAAAGCTGTGTGACGATTGAGGAAGAGTCTCTAATCCCAAGGGTACTTGCTAAACAATTCTAATGCACTTCTGCCAGCCCAAGAACACTAACAATCCATGTCACAGCAAAATGCATAGGTAACAGATTACCAATCAATGTCATACTAAAATACATACATATGGAATTAACTGGTTTGAGCTTTAAGATCCTCAAATATACACATAAATGCTTATAGCTATATCTGTGTGTGTTTTTGAAAATTGTGTGTGTGTGTGTGTATGAATTGAAATGGATCCTTTCCACAGTTCTTATGCTTAGTTTGAGATTCAAAGTCATGGTAACTGATTTGTGTAGAATGATTTGAATAATGATTATAGTCATCATTTTTACAGTACTGAAGTATGTATTTAATGTTTATAGTGTAATTTGATTTATTTTGTTTCTGTCACTACTCAGAACTAACTTGCACATGCAGTTAGATGTTGCATTGACAAACTTATAAATACATAATGACACAGGCTGCCAGTTCCAATTAATAGTAATTATGCAATAGATCCCCCAAATAAATATTTACAAATACAGATAAGACTTGTTTATTTCTTTACAACATCACATTCCTGTCTCTCAAATTCTCTGTCATTCTCCATATAGACAAACAATTTATAACCAAGGAGATAATCATTAAATTCTTCATAAAATTACTATTGAATAAGGTATTAATCGTTTCATATTTCATACTTTTTTCTGTCGTGAGTCAGAACTGGAATGGTGAACAGTCGATCCTGACCTGATATTTGGAGATGATGGAACTTTTAGGAAGAGGTATGTGTTAGAAAGTTACATCCCATGGTGCTTGAACTTGATGTTGTGATTAGGAACCTGCTGTCTTTGCTTCCTGGGTGATGTGAGAAGAGTCCACCATCATATGCACACCATGATGTAGTGAGCTGCAACAGATCTCAGGCGAAGGGTCAGGTGACTGTAGACTGGCTGCTCTGGAATGCTGAGCCAAAGCAAACTTGGTCCTTTTGATCACAGATGCTTGTCCCTCCTACAGGCCCATGACTAGCCGATTTCATTCGTGAATACTAACACTTCAAGAATGTTGGGATGACTCAGAAGGCACCACAGTGCTGAAAAGAAGTGACAGAGGCAAGTTCAGCATTGAAACATCTCTATCACACCTTCCAAGACTCAGGGTCCATTGCGGAAGAGGTGGCAGAAAGAATGTAAGAGCTAAAGGAAGGGTAGGACCCTTTACAATGCACTCTTCTAGATACAAAATGGCCTGGGTATCCATGACCTCGTAGTGCCTGATACTACCTACATAAACCAGAACATCATAATAGGAGGAAAGATGATGACACCAAAATAGAGACTGATTGAGAGTGGTAGGGGAGTTGTGAAGGGGAAAGTAGGCAGGAGGAAGGAATTAGGTTTATTGTCTGTAATTATGGAAGTTGTCAATAATTTTAAAAACTTAAAATAATGTTGTATGTCTCTAAAGGATGACTTGTTTCAAACTGGGCATTCATTTTTGATATTTATGTATACAAACAGTTCTTTAAAAATTGTGACTGTGGCTGGTAAAATAAGCATAGTTAAGTGGCCAGAATGCTTTGCCAGCAACACGAGCAATTATTAAGGCCTGGGTTCAATCCCTAACACCACATCAATCAAGTTGGACACAAAATCCTCTAGCGCAACATTCAGGAGGTAGAAGCAAGACAATCAAAAGTCCAAGGCCATCTTCTGACATGTAGTAACCTCAGGCCCACTGGGACACATTAGCTTGGGTTAAAAAAATGAGTTGCAAGTTTGTGTCAGACATTAGGCTAAATGAGGGAAGTAAAATTTAAACAAACAACAACAACAACAAAAAAAAAACACTCAAACATCTGAGTTCACAGTTTTGAAATTTTGAGTCACAGTCTAATTTTTGAAGTGACTTGGTAGTTTTAATTGGGGTTGGAAGTATATAAACAGTAATAATAGCATCAAAAATGCTAATAATATAAAATAATGTCATAATGCTTATAATATCAAATATGTAAATAATATCAAAAAATCTGGGCTGGTGAGATGGCTTAGCAATTAAGGCACTGGCCTGTGAAGTCTAGAGACCCAGCTTCCTTTCTGCAGGTCCCACATAAGCCAAATGCACAAGGCAGTGCATGAGTCTGGATTTCATTTGCAGTGGCGGGAGGCCCTGGCGTACCCATTCTCTCAGTCTCTCTGTCTTCCTGTCCCTCTCTCTGTCTCTAAGAAGTAAATTAAAATAAATAAATAAATATGCTAAAATCCAAGACTCAATGGAGCTTTTAATTTATAGCAATTTCAGACATGACAGTGCATGGAACTCCTGTAGCACCTCCTCTCATTTTGGAGTTTCCTGGTATAGAGGTCTTATCATTTGGAACCGAAGCCCATACTTGACTCAGGTTTTCAAGCCTTACTCAATGTCCTTTTCCCTTCCAGGGCATGTCCAGCAAAGCAGATTACATTTGCTCATCGCATTTCCTTGTTTTGATGACATTCAGAGTTTTAGATAGAGGTGACTAGGGATTTTGTACAAAAGTCCTCAAGAATTTCTTTGATTTTTTTTTTCATATAATTAAACTGAATCTATCTTTTCTGTCTTCTAATTGTATTAGATTAAAAGAAAACCCCGTCAGGAGGTGAGGTTGTATTGAAGCTGTGTTTGATCCTCCCAAGGTTCTTCTTCCATTTAGGTTGCTTGGTCCCTGGGACCTGAAGCTCTGCTCCACTGAGGGTGTCCCTATCCACAGTTCTCACCTCTGAACACCCTCTCTTTTCACTTCTGGGATTAAAATGTAATTGTAGCTTCATGCTGACTAATCCTGGGTTATTTTACTTCTCGTGATATCCATTATCCACACAGTTCTTTGTAAATAGTCCCTCTATTAAACTTTCCTTGAATCAACTTAACAGAGGTATGCAAGTTTTTCCCACTGGAGCTCAGAGCGGTGCACTGTTGAATCAAATTTGGCTCCTTCTGACACTGAAGCAGAACTAACTCTTTTTAAAATGTATCTCCATGGTACTATAACATTTAATATGAGAAATTATTTGATGATAATTATTACTATCCTTGGACCAGTGCTCTCATTTCTTTGGAATACTTCCACCGCTTGCACCACTGTAAATAATTTAAAAAAAGAATTTGCTATATGTAACTTAATAAAATTTCAAATTATTTCATTTTATTGCATCATTTGACCAAGCCTATTATGCTTATCTAAACACTAGTTTATCTGTATATAATCTACTAATATGACTACAGTCAGAGGAAATGGCCTCAAGCTGTTATTCTATGAACGTTCCTTTGGGCCTGTGAGCACTCATATGAAATCCCAGTACCCACTGCAATTCCTGCCATACTTTCACAGCACAAGTGAATGAAGACACCATGAACTTCATGTCTCAGTCCACCTACCAGCTCACTCACCACACATATTTTTTTGTGTGTGATGATCCATGGTCTGTAAGAATTAATCAGACAAACTTTATCCAAATTATATCACAAAAGGCAATTATACATAATTTTAAACTTAATATTTAAATCCACTAGGTGTGTATACTTAATGAACCTCACTTTAAAGTACTTACGTCTCAAGCATATGCCATTGTTTGGAGAAAGAATCAGAGGGTAGAAGCAACAAGGAGATATCAAGGAGATAGATAACGAAATCTAAAAAAGCCTCAAAAAGACTGACAAGTTTAAAATCCCTTCTAAAAATGACAGGATTGGGCTGGAGAGATGGCTTAGCAGTTAAGGCATTTGTCTGCAAAGCCAAAGGATCTGATTCTCCAGGACCCACATAAGCCACATGCACAAGGGAACACATGCATCTGGAGTACTTTTGCAGTGGCTGGAGGCCCTGGCATGCCCATTCTCTCCCTCTCTTTCTCTCTCTCTTTCTCTTTTTCTCTCTCTCTCACTCTCTCTCTCCCTCTTTCTCTCTATAAAATAATAAATAAATAAAATATATTTAAAAATGATAGGACCTTGGAGCAAAGAAGACTTCTGTAACTTAATAAAAAGTTTATCAATACTCCTACTTAGTGAAACATAGGAAACTGGAAAAGTTGTTAGTTATTGATTGGGACACCTATTTGAATTTAACTTCCAAGGCTTTGAATAAAGTATCCCTTAACAAAATATAAGACACACTAAGAGGAATAGCATTATTGTGGAATTTAAAATAATTAAACATGTAATAATAAAACCAAAGGCTGAATATGGCGGCACACACTTTTAATCTCAGCTGGCTGAGCTAAGATCACTATGAATTTGAGTCCAGTCTGGTGCCTCAGAGTGAGTTTCAGGTCAGCCGAGACTATAGTGAGACTTTTTCTCCATAATATTAAAACTGTACATATATTTTGAATGTGTATTATCACAGTATTTCATTAGCCCATCACATTTGTTTGAAGACTTCTAGCTGATTTGATTAATATCAATCTTGTTATTTGAAAACCACCCTTCATTGGATTATCTCCTTTTAAACTATTTTTACTGACAACACTTCATTAAGTCACTAGGATATTAAAATAAGTAACTATTGTTGTCAAATTTATAATGGTATATCATATCCAAGCAGTATATTCCTAGGCTATTTTCATGAGTAACCATGGATTTTAATTATTATATAAGCATAAAGAATGGGTGGTAAGGATCTTTGATTTTTTTTTTATACTCTGCCATTTTTAGGCCAATAAGCTCAATTTGAAAAAAAGATAAATAAATGTGCTTAAGATTGTATTAGTTCTTCAAATAGTGAGACAGTGGCTAAATCGATCTCTAAAATGTTCAATTTAGCTTAAACTTTCTTTGTTAAGTAATCAATGTGTTTACTGAATGATAAAAGTGGTGTCAAGAAGCTGGAGAGACAGGAAGTTTTGGAAGATGTAACGCAGGGAGGGAAGATTTACTACATGAATGATTTGATAATCTGAAGAAGAAAGGAACATCTGTTCACATTTTCTGAAGGACAAGGGGGAGGCAAGTACTGTACCTCATGAATAAATGCTGGCTGGGCAAAGATTGGGAAAGAATGGTTGTTCGTTGATGGCTTTGATATCATTTCAGAAGTGGGCATCTGCCCTAAGAGCCAAATGAAAGTCCAGAAACCACCAAGATGCAACTGAAAGGTACCTCCTGACGACCTGCAATTTATTGTTCTTTGTCTTTGCTTTGATTTATAACCAATTACATCAAGGAAATATCTAAGGCTTACTTTATAATCCTTGAACTATGATCTGTTCTTCAGCAGAATGCTTTCCCTCCATTTTGGTATGGTGATCACATTAATCATCATTTAAATTCTGTAAACTAGACATCAGGTTATAAAAAGAAGGGAGCCTTGAAGAACTGTCCTTGAAGCCGAACAACACTTATACAAATGGCAGCCTATTGAGTTCAGAGGAAAGGAGATAATGACTGTTCGGCTTTACCGACAGAAAAGCTGAGTCACCAGGACTTTATGTGGCTTGCTGAAGGTCAGAAAAGGAGCGCTACTGTCTAGTCTCCCTCGCCTTTATTTCTTCTCGCCATTTTTCCTAGAACATCAAGAAGCAAGAAAAGGCAAACATCACTTCTATACATACCATGTTCATTCTTGGAATTTGGTATTGATGCCCAAACAATGGAAGTTTGGGCTTTTGTTTTGCTTTGTCCTTTACGTGTATAAACATATTTTATCCTTTATTCCTTTGTCCTTATCACTGTACAACCTCATTTGTTTTCTGTTGCCGGAGATCATCTAGAATATAAGGGGATTTACTACACTATGCCAATAATCAGCTTAAATAAAACACTCGTCATCTTCCAGTTACTGCTTTATGCAGAAATCACTTTGTATTACCTAAAGGGTCGTAATATCAGTAAAAAATAAAAATGATTTGTTGCTGGCCCAGTACTCGGGAAGCAGAGGTAGGAGGATTGCTATGAGTTCAAGGCCACCCGGAGACTACTGAGTGAATTTCAGGCCAGCCTGGGCCAGAGCGAGACCCTACCTTGAAAAACCAAAAGTAACAACAACAAAAATGACTTGAATTTACACAGTATAAATCTATAATAGCATATATAGCCCAGGGTTGATCCCCAGTACCAAATGGGCATGATTAGATGTCTCTAATCCCATCTCTCAGGAGGTAGATGCAGATGGATGAAAGATTCAAGGTCATCTATGACTACATAGTGAATATTAGGCCACTCTGGAGTACATAATACCATATCTCATAAAACAAAACAAGCACAACTCATTAGAAAAAAATGTAATAAAAATAAATAAAATTTTAATGTGCCAACCTTAAGGGATATGTTATTTGGATGTCATTTGATTTTTTTTATTTTTATTTTTGGTGGAGCCTGAAATTAACTATGCAAGTAACTATCATCGTTTTCAAGAACTTATTTTTTCAGCACATTCAGATTTGTAAAAGAAACTGAACTAAAGGTAGAGTTGATATTTCCCTAATTCGCACCCATATGTCTTTATCTTTCTGTTTTGATTTACAAAAAGCCCTACTTGTGTAATCTATCATCTATCTATCATCGTCATCTATCCACCTATTCTCTCTATCTTGATGGTTTGGAATTAAATGTACACCCAGTAATACATTTTAACTTTTTAAGAGCTAGTTTCAAAAATGTTGCATTTTTGGTGTCACAGGAACCATTCTGTTCATGTATGATTTCACTTCATGAATAAGGATGAAACTATCACTTTTAATTAATAAGTTAATTAATTTATTTATTAGAGACAGAGAGAGGGAGAGAAAAAGAGAGAAAGAATGAGTACACCAGGGCCTCTAGCTGCTGTAAACAATCTCCAGACACATGTGCCACATTATGCATCTGGCTTACATGGGACCTAGAAAATTGAACCTTAGGCTTTATGAGCAAGTGCCTTAACCATTAAAGTATCTCTCCAGCCCAAAACTATCACTTTTTTTTTCTTTTTTATATAATTTTTGAAAGAGAGAGAGAGGGAGAGACAGAGAGAGTGAGAATTGGCATGCCAGGACCACAGGCACTGAAATTGAACTCCAGATATTTCTGCCACCTAGAGCATGTGCAGCCTTGCACTTGTCACACCTTTGTGCATCAGGCTTATGTGGGATCTGGAGAGTCAAATGGGTTCTTAGACTTCACAGGCAAGCACATTAACTGCTAAACCATCTCTCTATCCCCTAAAACTATCACTTTTATACAGAGGTTGATTATATAATTCCTCTAGATAATTTTGCACAATTAAATTTTCCCTCTTTTCATATTTGCAACCCTAAAACATGTTAGAATGTATCTAGACATCATTCTTTCTAACAAGATATATTACTCTCTGAAGAAGTCAAGTTCTTCTCTGTGAATACTGAAAAAATATACCTATAGATTTATAAATAAATATAAATACACTCTGCACAATTTGTCAGATATGTCTTTCTCTACTGCACATAGTTTTATCTGTATGTCATGTCACTTCATACCCAGAGGGCCTAGTCACATATGTCAAAAAAGGAATTTTTTTTATAATATTGGCAATTTATTTTTAAGAATAAAGTTTATAACTATGCAGTAGGAAACCACTTAAAAACAAAAGGACTTAATAAGAAGCCTTTGCGGATAAGCAGGGCCGGGGCATAAAATAACACTTATGGTTAGACCATACTTTATAAGTAAACATTTTGACATCTTTTTACTTTTAATATCTATAGCTGTTTCTCATTTACTAAAGTATGTTACCTTATCCTTCAGTTTAATTCTGAGTAAATTTTATCCTGTCATGCTTTTTCTCTGCATTATATATTCTTATTTTGGTGGTTTTTTTTTTAATTTTATTTTAATATATTTATTTGCAAAGAGAGAAGAGAGAGAGAGAGAAGAGAGGACAGGGAGAATGGGCATGCCAGGGCCTCCAGCTGCTGCAAATGAACTTCAGATATAAGCACCACTTTGTGCATATAGTTTTATATGGCTGCTGGAGAATCAAACCCAGGTTGTTGGATGTTGCAGTCAAGTGCCTTAACTGGTGAGTGATCTTTATTTTGGTAGCCACGTAAAGCCAGATACATAAAATGGCACAGGTATCTGGAAGACATTTGAAGTGGCTAGGGGCCTTGGCATGCCCATACTCACTTTCTTTCTCTCTATATGCCTATATCTCTCTCAAACAAATAAAAAATATTGTAAAAGTGAATAACAAGTTATTCTGGCAGATTAATTTTGTCTTGCAGCCCAAGATTCAGGTTCTGGGATGGGAATGGATGGCTGTATTTATCCACTTGGCAAAATGCAGTGTGGGTAATTTATTTATTTATTTTAAATTTGGATAGACAAGGCCAAGTTTTATTTCAGGGTGTGGGCAAGGAGAATATGGTTGTCAAAGAGATTAGCACCATTAAGAAAAATCCATGCACTTTGCACTGAGATGACTTGAAAGACACATAGAAGGCCTCACCCATCCCAGGTTAAAGAGTCTAAAAGTGTAAACTCATGTGAAAGAGTATCATTTGAGAGAATCATACCTCCAAGAGGCCCTACACAATAAGGCTGCCTAGGAAATTATTTCCCCAGATTCATCATCTACAGTGTACAGGACCTCAGGCACTCCAAGGCCACTGTAGCCAAGCTCCGATGTGACCCTACTACTGTTCCCACCATCACTTTGGTCTTCATGATGCTGCGGTTTCATGAATGCAAACATGCAGGTGACTGGGTTTCAAGGGAACTATTGGGAAGTCCGGCAAGGTAGTGCATGGTCAGCTATCCTGCAGACAGCCCCTGAGCAGAAGGTATAGGAGTGAAACAGAAGCTGAAACAGAGACCCCAGGAAATAGTAGATGACAAAGACCTGAAACTTGACAGTGACAGAAACGTGACAAAGCCAGCCAGCTGAAAGGTCATGTGGGCTACAGCTTGTGAGGGTATAGAAACAGAACTTCAAAAACCCTTTGGAGGTCTGGAGAGATGGCTTACCAGTTCAGGTGCTCCCCTGAGAAGCCTAAGGACCCTGGAACACCCATTCTCTCTATATTCCTCTTTCTCTGTCTCTTTCTCTCTCAAAATATAATAAATAAATAAACTATTTTTTAAAATCCCTTTGGAGATCAAATTATAACAACACTCCCTCCATATCTCAGACGTGGAGCCATATGATTTAATATTTGCTCTGCTGGTTTTGGTCTTGCTTTGTTTTATTCCTCCTTCCTGTGTCCCTATGTCTCCTCTTTGTAATGGAAATGTGTAACCTTCTCCATCGCACATCGGATATCAACAACTCGCATTTGAATTTTATAGGAGATCAATGCTCAGAATTTACATCAAGCCAAAAGGAGAAGCTTTTGATTTGGACTTCTGACAAATGCCAGAACTGAGGAGATTTGGGTGGCCGGACAGTTAATTAAATGAGTGTTCCATTATGAGATGACTATGAGCCTTCTGCAGACAGGAGAGGAAATGTGAGATTCTCCCAAAACACACACACACACACACACACACACACACACACACACACACACACACACACACATTGAATGTTTGGTATCAAGCAGATGGAAATAAGCATAGATTGGATCCTGATTATTCTGATCTAATCAACAGATTAATCCACTAATTAATCTGATTTGGTAGAAAATAGAAGGAGAGGCCTGATTGAAAGAAATACATAACAGGGTGCAAGCATTTGAAGGATGTATCTCTCTCTCTTTCTCTCTCTTTTTTTCTTGCTGTCATATCTGCCTTGGAACCACTGAAACTGTAAGGCAAAATAAACCTTTCCTCTTTTTAAGTTTTTTCTCCTTGATCTAAGCCATAGTGATTAAACACTGAGTAACAAGCACAGTGACTAAATTCCCTACTTGTCAATCTATTTACTTATTGTATGTGATTCATAAAAAAAATGGCTGGCCACGTTCACATCCATTGACCACCATCAGTAAGTCATTCTATGTAAAGCAGAAACTCAGACTCTTTATTCCGTCCTTCAACCTAAATTCGGGGGTCATCACTGATCTCTTCCACACAAACATATCTCATAACTTCCTCATCAAACAGCCTTGCATTTTTAATTTTCATTTGACTATTCAAATAATTTCTTTGCGCTTTTTCATTGATACATATTTGTCATTAAGTATTTCCCACTTGGGTTACTATAGTAATCTGTATTAGTTACCTTTCCCATTGCTGGGACCAAAAAAAAAAAACAAAAAAAAAAACACTGACATCACATTAAAGAGAAAGGGTTGATTTAACTCGAATTTGGAAGTTATCATAGTGGACAAGGCAGGACACACAACAACCCAACATGAACCAACTGGTCACACTGCATTGCAGCCAGGAAATTAAGAACAACGGATGTTCATGCTCCAGTTCAAGACCCCAGTCCATGGAATGGTGTTGCCTGCTGTTCAAGTGGGTCTTACCTCACTTTATCTAATCAAGACAACCACCCCAGGTGTGCCCAGAAGCTAACGTGATCAAGGCAATTCCCTCTTTCCTAGGTGATTCAAGGCTCTGTCAAGCTGACAATACATACCATCACCCTCTCTTACTGTATATATGTTCTGCTCTGACTGCCTGTTTAGCCTTTCTTCCTCAGCTAGCAGAGTAACATTTCTATATGAAAATTAATATTTCCAACTAGCCAACTTGCTATTTTGTATGCTTCCTCTTCCTGAAGAAAGATTGAACTTTTCCAGCTCTGTGAATTCAGATTTAATTAGTACTTTTTTTTTGGGGGGGGGGGGGTTGAGGTAGGGTCTCACTCTGGCCCAGGCTGACCTGGAATTAACTATGCTGTTTCAGGGTGGCCTTGAACTCATGGCAATCCTCCTACCTCTGCCTCCAGAGTGCTGGGATTAAAGGCATGTGCAACCATACCTGACTGATGACTTGTTTTAAGTGTTAGATATGATAAGAAATTTGGTAGAGGGTTTGGTTGAAGACTTAGTATACTGCAGTTTCTGTTAGTTTTGCCAAACCAATTCACAATGAACTAGATAATCTTTACAAACTTTACAAAAATATATTGATTTATTTCTTTAATGTCAGAGTGAGAGAGAAAGAGAAATATACAGAGAAAGAGAATATGGGCATGCCAGGCCCCGCAGCCACTTTAAACAATCTCTAGATGTATGTACCCTCTTGTGCATCTGGCTTACATGGGTCCTGGGGAATTGAACAGGGGTCTTTAGGCTTTGTAGGCAAATGCCTTAACCTTTAAAGCCACACAACTGTGTGAATGTAGTATCTGTGGTAATTGCAGCACCAGGTAGAGCCAACAACCCACTTATGAAACATACTGTATAAAAGCAAAAATATATTTATGTGACTTAAAGCCAGTTAGATACCAAATTGTATGTTACTATACCATAATGTTATCTGTGGTGACTAGTAGAAATTTGCTTACTGAACTTTGAAAGAATTTTTGTTCAAAGAATAAACAAAATGTGATTCTTTGTGACTCAAGGGTTGTATTATAATGTATTAGTCATTTTCTTAAGAGAAACAAGACAAAAGATATAGATGTACTAGTGAGATAGATAATAGCTAAATAGACGTAGATTGATACATGTTATACAGATGAGAAGTGACTTTTTTTTTTTTTTGAGAGACACAGAGAGAGAGAGAGAGAGAGAGACAGAGAGGGAGAGGAAGACAGAGAATGAGCGTGTCAGCAGCCTCTCAGCCACTGTGAATGAACTCCAGAAGTGTGTGCACCCCTTGTGGGCAAGTGTGGCATTGTGCCCTTGCATCACTTTGCATCTGGCTAAATGTGGGACCTGGAGATTGGAACCAGCTTTCCTAGGCTTAGCAGGCAGGTGCCTTAACCGCTAAGCCATCTTTCCAGCCTGAGAGGTGACATTTTTAATCTATGTCTACAAAATCAAAAGATTTGATCATGAGGTGAGCTTTGATTGGCTGCATGATACTCACCATGAGGCTCAGTCTTATTCTTTGCCATGGAAATGGCTTATCATAGCCTGAAACCATTGAAACTATGAGCTACAGCAGCAAATCTCTTTTCCTTTCAGTTGTCTAAGTATCTGTCACATAGATGCACACATGGGAGAAAGAAGTGAGTTTATTTTATCCAAATACCTTCCAAATAAGGCTCTAGTAGTCTTACCGTTTCTTGTTCACTCCGCCAAATCGTATGATGTCATCAATGTGATGTCTCAGGGAAAGGAAAGGAAAGGAAAGGAAAGGAAAGGAAAGGAAAGGAAAGGAAAGGAAAGGAAAGGAAAGGAAAGGAAAGGAAAGGAAAGGAAAGGATTAGAGGGTTGGGGAGCTGATATGCCCTTGAGGTAGGTGAAAGAACATGTACTCCTAGTTGTCTGTGCTGAAAGTGAACTGTTTCTCATAACCTTTATGAACAGAAATGGAAAACAGCGATATTTCCATGCAGACTTTATGTATCACATGCTAAATAATGTGTTAATTTGCTCAAGCAATGAAGCCACATTGGGCATATCAGCTTTAATTGAACTCACTGCCTGATTAAGCTTGGTGTAATGGATGGTCATTCTCCATGACCTCTCTGTCTGCAGTAGGGGAGGAATGTGTGAATTGAATGAGAATGGGGTGGCACTCACCACCCCTGCGTTTCTTCAAGTCTTTGCAGAAACATGAATCTCTTCATTTCCTTAGTGATATATTCTTTCAGGTTTCCTATATTTATAGCTATAGAAATGCTACTGATTTTTATTTGACCTTTCTCATACTAGCAGCCCACCACTTCCCAAGTCAGGGGAACCCACTTGGTGATTTCACCATCTGTCAAGAGATCATCTATTCTCATTATGTGCTCTAAAACTGGGACTATATTGCTAGAATGTGTTTACAAACACAATTGCTCCTTTTTTTCTCAAATTTAATTTTTTTTTTATTGACCTAGGCTTAAACTCCATTTGTTATTTAGCTCCCATTATCCTTGGTTCTGACAGTAGACCACAGTGATGTTTTAGGTCTCCTGAAATCAATTTCATTTCATAGACAACATCCAGTAATCCCTTCAAGGTCTTATTATTTCCTTTCTCAATGTAGTTATTTAGTAAAAGGCCATAGGTCTCTGGGGGAGCAACTGAAAGAAGTTTTTATTATATTTAATTTTGGCAGTGTGAAGGAGTCTTTCCTCAAGGGAACTTGGCTTGCCCTGTTTTCAAGACATTCTGAGTCTATGAAGTGACTCAAATATAAAAATTGACTGAGAGCCTACAATTTTTCTCATGATTCATGTTTGACTTTTCCTACTTCATATAGAACACTTGTGCTTATACAGCTCAAATCAGAGTTTGTTATTTATTTATCTATTTATTTGACAGAGAGAGAAGGAGAGAGATTGATAGTGAGAAAATGGGAGTGCCAGGGCATCCCGCCACTGCACATGAACTCAAGATGCAATCGCATCTGGCTAACATGGGTCATGGAGAACTGAACCTGGGTCCTTTGGCTTTGCAGGCAAATGCCTTAACCAATAAGCCATCCCTCCAGCCCTCAAATCAGAGTTGAATAGGCTTCTCTTACCCCACTTCTAAGAATTCCATGTTAAACAAGCCAAGATTCAAGCAGGGGAGTGCTGCAGTAACTCAGCTATTTGTTATGTCATCACTCTCACTGTACCTTTGAAAACTGAGTGCCTCCCATCGGCCCCGTCAACCAACCCTTGCATACAATCACTACTGTGGCATCCAGGCTGCCCAGGTCAGTGGAAGCAGTTCTGAAAGTAAGATCTGGATGGCAGACAAGAATAACCCCAGGCACCTAAACATGCTGAGAATCTCCTCCAAAATTTATTTTTCAGTACTGATGAAAACTGTGTCCTTAAACCCATCCCTGGGAGGTGAGTAGATCTATTCCAACATTCCCACTGCCAAGAAGATTTTCAACCCCTTCCTCTAAAGATACCATCCAGAGATCTAGTATTTCATATTTTTAACTATAAAGTACATTTTATAGTGCACATATCATCCAACCAACTTAAAAATATATATTACTGCCCTTTCAACAGTTGATCTCCACAACTTAATCCATAGAGTCAATACATACAGATGTGGGAGCAAATCTTATTTTTTTTATCAGCAAAAATGACTAATTAGGAGTTAGGGTTTTAATGCCCCCAATCTTCATCAAGGTCTTCCATACATTTGCATTCTAATTTTCATGATTCCATTAATTCACAATAAATGTGTTCATTGTGGTATTATACTCTACCATTTTATTTATTTATTTTTTTAATTTTAATTCAGACACAGAGGAGATGAAATCCTTGGGTTGGTTTTCATTAACTTGGGCTTTGTAGTCCTAGGTTAGAAGCATCTCTTTGAGACTTTCAAATACAAAAACAATTCCAAATAAAATGATTATCTAGGAATGTGACGCCCAAGCTCACCCTGCTCTTTCTGTACTTTGGAAACAGGAGGGGCAAACTACTATTGCCATTATACTCATAAGTTTGAGAAAAATGTCTAACATTTTCCTAAATACATGGACATTTACGTCTTATGAGTGTCCTCTGTACTATCAGAAATTATATCAATAATGCCTTTATGTCTAATAAGATTGGAGAATCAATTCAAGATTCTGCAGGATGACCCTGAAAACTCATCTTTATGATTCTGCTCTTCAAGAACAGCTACTGATACCAAAATGTTTACTAGTCAAAGATGTCCAGAAAACCAGTCCAGTAGAATTTAGCTCACAAGACAGTATAGGTTTGATAAGCACAAATTCTACAGAGTAGAACCACAGTCTTGAGTCTTGGGAAGAGTTGCAATGTAAGTCTGAAAGCTGTGTTGTTTTTTCTTTTGTTGTTGTTTTTTGATTCTTTCTCACAGAATTTCCTCTTCTGAGGTAATTGTAGGGGTTGGTAGTGCAGTAGTAATGTGTCTACCCAGCATGCATGTGGACCTAGGTTCAATCGTCAGCACCACACACACACACACACACACACACACACACACACACACAAATACCTTTAAGTGGATGAGCATAATCAACATTTAGAAGGGGTAACCGGTGTGACACAAAAGTCAAAATTAAGTTTTAATTTTATCTGAAAAAGTGTGTTACAAGACATCCAGAATAACATGTGTACAAATATTGAAATGTGGTGCTAATTTAAGAGATGCACAAAACCAACCAAAGCAACCAGAAGTGATGGGCATTATTTTTCCTGTTCTCCCTCACAGCCACGTTAGTTTACAGAGGATGATGTGTCATGGAGTAAGGAGCTGATGATGCACGGCTGCCATGATGACAAGGCATGGACTCTAAGAGTCACGATGCATTTCCTTGTGTGGTTTGTCCACATCAATATGGTGATAGCTGAAGTGCCAAGATAGCTTCTTTATTTAACACTAAAGTAATCTTTCCTCTGCTGAGTATAGTGGGAATTCTGGAAATGTTATATCCATGCACTGCCCTCTATCTACCATGTAGTCAATCTGTCATTATTAGTTAGTATACTTATCATTATGAGAGGATACCTGAAAAGAAGCAACTCAAGTGAGGAACTCTTTATTTTGCTTATAGTTCCAGGGGATATAGTCCATGATGGTGGTTATAGTATGATGTCAGAAACATGACACTACTGGTCATATTCAATCTATAATCTCAAAGCAGAGAATGGTGACTACTGGGGCTCAGGTTGCTCTCTCCTTGTACCCTCCAGGATATCAGCCTATGGCAATGTTGCTGTTCACAGTTAAGGTGAGTCTTTCTATTTCAATGCTCCATGAATCTAATTAAGAAATATCTGCAGTTGCATGCTCATGGATTTGTTTCCATGGTAATTCTAAATGACAGAAGGAAGTCAGGAACTTTTGGTCTATCATAGAGGCAGAAGCATAAGGCAAATGGTCACATTGCATCTTCCGATCTGCAGACAAGTACCAGCGAGCAACAGTTGCTCATGATAAGTCTTTTTTTTTTTCTTCTCCTTTTTATTCAGTCCAGGGCTCCATAGCCTGGGATGGTGTACCCACAGTTAGAGTAGACCTTCCTAATATAGAAATGTCCTCATAGATATACCAGGTGTGACTGAGAATAGCAGAAATGTATTATTGAAAGATAGTGGATATGCATAAATATTAGCTGGGTTAGAGGAAGAAAAAGTGAGAAACGGCATTGCTGATTTTCTTCAAATAACTCCAATCAGTACGCAAGGACTACTTATGGAACTTTAAACATATGCAATGGCTGGGTAGATGGTTCAGAAGTTAAAGGGGCTTCGTTTTAAAGCCTTGAGTTCTTTTCTCTAGTCCCCAAGTAAATGCACAAAATGGCACATGCATCTGAAGTTCATTTGCAGTGGAAAGAAGTTCTGGTGTGCCCACACTTCCTTCCATTCCCTCTCCCCGTCTTTCTCACTCTTTCTCTCAAATAAACAAATGCAATTCAAGAATAAACACATATAAGCAGCCCATCTCATGTTCTTATTTTTATAAAGTAAAAATAATTTTCAATAGACATAAATCAGTGCAATTAATACATATAAAACTTGGAGTTTATATTGAGAAAGTAAGGCATTATAATTAACTCACTAAATCTGTAAGTCTTCAATAACACTGACACTGAGGAAAAAGAGAAAGGTGAAAAGGAGATAAAAATGGATGAGTGGTTAGACAAATATGCTCTGTAAGGTATACTTGAAATCAATCACTATTAATCTTGTTCAGTTAGGTGAGCAGTTGTTTAACTAGACTGCTCCTCTGAACTTGCCACTCTCTTTAGCCAATTTTATAAGTCTTTATTGATTGTCAATGCATTTGTCATGTTGACTAATGCATTTACTTAATGGTATCAAATAATGACGATCTTGTTCCTTCAGCTCATGGAAAAGCGATGACCTCTGGCTTTGAGAAAGAAGATATAGAGGAATAAAACAATGCATTAATAGACTGGAGGTCAAATTGGCCGAAAGAGGAAGAGGAATGGAAATGAAAAAGAAAAAAAATATTTCTTGGGTGAAAGTGAAGCATCACTTTTCCAATTGAGATTCATTGTTATCTTCTACATGTAATATCAAAATAAATGTAAAACTATGTGATGACCAAATCATATTTTCTTATATTAAATTTCCTGAGATAATTTATGCATGGTGCGAATTGGATGAATCTACAGAGAAGAAGAGATTGTCAACTGTACATTGTATAATTACATCATGGAGCCAATTTCTTGTGGCTTTTTCCACCCACTGGGTTACTCCTGTCTACATTAGAGTGATCATGTCACAAGGCAAATCTTATTGTGACTCGCAGGCTTGCATTCGTCAGGGCCATTCTTCACACTTCCAAACAAGGCAAAGCAACGTCTCAAAATCCACACAAAATCTCACTCTCTTGTTATTCAGCTTTTGCACACTGGAGGCTTTTAAAAGTTTTCTATATTTTAGTTTGTTGTAGTTACTTTCTTATTGCTGGGACAAAACACCTGATGACAGGAAGTTTATAGAAGGAATGAGTTTACTTGCAGTTTACAGTTTCAATGAAAAGTTTCATAATGGAAGGAAAACAGGGAGGGAGCACATAGTCAGCCAGAAATCACATCCTTTCAACAGCATAGAAGAATCAGGATTTAACTAACAAGTGGGCTGGGACTATAAAATCCCAAAGGTCCCCCTGCTAGTGACATATCTCCCTCAGCAAGCTTTGACCTCCTAAAGGCTCCACAAGCTGGAGGCTAAGTATGAGGGTTAATTGTAGATGCATGAGGCTAAGGGGGCATTTCACATTCAAACCACCACATTCTCTTTTCTAATAGTCCAGATGGTAAAGCAGTTTCCTTTCCTCCATCTCACACACCATATCCCATTCTGTAATTTTGTATCTTTTTTAAAATATTTTTTTATTTATTTTTGGAGAGAGACACACAGAGAGAGAGAGAGACAAACAGACAGAGAGGGAGAGGGAGACAGATAGAGATGGGCTCGCCAGCAGTCTCTCAGCTGCTGTGAACGAAATCCAGATGCATGCACCCCCTTGTGGGCAAGTGCGGCATTGCGCCCTTGCGTCACTGCATCTGGCTAAACGTGGGACCTGGAGATTGGAACCGCTGGAGCTTGGAACCAGCGTTCTTAGGCTTAGGAGGCAGGCGCCTTAACCACTAAGCCATCTCTCCAGCCCTAATTTTGTATCTTAAAGGTTATGATGGCTAATTTTAATTGTCAACTTGACTCCATTCACAATCACCAAGGAGATACATCTCTGGGTGCATCTCTGAAGGTGCTTCTAGAGAGCCGTAAATGAAGAAGAAAGAATAATGCAGAATGTGAACCACACATTCCATGACCCAGGGCCCCAGACTAAATGATAAGACAGAAAGGGGCAGCATCCTTCTTCTCTTTCTGTTTTTTACCAATGGATACACTATGAGCAGAGCCTCATTCTCCTCATGCCATGATGGGCTATATTCACTCAAAATCAGAGCCATCACCATTTAGAGCACATAACTTGGCCAGTAGAAGGATGAGACACTTGAAATAACTGACTCCAGATCGTGTAGTCAAATAATTATTCTAGTCACCCTCAGATACCTAAGAATAAATTAATACTATGAACTGTGGAATTGTGGAAGTGTTTGCTAAATTACAGTAGCTGACTACTATAGCTGGAGTTGTCATTGTAGCAATATTAGGAGTTGGGAAGTTTAAGCTGTGATTAGTTCAAGAGGACAACACCTTCAGAAATGGATTACTTCCTCTATCCCAGAAGGGAAACAGTGATCTATGGAGTTGTCTCCCCCCCCCTCTTTCTTTCTGTCTCTTTTATTTATTATTATTATTATTAATTTTAGAGAAAATGAGAAAGAGAGAGACAAAGAGAAAGAGGGAGAGACAGAGAGAGAAGGAGAGAATTGTCACACCAGGCCTCAGTCACTGAAAACTCCAGACACTTGAACCACCTCGTGGGCATGCATGACCTTGCACATGCTTCACCTTTGTGCATCTGGCTTATGTGGGACCTGGAGAGTTGAACATGGGTCCTTAGGCTTGGCAGGCAAGAGCCTTAACAACTGAGCCATCTCTCCAGCCCTTTCTATTTCTTTTATTACACAGCAGGAATATCTTCATTGTTATATGTACTCTTGGACTTTCTACTCTCCAGAAATGTGAGTCAAATGAATTCCTATTTTTATATTCTACCAAGTCCATACTTAGTATTTCATTGTTATGCTAACAGAAAAGATTAAGATATCAAAAATGCAAACTGCTTTTACTCCTACGTTAACTTAATTGAACTCTTTGTATGGTATTCTAATTTTGTGCCTCAATACTACTTCATCAATAGTCTCAACAGTGATTTCAGGAAGATTAGAGACTAACTCTGGCTCAGTCACCATTATGTCCACTTTATCTTTCCAGGTTCCATCCACTAAAGAAGTATTTGCTGCATTAAAATATTTACTAAACTACATGATTATGTTGTCTTTCAACCCTTCACATTTACATTATCTTTATACTCTATTTTAAGTCTGCATATGTGTATACATAAACGGATATGTGCATATATGGATGGTCATGGATATTCTAAAGAAATAAAAATTCATATATTGGCATAGATAAAATGAGAAAATTAAGAATATTTTGAGTCAGGGATACATTATACATTTAAGGTAATCTTTATGACCTAAGAAAATCAGATTGGCAGCACAAGTGAGATGAGTCAACAAGTGCACAAGCAGACAATGGACACAAGATTTATGAAAACAGAAGTCTACTCCACACCTTATAACAACTACTCTAGGAAATTAGTGAATTCAGAAAGTCAATTTGCCATAAGTGAGACATGCAAGATATCAGTCTGCTATCTTTAGTAATCATCTGGGAGGCCAAATTATAACCCTTCTACCAGTTAGCTTGAAATAAATAGAATTTGACCAATGCCTGCTTGTTTTAATAATTCCTTTCCCAATTTCAAACTTAGCATCCCAAAAAGATAAATAAATATTAATTATTATTCAGTTACAGACTCAGTCTCACTTCTAGTTGTCCTGTCTATAGTTCCTAACGTCAACAGGTTTAGAGTGACACATACCTGAAATCCTCCTTTTGTCCACTGTAAAACTCCTCCTCTCTATCCAGCACAACCAGTTCACTCCCTTATTAGAGCAAGCTCAAAATAAGTACTCTTTGTTCTTTGGTTAATGCTATCTATTCCAACTGAGCTTTTGGGCTTGAAAATTATAATTTTGTGTCTTCCCACTTGAGAATGACCTGCTTAGTGCAAAATGAGGCTGAAAAGCAAAAATGCTTGGAAAAGAGAAAGGACAAATGGAACATGTAGCCATAGAGGACAAGGCAGCTATTCTCAGCTATTAGAACATGATAACATGTATGCATTTGAAAAGAATGAGGTTGTTTTTTTAAGATATTTTTTAATTTTTATTTTATTTATTTTGACAGAGAGAGAGAGAGAGACAGACAGACAGACAGACAGACAGACAATGGGCATGCCAGGGCCTCCAGGTACTGCAAACAAACTCCAAACACATGTGCCACCTTGTACATCTGGCTTACGTGGGTCCTGGGGAATTGAACCTGGGTCTTTAGGCTCCACAGGCAAATGCCTTAACTTCTAAGCCATTCCTCCAGTCCAGAATGAGGTAGTTTTGTATGGACTAGGCAAGAGCAATTTGAATCCAGTTACCTAGTATTCTCTACAATAATAATGGTGTCTGTGAAAATTTTTTCTCTTAATAATACCCATCATATTTGCTAACATTTGGAACATAGCTAAGAATTATAATAGTGTACACAAAGGAAGCAAATAAGCAGATTTCCATACCAAGAAAAGCCACACTAATCCTCGCCATATTCACAAGTGTTTCTTGAGTAAATACATGGTCTTTATTTCATGTGTTTTAAACAATGATGCTTGAAGGGGGTAATTTACTAAGAAGGAAACATAAAAAGGTGTTATTTTTATAATAATTGCCCACAACTATGATGTGCTATCATGTGCTGAATCTCAACCCACACTTGTTCCATCTTTTGATTGCAGTGCTCAATTCTTTAATATCTCTGCTTACTTCTACAACAATCATTCCTTACAGAATAGGCACTTTTGTTACTTAGGAATTTATGAAAGATGCAGTATTAATTTGATCCAAGATACATGCCAAGGTTAGATTAACAGCTTCAGTGTCTTGGAACAGAGGAGTCATGTGCCCCACTCTTTCCCAAATTTTCTCCTTCCTTCCCTCCCTTCACTTTCTCCTCAGGCAGGGGACTAGGACAGGCAACAGACAGAGTCCTTCCTGTCTTTCTGTATCTAGGGGGTCACAACTAAATTAAACAATAAACATTAAAATATTAGGGCTAGAGAGATGGTTTAGCAGTTAATTTACTTGCTGGCAAAGCCAAAGGACCCAGATTTGATTCCCCAAAGGACCCAAGTTTGATTCCCCAGTACCCACATAAACCAGAGGCACAGGGTGGCACATGCATCTGGAGTTCATTTGCAGTGCCTAGAGGCCCTTTTATGACCATTTCTCTCTCTCTCTCTCTCTCTCTCTCTCTCTCTCTCTCTCTCTCTCCCTGCCTCTATCTCTTTCAAATAAATGAAATATTTAAATTAACATTTAAAAATACTGAAATTTATAAAATATAATTTTTAAATAAACGATAACTTTATAGTACAAAATACACTTTAAAATCTATCACTTAGAGAACTAATTTTAGTTATTTTATTATCTGTAACCTAATGAGAAATTTAAAGTTCTATTTTAAAGTTGCGAGAGTTCATCTCTACTGTCCACATGATCGGGTCAAGAATGAAGAAAAAGACATGTTTTCTTGAGTAGAAGTTCTGTAAGAACATTTCTAGGAAGGATTAACTCAGAGGGGAAGCCCTTTCCTCAGAGTGGCCAGCTCTTGTGGCAGCCTATAAAGAAAGTGGTTTACAGGCACACAGCAGTGGCTTTCTGCCTGGCTGGCCTTGTTACTGGCTGGTGGTAACATCTACCTTACTGCTGTCATGCTCGGCACACACTGGAATCCAGCTTCAGCCTTTCAACATAGACCCAAGGCCATCGGCTCTCAAGGAATCCTTTAGGTCTTCACAATCACATTGGGACTTGGGACGCCTGAGGCACAGTCTCAGCCTGATGGACTGCGCAGCTGTTGGACTCAGTCTCTGTAGCTTAAAGACAACAATTGTTGAACTTCCCAGACCACATCCTATAAGCCAATCAAATAAAAACCCCTTTATAATATATATTCATCCTTATTCACCATGTTCTGTTTTGCTTGAGACTCCACCCTGACTAATACAAAAATTATACTCTTTTAAGTGTCTTTTTTCCCATTGCACTGACAAGTGATACTCTAGTTTGAATTCCTTAACCTGAACAACTGACAAATGAACTCAAGCTAGCAGAAAAGAAACTAATCACCAAATGCCTTTCTTTCACTTCATTCTTGTTACTACCAGCATGCAAACATTTGTTGCGGAATCAAATCATCTTTTTAATCAATTTGACTATAAGCACCATTTACTCCTCTGTTTTGCTCAAATTTAAAAATACTGTTGATTAAGAAAATAAAACAAAACACCTACAGCAGAACCATCCTATGTGAGCTTCAAAAATATTAGGTGAGGAAATAAGTAACTCACTTCCATGAACACAAAAACACAAAATAATAGCTGCTTTTCATTTTCTAACTAAAAAATAATATACCATTAAAAATATACAGCAACATGTCCACACGTTGAGCCAGCGGACTATGTTTTTCTATTGGAATTCTTATTTGATGAAGATAAAGTACTTACCATTAAAATGTTGCTCTCAGGCTAGAGATAACGTTTAGTTGTTAAGGCACTTGCTGCAAAGCCAACGAACCTCGGTTTCATTCCCCAGATCCCAAGTAAGCCAGATGCACAAGGTGGCACATGCATCTGGAGTTCTTTTGAAGTGCCTGGAGGTCCTGGCACACTTATTCTCTCCTTCTCTTTCTCTCTCTCTCTCTCTCTTTCCTATCTCTGTCTGCTTCTTTCCCTCTCTTTCTCAAATAAATAAAATTAAACTAAAAAAAAAAATGTTGCTCTCCAGCATCTCAGTGATGGCAAGTGTACCCTACCCTTGCATGGTTTGAAAGGTGAGAGGAGGCAGCCATTGCTTACAGAGCTGAGTGGTCATGTTTGTGATAAAGGGCATAAACACAAGTACTAGGATCAAAGAGCAGCACATAAAGAATAAAACCATCCTGTGATGAATGAAGATTGATCAAAATACGAAATTCAAATGGCTGTTAAAATCTTGGGGCCTACGGCTAGAGAGATGGTTAATGGTTAAGGCGCTTGCCTGTGAAGCCTAAGGAACCAGGTTTGATTTTCTAGGTCCCACGTAATCCAGATGCATAAGGTGGCACATGTGTCTGGAATTCATTTGCAGTGGCTAGAGGCCCTGGTGCACCCATTCTTTCTCTCTTTCTCTCTTTCTCTTTTTGTCCCTCTTTCTGTGTGTCAATGAAAAAAATAATAAAACTAGAATAAAAAAGAAAGGAGTTTTAAATTTTTCTCAGCTATTGAAAGTGAAGAGAGCAAAGAAGATGCCAGAAAGGAAAATATTTTACAAGCAGTTTTTATTTGTATTATTATTTAAATCATTTGGATCAGCGGAACACATTTCTGTAAGTTCAGTTCACTGAATAGAACTTTTTTATTGGTAAATTCATAGCTTTGATTTCCTGATAAAATGTAATTATTTGGACTGGAGTAACCTTTTGGCTTAGTTCTTGATTCAAATTCTCTCCTCCAAATCTGGATTTGGAAAGACGTCAGAAATAACTGCCCCATTAATGATGCTTCAGCTGAGTAATTAGTGGGCATTGTGGAATGCTCATGTCAGACCATCACAGACTTCCTCAGAACAGAGGCAAACATTACTCTGGCGTAATTTAATCTATTTATACTTAATTTACAATGCATAATATTTTTGTACTGCCAGTATTTGAACTAATGGCTAGTATCAGCTTCCTTTCTAGCTTTAAAATTACAATCAAGTGTGTGTAAGAGAATATTAAGAAAATAAAGAAAAATAGTAAGTTGATACATTAGCAAGTCTCATGTAATTATAGCAATTAGAAGCTGAAGACATGCTTGCAGCTTCAAAACATGTTTGCATTTCACACATTTCCTCTTAAAGATTTCCTCTGCCCCTTCTCCCTCTTCTGCCCCTCCTGCCTCACATCCTTTCCGTGGACCCAGCCCTTTCTTCCTCCATGACCTCTTTTCTTCTTCCACACTTGCAGTGCTAGAAATCATTATGACACAGACACGCCACTGAAGCTGCTCAGAATCATGATTTTCTTATCTAGAATTATGAATAGCAAAATATATTGAGATGAAAAGATTCTCTGCTGGAAATAAACTTTTTTTTTTTTAAAATTTTTTGAGGTAGGGTCTTACTCTACCTCAGGCTGACCTGGAATTCACTATCTAGTCTCAGTGTGACCTAAAACTCATGATGATCCTCCTACTTCTGCCTCCCAAGTGCTGGTATTATAGATGTGTACCACTATGCCCAGCTCAAAATCATCAATTTTTATAATACACATTTTCTCAAGTATTTTTAGTGTTGTTTCACCTATAATGCATCCCCATTCTCCCTTTTCATTTATGATCAGTTCAAGTTTGGCTTTCTGTTGAGGTACATAAGAGGATTTGCCTAATTTCATAAGTATATCAAGCACTTTGTTTTTCTTCAGGTTGCATATCTATATGGATGTATATTTGAGCTCTTTCTATAACTATTGGTTATCATAGCTTTTTCTACAAACGTGTAAAACTAGTTTTAGAAATCAATCCTAAATATATTATTTGATTTTGATTCTTGGGGGGTATGCTATATATACGATTTATAATGTATATATTGAATTAAAATATTGGAAATAGTTAACTGAACACATTATATTTATACTATGTTAAGGAACCATTTCAGTGTGATTTTTATTGATTTTATTGTTTATTTACTTATTTGAGAGAGAGAAGGAGGGAGAAGAATAAAAAGAAGAAAGGCAAGAAGGAAGGAAGGAAAGAAGAAAAGAAGGAAGGAAGAGAATGAGTGCTCCAGGGTCTTCAGCCACCACAAAAGAACTCCAGACACGTGTAGCACCTGTGCATCTGGATTACAAAGGTACTGGGGAATCAAACGTGGGGCCTTACACATTTCAGGCAAGGGCCTGAACCGCTAAGCCATCTCTCCAGCCCTAGATATTAATTTTCTTAAAAACCTGAAATAATTTCCTACTTCAAATTTTTAGAGAAAAATTAAGATTTTATTTTACACATGTGTACATTGACAAATTATATATATATACACATATATCTGTCATAAAGGTAATGATTCTACTTAGATGCCTGAAATGTAAAAATGAATTTACAATGAATAACATGTTAAAAATTTTATTATTTACTTATTAATGGTAGGAGAGAGAGAGAGGGGAGAAAGGAAAAAAAAGAGAGAAAGAAAGAGAGAGAGAATGGATACACCAGGGCCTCTTGGTACTGCAAGTGAACTCCAGACTTGCCTCTTTGTGCATCTGGCTTTATGTGGATACTGGGAAATCAAACCTGGACCATCGGGCTTTGCTTTTAACCATTTATCTACCTCTACAGCTCTGATAAATAACATTTTCAATTGTGTTGGTGATTATACAGACTTTTCCATGAACACGTTTTTTTGTCTGTAGGTGATGAGCATGTTTCCATTCTGTTTTGTCTTCAGTTTTCAATACATGCTTCCCGTGTTCCATTAATTGACAATGTGACATCTTTGTCCTTCCAAAATGAGAAATAATAATAATATAGAAAATTACAATATAATATAGGTTATTTGAAGATCTCTGAGTTACAAAGATACGATTGTTTGTTCTTTTTCATGGCAAAAAATATCATTCTAATACTTTGTGTTGGTGTACAGAAAATAAAAACCTATTCATTATGTCCCCATTAATGAATGTCTTCCACTAGCAGTGCAAAATGTAACTATAAATGAAAATGCCTAGTTTAGATGATGCAGCTTTTTACAAGCATGATGGTGTGAAACATAATTTGCATTTTCTTAATTAGAGATTTGCTCATATATTCCCTGTTGGAATTCTAATACATTCTGAGTCTTAAAGTCCAAATGTGTCACAAGTGACATTCCATTTATCATTGTCTGGAATCTACTTGCATTGATTTGAAGCATTAGTTGGTGAGTGATAAGTATATTGCTGTAGTCAAATTAGTTCCCCCTATTTTTTTTTTTTTTATTTTACGTTGGGTTTATTTTGTTTCTGAAAGCAAATGTTATAAATCTGTTTATAATAGCTTGAGTGAAGATTGTTAAACATCTCTCTTTCACATTCAAAATGTTCCTGTACCATGAGTTAAATGTGTCTGTGTGTTCACTAGAGGCCCCTTGTATAGATAAGAGTCCCTGCATTAGACACTTGAAAATAAGCATAAACCCAAAAGGAGTTCCTCTGATTAATGCCACGGAACCATACCAAGGCTTTAAGGAAACAGGCAAATCCCCAGGCAGATGGCATTTTCTTTCTTTTTTCATTCTCTCTTTTTTTTTTTTTATTAAGTACAAACTTTGTATAGACACATTATGTGTGGTACCATCTTTTCCCTCCTCCATTCACCCACTCCACTTAGGGCCCTCCTTAGTGAAATTGCTGGTTTTCATCATGGATTTATGAGTTAAGAGTGGTGAGAGCAGCAGTCAGTCATCGCGTGGGGGAAGGGCAATGCCTCTGGATATTTCCTCCAAACCTGCCCCCTCTTCCACAAAGTGTATTGAGCCTGGCTGGGTGTGATTTAAGTCTGTGTTTGTGTTGAGCTCTCAGCAGCTTCTGGATTTCTGCTTTGGCATTTTTTGAGTATCCTCCATCACCCTGGTACACGTTATCAGGATCAACAATGGTTGTCCTCGGGTCTCATTGCTTTCTGAAAAAGAACACATTCTCCAGTGGAGGGTGAGATAAGCATATATTAAGGGGATAGCATTGGTCACTTAGAGATTTTGATGGTTGTCACCTCAAGTTTGGCTAAAGACTAGTAGGGGCTTCTTATCGAAGTCCATAATTGTTCTTGCTAGGATTCTAACATGGTTTCCAGTTCCAGCTATGGGTTCCTTTACACTGAGTGCATCTCTGAACCCATCAGAGAGCCATGTGTTGCCCATCTAGACAGTGTGCACTATTGCAGAGGTGTTTATAGTTTGTCAGGATGGTTGCTTTCATATAGCTGGTTTCCCTGCTTAGTGGGGAAAACCTACCCACATAGACCAGTAAATTAAACAATCACTCAACCCATGGGTTCTCTTGAAGCTAAAAACTTTTTGTAAGGACAAACATATCGTAAACAAAGCCAACAGACTCCCCACAGAATGGGAGACAAAATCTTCACCAGCTATATCCCTAACAGAGTCCTAATATCTAGAGTCTACAAAGAAATCAGAATAAATAAGAAATAAACAAAATCAAACAATGCACTCAAAAAATGGGGCAGAGAACTGAAGAGGGAATTCTCAAAGAAGAAATACACATGGCTCATACTCACCTAAGGAAATGTTCAACACCCTTAACCATCAGGGAAATGCAAATTAAAACAAGTATGAGATTCCACCTTATTCCAGAAAGCATGGCAGTCATCATAAATTTAAGGTCAGAATTCTATGGAAACAAAGATTAGGCTCTTCAATATCAAGCTTCCACTAGTCTTTTTCTAAAATGGGGGCACATCCATGTACGTCTCCCCAAATTAATAATGCTTGTCTAATTTAACCTGTGTTGACTTTACTTTCCATTGGAGAATCTGTTTTTCTTTTTCAGAAGGAAGCAAGACCCTTGCATAAACCATCCCTCACATCTCAGTCAAAACTCATGAAAAACCACAGAATAAGTGGGGAGATGAGCAAGAGTGCTGCTTCCATGCTCAGCCTGACAGTCAGTACCAGGGTGAATGAGACAGGCCCTGACGATACTCGACACCTACCAAAGCATAGATCCAGAGGCTCCTAAGAGCTCAACATGAAGTACACTTAAAACTCCCCCACCAAGGCTCAGAGAATTTTGCAGACTAGGAGGCAGAATGATTGTAAAAGTCACAGGGTGGGATACCATGCCCGGAGGCACTGCCTCCCCCCAATAATTGATTGCTGCTCACACAAAGCATAACCTACAACCCCTTGGGGAATACCAACAACCCCACTGAGGAGGGCCCCAGTGGAATGAGGGCAGGGAGGAGGAAAAAGATGGTACCAAAACATGATGTATCCATACCAAGTATGTTCTTAATAATAAATAAATAAATAAATAAATAAATAAATAAATATAAAAATCAAGGACTGGAGTGCTTGCCTACAAAACCAAAAGATCTAGGTTCAATTCTCCAGGACCCATAGAAGCCAGATGCACAAGGTGGCACATACAACTGGAGTTCATTTGCACTAGCTAGAGGCCCTGGCATGCCCATCTTTTCTCTATATGCTTCTCTCTCTCTCTCAAATCAAGAAATAAAAACAAAAATAAAGAAAGGATTGGAGCGATGGCTTAATGGTTAAGGCACTTGCTTGTCCAACCTAAGAATCCATGTTTCAATCTCCAGGTTCCACATAGTCAGATGCATTGTGACACAAGTGTGCAATATTGCCATTGTGCTAAAGGGGGCACACATGTCTGGAGTTTGTTCACAGTGGCTGAAAGACCCTGGTGCACCCAAATCTCTCTCTCTCTCTCTCTCTCCCTTAAAAGTAAAAATATAATAAATATTGTTAAGAATCAAATGGCAATAAATGTTGGTCAGGATGAGGGGAAAGAGGAACTCTCATTCACTGTTGGTGGGAGTGCAAACTTGTACAACCACTATGGAAATCAATATGGAGACTCCTGTAAAAGATGAAAATAGAGCTACTAACTGACTCAGCCATTTCTCTACTAGCCATCTACCCTAAAGGCTCCACACTTTACTGCAGAGATATTTGTTGAACCTATTTATTTATAGTAGCACCCCTGAGCTACCCAGCCCAGCATGACACAGGTAGACTAAAATCTTCTCTTTCCAGGAAATAGAGACAAAAATAATAATAAAAATCCCTTCTTTCTGAGTAGAATAGTAGTATAGGTACCACATTTTCATTATCTATTTGCCAACCAATGAGCATCTGGGTTGATTCAACTTCTTAGCTATTGTGAATTGAGCAAATATTAACATGGCACTGGTTGTCAGTCTCACCATGGAAGCAGCATCTTTGCTCATCTTCCCAGTTCCTCTGTGGTTTTACCAGGGCATTGGCTGAAAGTGTGAGGGGTGGTTCATCTCCTAGGGTTTCACTACCTACTGAAAAACAAAAATAGTTTATCCAGCAGAGAACGAGGACGCCCCTTGTCCTCTAAACTGCTTCATACTTGTTGATATTGAGCATCCTTGGTCTCAGACTTATCTTTTGTCAGGAGGCCACACAGCCCCAGGGAAGTATTGATCCTAGAACAAATAGCAATAAAAACAATGCTAAATGTGCTGTGACAGGCAGCTCTTGAGTGGAAATATTCAACACAGGTGACCATCTGAAGTGACAGATGTTTTAAGATTTGTTAACATTTCTTCATATTAGCACATAGAGGATATATATGCACAAAGACAAGACTAATTCAATACTAAAACATCTCAGCCCAACCTGAACACCATGATAAGAGTGACCATCATCAACTACGTACTTAGTCAATAATATATCAGGCTGGAGAGATGGCTTAGCGGTTAAGGCACCTGCCTCCTAAGCCTAAGAACGCTGGTTCCAATCTCCAGCGGTTCCAATCTTCAGGTCCCACGTTTAGCCAGATGCAAAGTGATGCAAGGGTGCAATGCCTCACTTGACCACAAGGGGTGCACACATCTGGATTTCATTTGCAACAGCTGAGAGGCTGCTGGTGCGCCCATCTCTACCTGTCTTCTTCTCCCTCTCTCTCTGTCTCTCTCTGTGTCTCTCTCAAAAATAATAATAACAATATATCAATTCTCACCATAGTCTTATAAGGTAGGCTTGGTTATTGAAAATGGAAAATGAGAGGTCAAATGAATTTTTCTTGATCATTTATGAAGCAAGGGTTAGAAGGAAGGGCCCGAATGTATGTCAGCCTGTCGCTAAAACTAGTGATTTTATTTCTAAGCTTTCTTGCCTTCCCACCTGAAAAAAGTACATAGAATACAATTTCTGAGAAGCAGAGAAAAGATTTACTCACAGAAAACATCCCCCTGCCTGCCAAGTGAGGCTTTAAATCCCCTTAACAGAGTGTTAAATTCTTTGCTTCCACAGTCTGAGATAAGGTATAAAATGCAAATAAACGTTAGAAAGATAACATTTGGGGATAAATTCATGCAAAAAAATTTTTTTGTGTGAGCAGATTAGTTGAGGAATAAAGATTATGCACCACATGGCATATAAAAGAGAGGGCAAACTGAGGCAAGGCAAAAGAAGGGACCTTGGGGGCTAGCAAGATAAACCACTCCAGCATCATTGTTATTCTAAGGTGAGAATCTATGCCATTAGGACCTTTGCAAAGACAGTAACAACAGTAGGATTAAAAAAGATTCAAATTGTTTTAGATAAAACATTGTATTTTATAACTGAGAGGGGAATAAGAGCAAAAATATTTACAGTAGTCTGAATATACTTAACTCCTCACTTGATTTCCTGAAAACTACTCCAAGGCCAAGGAACTACACCATCATATTCCCCCTTCCACATTCTGCCTTCTGAAAGCTGTGCTCAGAGAGCCATTTCTACCCCAACGTTGACTCTGGGAAAAGAGGAGAGATAAAAGGAGGGTGATTTGCTGCTCCTGTAATATCGGGAAATGTGCACAGCTGCCTCAGAGGTACTCCAAAGGGAACATCTGGAAGGAGACGTTCCCGGTTGATTAAATCATTGCCATTTAGCAGCCAATACTCTTCCCTCTCTTCTTTTAAATTCCCAGGTCATGATTTAAACAAGAAAATAAATGCTTTAGTATTTCAACATTTCTTTCCAAATTTTAAAATTCTCATGAGTTTTCTTATTGTTTTATATTAATATTATATAATTAAGTTGCCTTGCGTTCAGGAACTGGATATGTTTAAAGACTAAGCAAACTGTTGGGCAATTCACATTATAAGAACTTTAATATTTGCTGTAAACCTGACAAATGTGTCCGAACTTATTATCAAGTAGGTAACTATAAAAGGATACTAGATTATAGTAATAAAATTTGAAATGTTTTAAGATAAGGTGGATAAAGAAATATATGGGTCATTTTTATTTATCTTCCCAAACAAATATGTTTTGTTTACCAGAATGGAAAAAAAATACTACTTCTATTATAAAGAAAAACAAAATAAAGCATTTCCCATTGGACTTTAAAGAAATATTATTAATCAACAAAAGTGATTTTACATGTACTTTGAAATTATGCAATTTAAATTATTTCATGACATATTTATAGGTTTAGTTATGACAAAAAATGTACTAATGATACACAAGTTGAAACAAAGCTATAAATCACTTTATTTCAAAATTTAATTTAAACAAAACACTAAAAGTTTGCACACTCACAAACTCACACTCACAATACTTAGACTACCTCTCAAGTATGTGACAATAATAACTTTTTAATAAGATAGTAAAAGGGTAAGTTTCTGAATACTTCATTAACCACCATGCATTGGGGATTACAAAAAGTTAAAGTATGGCATCTTGCCTCAATCCATTGGATTGTGGAATCATTTCCCAGGAAATGCAAACACTACCATGTACTGAATATGTATTATACACTACATCCTAGCATAAAATAGTATGCTGACACTCCCTGTCCCTTATATGTTTATCTGACACCTATATGTGTTCATGAGAAATACTTTATTATTATTTCAACTTGCAGAAGTGGAAGGAAATCTTCAGTCACTAGACAAGTTGCCTAAGTTAGATATAAACAAACTAATAAACAGAGAGCCTCACTTCCCTAATGCCCACTTGTGTGTGTGTGTGCATGTGTGTGTGTGTGTGTGTGTGGAGCTCTATTACCACCAGCGATGAAACCTGAGTTCCAGATCAATGCTGAGTGTCAGTCTCCAAAACAAATGCTTGCCAATATTGTTGATCATTTTCAAGCACAGGGGAAAACCTCATAGAGAGCTGTGTACATCAGAACCATTCTGCACTTGCAGCCTACTGCAATTTCCTTGTTAGCAATGCTTCTATTTTTAGGTTGATAATCCTGTTGATCACCATGAGAAATCCTAATATAAAGCTAGGGATAGCAGGCATCATTATAAATATATAGTTTTTCATGCAGAAAAAGCGCACATTTCCCACAATCATTTGGATTTTTCATGTAAAGGAAGAAAATAACTATGTTATTTAAATGTAATAAAACAGTGTTTGCATTTAAAAGTCATAAAAGTTTATAAATAAATAGCCAAAGTAGCAAATACATTAGTTTTGTTTATTGATGATAATCACCAGGCAATTTTTAGAAATTATACTTAAGTAACTGACTAGCACATATTGTAATTATTGTTTCTAAGAAGTTTGTACATTATATATTTCACACAGAATGCCTAGAACAATGCTAGAATGACCTGGATACATATATATATTCACTTCCATTATATCAAATATATAAAAATTGGATCCAATAGTATTTAGGTTGCATTTAAGTTTGAAATATTGCTACTGCATTAATAATCCTGGGTCATAATGAATTTTATACAAAACATTGTGTCTCATAGTAAAGTGAAGCATTGCATACATTTTATGTAATTCTTAGCTGTCATAACAGCTCATTTTGGCTAAGTACTTTAATTATTTCTCAAAATATAACTCTTGAGTTTGTTATGTGCCATTTATGAGAAGTATAAGAAAAATACTTATAAAAGCCCCACTTCATTGTGGTTTACATGTTCTGATTTATTGCCAGTGTAATTTGTTCTGCAGAACTTCAAACCAGATAAAAATGTCTTTTGCAGTATTTATACATTGAAGCAAAAGGGCATTGACCTATATATTATCATTATGCATTTCAGTAATATGAGTTCCTTTATTACTTAGTTTTCTCCTTCTCATGCTAAAACAATGACCTTATTCTGCTTCTCTGAGCTTTTTTTGTACTGGGCAATCAACAATAGAACTAAGTCTAGAGATACTTGTATGGTGCCATGGTCTTTTCTTGCCCTTATTAAGTAATAAATCCCAACAACACTGGGGAGATATTAGCTCAAGGGACAAAATAACAAATATTTGAGGAACATGATGACTTCAGAGGAAATCTACTACAGAATGACGGTCATCATCAGAACCCAGCATTTATATTAACTGCAAACATGAAGTCAGTCAGGATATAAGCATTCTTTGGGATTTAAGTTGACACAACAATAACATTGGGACAAGAAGAAAATACAGAAGAGACCCATGCAATTATTATCTTGCTAATATACTAGTAAGATGATAAGACAGATATATCAATGTATAAGCAACATTAAGAAAAATGATACTCTAAAAATGAACAAACAAGTATTGAGGAAAATATATTTCTTGAAATAAGAAAGTGAAAGATAGAGTCACTTCAGGATATGAAATTTTTATAACCAGATCTCCCTTTTCTTTTTTGCTTGTCATGAAAATTATATAATATTTTTTCTTCATATGAAAACCTAATACAAGACCTCTGTCAGCCACCTCTTTGTGAGGAGATAGGATCTAACTTGTAACTAAGATACAATCAAATTCTTTTGTTTTCAACATATTACATTTGCTAACATGTATTGAACATTGTATTGACATTAAGTATTTTTAGAAGAATGTATATTTAAGCAGGAAAATAACTTGGCAATTGAAGCAAAATTCCAAATTTTTATGATGATTAGATTGTATACAAACTGTGCAAGCAAAGATTGGTGAAAAAGTAAAACATACAAATCCTAGAAATGCAGTTAGCAAAAGAAGGAGGAGAAAAGAAAGTACAGAAAGGGAGGGAAACGGGAAATGTCCTTCTGACAATATGCTTATGAAAACACAGTGTTCACATATCAGGACAAACAAGGTGATTTGTTAGTGGGTCGGGCAAGTAGAAAACTGATGGAGTTTCAAGTCATTAAAGGCTGCTGTGAAGCCCATTGTCCATTTGAGCTGATGCTGTAATCCCCTACTAGTACATGACTTGGTTAGAATTGAGGTAACAAATATTCCAGTACAACCAAATAGTATGATAGGATGAATGTAGTGAGATTTCCAAGTGTAGACAAATAGGTTTGAATGCAGATAAAAGGACAGCAAGGATTTTATTAGTATTGCCTCAGTCCAGTGCTTTTAAGTTAGGGAGAAATATTTGTTATTGTCTATGTCATAGCATGAGCATTCAGGCACTGTGTCAAGACAAGGCTAGGTGACAACTACTTTGTTTAAAACAGAAGCAATGTCCCATGAGGAGAATAGTCACAGCCAGCCGCCAGGGCATGCTTTCCTCACCTTCTGGAATCCCAGAGGAATGGTTCAATGTAAGCACAGAAATAGAAACTCTAACGGCACTATTTAAAGCATTTTTAGAATTTTATCATGATTTATTTTATCCAGTTTCTAAATTTAAAGTTGGGATAAAGCTCATCTCAGCAACCTAATATCTACAGCCAACATCCATAAATTAGATCACAAAAAGCACATTCAGCTATTTGTTGAGTGAGAAAATTTAGTATGTGAGGGGAAAAAGAACAGAATGAAGTGATTGTAAATGTATATTTGTATTGAAGAACTTTGGTTGTGCAAAATATGCTATTCCATCAGCAAAATTCATAGCATTCATAGATCAGTAAAACATTCTTGAACATTCTTCAGATATCTGGCTTAGTGAAAACTTGAAAGAAAAAAAAAAAAACATTTTGTCATGGATTTTTAGGCTTGATAGGAAAGCCCATGAATTCTTCACAGGACAAATTGAAACTTCATTTTTCCATGCTGTTGATGGAGACCCCACCCATGCTAAATCTGAACAAAATGCTGCCATTTCTGAATCATACTATTATTTGGAAAGGAAAGATTATAGGACTTCAAATCTAAAAAGGACTTTTGAGGTCAGGAGACATTCATAACAAGACAAACTGTTTTGTCCTGTCTTGATAATTTTTTTTTTTCTTAATTACCTCCAGCATCTAAAGAATGTTCATGGCCTGGAGAGAGGGCTTGGTGGGTAAGGCACTTGTCTGAAAAGTCTAAGGATCCAGGTTTGTCTCCCAGAACCCACATAAGCCAGCACACAAGATAACACATATGCACAAGGTGACAAATGTGCAAAAGGTGGTCCATGCATCTGGTGTTTGATTGCAGTGGCTTGAGGCCCTGGCATGCCCATTCATTCTCTCTCTCACACACACACATTCTTAAAAATTAATTTAGCCGGGCGTGGTGGCGCATGCCTTTAATCCCAGCATTCGGGAGGCAAAGGTAGGAGGATCACCATGAGTTCGAGGCCACCCGGAGATTACACAGTGAATTCCAGGTCAGCCTGGGCTAGAGTGAGACGCTACCTTGAAAATCAAAAAAATGAAAAAAACAAAATAAATAAATAATTAAAAAAAAAAAAAAGAATGTTCATGCTACTGTTGTCTAAGTGAACGAGAGTACCTGCTGGACATTAAGTCCTGCCATTCATCAGAGCCAGTCTGAGTTAGCTTCTGTTAGATTAATTTTACTGGAACACAGGGTTGATAGTGGGTTATGAAATGAATTCTGACCCAGAATTATAATATGAAATTCTAACATTTTGTATCTCAGCATGCACCTGTATTTAGAAATAGATACTTTAAAGGATGGATAAAGTTAAAATGAGCTGATTGGCTTATATCCTAGTCCAATTTGAATGCATACTCACAAGAAGCAATTGGGACATAGACACACACAGAGAGATGAGAGAATAATGTGCAACTAGGAGGAAAGATGCAACCTACAAGCCAAAAGCCTCAGATGAAATCGACCCTTCACACACCCTGGCCGTGGGCTTCTATCCCTAGAGTTGTGAGGAAGTAAATGAAGACTTGGTATGACAAAATCTGTGCTGTGCTCTTTTGGCAATCTTATAGAACCTACATGTGAGGTGAAAGAAGAACTTTTTACAATCTGCCAGGAGGTGTTTTCATCTTTCTGGTTTGTGGCACTCCCCTTCTGCCTTGTTAGTGAAGACATGGACCCAAAATCTTACAGAGAAAACGATACACATAGCTAACATAGAGAAATCAAGACTGCCAAGTGATCTGCATTGCTGAATTCTGAATTAGAATTCTGAATTGCTGTACTATTATTGTTCCACTCATTTCATATAAACAGTTTGCAAAACAAATTTAGCATTCCCTCTGGTAAGAAAGGGTGAGAAGAAGAAGAAAGAATTAAAATTACCTCTTAATGAGCAAAACTCCTTGGTGTATAAAGTTAAACTTAAAGTTTCTAATTCTAATATTTTTTTTTCTTTAATGTATAATTTCAGAATGCACTCCAATTTAATGTTTAGGGCATTAGGAAAACTCAAAAGCATAGCTTGAATGCATTCTAATTATAAAATTAAAAGATTGGATATTGAACTACTTGGTATGCAACGTACATGCTTTCACACAATAACGAGTGCTTCAAGTAAGCCCCTGTCTTATAAAACTTGAAATAAAAGTTGAGTAACAATAAGCATAAGTAAAATGTGATTTCCTTATCAGAGCGACAAGGCATAGAAAAAGTGTATCAAGTATGTGTTTCCAAATGTCAGCTATATCATTGTAAATCTCAGCAATCTCTCGAGAGATTATAGCACCAAATAAAAACTGACTCAGGAGTAAACTGAAATGTTGGTATTCATATTTTAATAAAGTCTTTCCTGTATGCCATTCAATTTTAACTTGTTCATTAAAGTGAGTATGGAAAAGGTTCTCCATTACTACAACACAATGAACCCGTGAGAATCACAACCATTTTTCTCCTGCTGCAATAGATGTCTGTGTACCCAAAGACAATACAAGGATTGAGACTGTTCCGAGTTGTTCCTACAGAGGAAAGCCCTCATGACTGATCATTATGTAGAAAATTACATCTTATTATCAAATGTTAAAGAATGATAGAACATTTAAGTTAGGAACCAGTTATCTGATACTTTATTCTCTCAATTATGTCACAGCATGGGGAAAATCATGAGATACTGAAGAATGCCTTCACTTATTTCAGGATTAACTATTTGTTCAAGTAATGTTCAAAGCTTATTATTTTCCTACAAACCTTTTGCCTTTACATTTTGACTAAGTTTATTATTTTCTATGAGATACCCAGAAGTAACTCCTTAAAATAGTTTGGTTGATAGTTAATTGTAACATGATGATATACTGTGAAGAGATTTTATTTTTAAAAATAAAATGTTCTATTTTTCTTCAAATTGCTTTGTGTCATTTTTCCTTACTGCTGTGTAGAATTCCATTGTGTAGATATACCACATCTTAGTTATCCATTCATCTAATGATGGACATCTAGGTTGAGTCCAGTTCTTAGCTATTATGAATTGAGCAGCTATAAACATGGCTGAGAAAATATCTCTGAACTGAGGCTTGGATCATTTTGGGTAAATGCCCAGTAAGGGGATAACTGGGTCTGTTGTTACTTTTATAGTCATCCATTTTAGTAGTTTCCATATTGCTTTCCATAATGGTTGTACCAGTTTACATTCCCACCAACAGTGAATGAGGGTTCCTATTTCTCCACAGCCTCTCCAGCATTTGTTGTCATTTGATTTTTTAATGTTTGCTCTCCTTACTGGGGTAAGGTTGAATCTCATAGATGTTCTAATTTGCATTTCCCTATTGATTAGCGACTTTGAACATTTTCTTAAGTGTGTGTTTGCCATTTGTATTTCTTCCTCCAAGAACTCCCTGTGCAGTTCTCTGCACCATTTTGTCAGTGGGTTTTTTGATTTTTTATTGTTGAGGTTTTTGAGTTCTTTGTAGATTTTAGAAATTAGGCCTCTGTCCAATGTGTATCTGGCAAAAATTTTCACCCATTCTGTGGGTGATCTATTGGCACTGCTTGTTGTATGTTTGATGGTGAAAAAGCTTGTCAGCTTCATGAGATCCCAATAGTTGAGTGATTGTTTAATTTCCTGAGCTACTGGGGTTTATTCTGGAAGTATTAACCCACCCCTATATTATCAGTATTACTATTATGCAGTAGTGGCAGTGTTTCTGGTCTTATATTGAGGCCTTTTATCCATTTGGACTTGATTTTTGTGCATGGCGAAATGTGTGGATCAAGTTTCATTTTCCTGCATATGGTTGTCCAGTTTGTCCAGCACCATTTGTTAAAGATGCTGTCTTTTTTCCAGTCTACATTGTTGGAGCCTTTGTCAAATATCAAGTAGCTATAGTTACTTGCCCCAGAGTCTGGATCCTCAATTCTGTTCCATTGGTCTATCATCCTGTTTTTATGCCAGTCCCATGTTGTTTTCATTACGATGGCTTTATAGTACAGCTTAAGATCAGGTATAGTGATGCCTCCAGAGGCATTTCTTTTGCTGAGGATATTCTTGGATATCAGAGGCCTTCTGCCATTCCATATGAATTTTGAGATCATTTTTTCTATCTCTGTGAATAAAGACACAAAGCAATTTGAAGAAAAATGGTCAAACTTGGAACAGATCATTCTTAAGTGAACTCACCCAATCACAGAAAGATAAGTGTTGCATGGTCTCACTCATATGTGGCTCCTAATTTGTATTTTTCTGAGATGCTGACACACCTACTAAACATCTCAAGGACTGGACAGTAGGGATAGTTCAGTGGGAGGGCAGGGAAAGGGTGGGTGGGGGGGAGAAAAAATGGATGCAAATGGAAATGGAACCATAAAATACTATATTCTGAAGGACATACTGAAAGGTCAAACCTGCATCAGGTGCTTGGAGAAAACCTGATTCATGGGGGCCGGGAGAGGGTAGGATGAAGACTAACTTCAATTGTCTCCTGTTTCTCTCTGTATCACTACCTCTTCTCTCTTTCTCTTTCATATTACCTATATTTTTTCTTCCTTCTTTTCCCTTGGCACTGACCTGTAACTCCCAATACCACCATGTGGTTAACATCCACAAGGAGCTGTTGATCAGTGAGACCTACAAGGTTTCCCAAAAGAAGACAGATTTCTTTCAGAGTACTTGATGCTAAATAAGTAATTGGGGGAAAACAACCAACATCTGTCTAAGCAAGTTGTGGTCTAAGCTACTCAACAGCAAACAATCTGACATGATGCTCAAACAAGTGCAGTAGTGGAACACAGCCATGGTGGGTTACCAACTGCTTTAGATTTGATTAACATATCTGTTCAATGGAATGGAACCCATACTTGGAAATGGGAAACAAGTCAGAACCATATCCAAAAATGAGCCCACTCTCCAATATTATCTCCCACCAAGATTGGGATACAAGAAGGCCTACACCTATTAAATTTTCTCTAAAATAATAATGGTTATCCATGTATCTTGCACTGACCTCACTCTGTTGGAGAATCTGCTTCTCTCTTTCAGATTGATGCATATCCTGAGGAGAGAATTAGCCCATCTCACCACATCAGGGCACCAAATGAAACCATTGACTTATAGGGGAAATGAGCAAGAGTGCTGCTTTATTGGTGATCCTAGTACCAGCACAAGGGCAAAGGAGATAGACACAAAGAACACTCAACTCCTACCAAATCAGATATCCAGAGACACAGAGACTCACAAAACCTCACCACTGAAATAGACCTAAAATGAACCTAACATGGATAAGAGAAACTCAAGGAAGAGGGGGTGGAAAGATTTTAGAGTGTGACATGGGACATTATACACAGAGTCACTGCCTCTTTTGCATAATTGATGGTTACCCACATAAGGCAAGACCCACATAACCCATGGGGGAGGGCAGGGAGAGGGCTAATGATGGTACCATATGGATGTATATATATTATATACATAACTAATAAAATATATTTTAAAAATACAAAATAAAATGTTCCAGTTTCTCTGACTGCCTTCACAGAACTTTTTTGTCTCCATCTTATATCATATTTTATTTAAAATTCTATTGATTTTCATGTTAGAAAATATTAAACTTTAAACTTTTACATGATAAATGAAACTAATAACCTAGAGTACTTACTTTCATATGTCTTTAATTTGATGACTTGGTAACTTTATTACTCCTGGGTTGGGCAAAGTTGTTTTAATGCTTTTTAAAATTTTAATTTATTTATTTGCAAGCAGAGAGAGCAAGATAGAAGAGAGGCAGACAGAGAGAGAATGGGCATGCCAAGGCCTCAAGCCACTGCAAATGAAATCCAGATGCATGTGCATCTGGCTTACATGGGTCCTGGAGAATCAAACTGGGATCCTTTGGCTTCACAGGCAAATGCCTTAACTGCTAAGCTATTTCTCCAGCCCCTTGTTTTAATACTTTTGAAGGTCCTGGATCATACGAATTGGGAAGAATAAATGGAAGTCTTTGTTTCAGGTCTAAAACTGAAACAAAATTTCTGACATAAATAAATACAAGAAAATGCAATGTTAATAATACCAGCTGTTGACTTGAGCACTATGCACATTTGACTTGTGCTTGATTGATTCATGCTTGACTAGATTTTTTTTTTTTTTTTTACTTACTTCTCTAGCCCAAGTGACAGAACTGAAGATACTACAGCAGCTTTCTCCCCACAGGTTCAAGGAGAAAAACAGTTAATGCTCACTTATAGAGAATTAAGTCAGAACTGAGGGGAAAGAAATGCATGCATAAGGAAAGAAAAGTGCAAATATCTGTGAAAATTACTGGAGATTAAAGGCAAAAGGAAGCATGACATATAAAGGAGTCTCCATGTCGCCTTAGCATTTATAGTGGACTAATGAGGCATCATGCAAACTCTGAGGGAAAGTATCAGAAACAGTGAACTAAAAGTGCTTCTATACCTTCCCCTGGCTTTCATGTAGATAACTGATCATAGAAAATTTTGTTACAGGGCTGGAGAGATGGCTTAGCTTTTAAGGCACTTGCCTGTGAAGTCTAAGGACCCATGTTCGACTCTCCAGATTCCACATTGCCACCAAAAGGTGAGTCAGGCGCAAGGTCGCACACACCCACTAGGTGGTGCAAGAGTTTGGGGTTTGATTGCAATGCCTGATGCCCTGGCAAACCAGTTCTCTTTCTCTCCTGTCTATCTGTCTCGGTCTCCCATTCTCTCTAAAATAAAAAAATAAAATAAAAAGAAATATTGTTACAAATGAAAATAATCTTTTTAAAAATTTTATTGCACCTATGAGCTGAAGGAAAATTTCCCATAAAATTATACTAAAAATGAACTTATCCAAAGTGGGAAAAAAAAGAAGCAATAACCTCAACTGATGAGAGCAGTGGATATACAACAGATTCTAAAGTCTATTGGCACAAGTAGATGAAATACCAATAGAGCTATGAAACACACACTGGCCCAAAATGGCCACAGAATAAGAAGAAAGTATTAGAATCCACAAACACACAAAAAGTCTAAAATCAATAGCAAGGAAAGGAAAAAGATTATGTTTGTCTCAAGCTTACTGCAGGAAATACAGATCCACCCACCCCTCTTCCTGGGTAGAGAGAATGTGGTATTCCCAAACCATCCAAAAAAAAGTAGTAAAGCTAAGAAAAAAAGGCACCCATCACCAAAATACCACTTTCTATGAAAACATAAAGAAAGACGAGACTCTCATGTAGATCAACAGCTTACATATTAATTTTAAATGCTTGATAATAATTTTAAAAGGTAAACAACCAATTTTTACTAATCGTTTTAAGAATGTGAACAGGATTTAATGTTACACCATTAACATTATCCTTCCAATAGTGTTTACAGAAGATCATTATAGTAATATTTGGAAGAATTCATTTCAAAATGAGCTTAGTTGAAATATTTAAAAATTAGAATAATTTGTAACAATTTAAAATCTTTCATTCCCAAATGCTCCAAAATTTGAAACTTCTTAAGGGCTAACATGACACCATAGGTAGGAAATTTCACATGTCATACTGTCTCATGTATAAAATGATTAAAATATTATGTAACATTGCCTCTAAGTTTGTGTATATAAAGTGTATGTGAAGTACACATATATTACATGTTTTCATTTGTGTCTTCACCCCAACATATGCAATTATGCAAGTGTAAATATTCCAAAAAATACAAAAAAAGTCCAAATTCAAAACACACACTTCCAAGAATTTTGGGCACGTAATGCTTAATCATGATTTGAGAATTCACACATCCTCTCCACTCTTCAGGAAGCCTAGATGGCTAAGAAAATGAGAGAAATATAAAATTCTCAAAAGAATTAAATCTTGCTCCTTTAAGAACTGGCTCATGATGAAATCCAGAAATGTAAAATTTGAAGAGTAGGATTCTTTCACAGGACATCTGAGTGATGAGGAACCAGATACCATGGGAGGAAATAGAAGAGACACTTACAGAAGACAAGAAAGAGGAAAGGCATTCAAATATCAATGGAGCAGAAGATGTGAAAGGAGTCCCCATTCATCAAGCAAGTGAGTGATTCTGGTCCAGGCCTCATTTAGCAACTGCTCCTGGTCAATCACCATCTTCAAAAGTTTATGTAAATTTTCCCATTTAATTTTAACAAGAGACTGCAAACAATGCATAAAGACTCTGGGATTTGGAAAGAGAAGCCTTATTTTCAGGTCAACTAGGTAATGCATAGAACGACTAAGCAGCCTGTCAGACTCCTGAAATATTTACATTTGAGTCCTTCTACCCAGATCACATGCAAATTCTATATTGTTGGTTCCAAGTATCTCTTAGATGCCCAAAAGTAAGCATGAAATATTTCACTGAAGTATAATAATTTGTATGTATGGTAACACAGTTTTGAGAAAGAGCATTCAAGTTTGTGAACCACACAATTGCATCGTACCTGTGTATACTTTCGGACTTCCCTTCTATTCCTGTGAGTTTCATCATAGCTTCCTCTCAAATACAAGTGCATTTGCCAGAGCCAAGAATTACAATGGAATAGACTATTAAGACAGTAACTATTGTCTTGTCAATGTCTGTGTAAATTCCTTTACTGTCACTAATAATTTTGAAGTTATGCATTCTCTATGAAAAGAGCTTTTCTTTCACAAGTTTTTATTGAACACTCCACATGAATTTGCTTTTGACAGTGGAAATGTTACTATTCTTTGTTATTTTAGTGTTTGACAGTTAATATTTTTTCTTGGTTTTCCTGCAAGAAAAACTACATGGGCTACAATGAAGACTTTTATACATAAATTATTCTTAATGATTTTTTATGCTCCTATTAAATTAACTTCTCATTGACTCATTGACTTTGTTTTACTATACTTCCTTCTGTTAAACAACAAAAGGTTCTATTTTTTGTCATGTTTCATTATAAAAGTTCAGAATATCCCAAGTGTAATGAATATACTTATTATTTATAGCATTTAATTAATTAATGACAACATAATGAAGGCCCAAGTTAAAAAAAAAAAAAGTATGTTTTCTTGTCTCTCAAAATGGATTTTAGGAGAGATGATTCAGCATTTAAGCACCCTTCTTGCACAAGAATGAGGAAACTGAAGGGGCCAGAAACCACAAAGCTCAAATCTCCATATCCCACATAAATAGCAGGATGTAGCCATTTGTGTTTATAGCCCGATTCCTACAAAAGAAAGCAGAGACAAATTGTCTAGGCTCACAAAACATTGCATGCTCCCATATCAGTGAGAGACTAACTGTTCAAAACGAGATCAAGCATAAGAGCTATGGAGTAGATATTCACCTGCACACACACACACACACACACACACACACACACACACACACACATACACAAATTAAGAAGGTATACATTTATCATGGAAGCATTTAGAAATTTAATAACAAAAACATGGAAATGCTCTGGGTTGTTCTCAAAGGTGCTGTTGATTAAATCACAGAACTTACATGATATGAATAGTTTGTTTCCTCTAAATGCTAACGACATTATATCATTGTCCCCATTTGCAAGATGAGCAAAATGTAGTTCGGTGGTAGAGTAATTGCTTAACACATGCACATGTGCACTGCACATACAAACATGCACGTGACACTGAGATCATACACACACAAACGAATGACAGAAGAAAAAGTGCCAAAACTCATGCCCAGTACAACCTGTTCCAAAACAGTTGTCAATAATGAAAACTGCGGTGAACTTTAAGAATAAACTCCGAGAATGAACCATGGGAAAGTACTAGGAATATTTCTCATGGATCTTAAAAATAGCTTTTGAGATATTATTTATTTGAGATCCCAAATTCTTGTAACTTGCTCTAAAGTTGATCTTATAACTGTGTGATCCCCCTAATTAAAGCAATATAACAAGGTTTCCTCTACATTGGTGTATGTTTGGCCTGAATAGTATAGATGACAAATATTGACAATATTTGGAGACACTTACTGACCTCAAGGAATACTCTATGCTCCTATGCTCCATTCCTCAGTGGCCTGGTTGGACTTTGGCTCAGAATAAACATACATGCCTAAGAAATGCTGATCATAGTGTTGAAGATGTCGAGGTCAGTAAAATGGACCCACAGATCAGTTGAAGGCAAAAAAGTGGACTTAGTGCAATTGCTACTGTGATCTGAGTGTATGTGTGTTCTGTGTCAGCAGAGACCAGCAGGTAATCCCCTAAATTCCTTCCTCTAAATAATGCTTAAGGATTATCCAAGGTCTAAAGTCCCTTAGCCTGTGGAATGTACTAATTGTTCATGTTGCTGGTTTTCCACTGTTCAATAAAAGTACCAATGAGTGCCTGTATGCAGAGGAAGCCACTGCCACAGCAACATCAGAGCAGCAGTGACAGAAGATTCAGCAGGCTTTCTAATGTCTTAAATTAAACTTCTCTTCTGTCCCCCACCCCCACCCCAGGCATCTGCTAGAGGCAGCTCGCCCACTCCTAAGATCAGCGTATCAGGCGTTAGCTCTCCTACCTCCCAGGCTCTGCTCCTAGAGGCAGTTTGCACACTTCTGTATAGGAAAGTTCCAGAGAGTCTTTCCAAATCAGGACTGTGCCCCTATACAGAGGGCAGAAACCATGTGTCAGAAAATTGCTTTTAGAAATAAAACTTAAGATAATTGAATTAAATGGTAATCAAAACATTTTCCCCCTTTTTGTAGATAGATGAGAAGTCTCTCCTGTGCAATCGAAGCCTGTTAGTCAACCCAGCTTGAGCACAAGCCTAAAAGACCTTAAATGCAGGAGTGGAATAGTTACTAAGAGAATGGCTATTGACAGTCTTAATGAGTTCTGATCAATTGATTTATGTAGAAAATCTAATTAGAACTGACTCACCATGGCTCCTCTGACATCAGCATGAATTTGCTTAGAAGTAAAGTTTGTTGTCAGGAAACCCTTTGGTCATGTGACTTGGTTGGCATATAAATTCCTTTTCATTTATATCATAGAACAAAGATACTACCCTTGTCTGCATGTATTGAACTGCAAAGAGATGCAACCATTACAGAACTTTGTTGACAGAGTTGGGGAGATTGCCCAGGGGTTAAGGCATTTGATTGTAAAGCCTACCAGTCTGGGTTTGATTCCTCACTACCCATGCAAAGCTAGTTGTATAAAATGATTGATATACATGGATTTTTTTTTTTTTTTGCAGTGGCAAGAGGTCCTGACACACACACACACACACACACACACACACACACACACACAAAATCTTTGTTGGAAAAAAAAGAAAACCCATGTTATCTGGGAGTGGTAGCACATTGTTGTAAACCCAGTGCATGTACTGTTCCCTATTTAAGGTCTTCTTGTGCTACTTAGTAAGATCATAGAGTAGCCAAGGCTGTATAGAGAGACCCTGTCTTGACACGAAATCACGTAAATATGTTTCCATACACACTTAAATAATAATACATTTCAGATTTTTTTTTCTTAATTAAATGTCACAGATCAAATTTCAATCTGATTCTGTGGAGGAAAAAAAAAAGTTCAAACCAGTGAAAGAGCATCTTTCAGGATCTTTTTCCCCTGGTCTCAAAAGAAGCACAGCAGTTTAGAAAGCAGTAAACTAGAGTCCCACTTACGTTCATTTACTTCCTTTCTCTTTGTTATTTTGGATATACAATCTTTACACATATTTCTAATAAAGTTCTTTATAAATGAATTGTGATGTTCATTTACATTAAATGGATCTATGTCCCAACTGAACTCTCTGAACTTGATTTGGCAGTGATGCACTAATATTACTGATGGCAGAGTTTGTTCTTAAACCCAAACTAAGAAAAATACCATTTGGGATCATTCTACCGAAGCTCAGAACAGTTCTTCTTAACTAGGCTTTTAAAGTTCAAACTCAAATTTATCAGTATCAGTATAAAGGACATCTTTTGGAGTTGGTCAAGCACAGACCTACCAGACAAATCTTGATGTTTCCCAATATAGATGGCAGGACTTCCTCAGGATTTCACAGCCAGTAAATAGACAGAAGTAATATATCATTCTCCCAACCTCCAGTTAAGTCATTTTCTAGTATCTAAATTCAACACTCTATTTATTTGATATGCTAGGACAATCATTTATTTAGAATAGTTAAAAGAATCATAACATAGTGTTAAGTTGATTCCTTGTCTAGGTACAAGGAAGAAATCTTTTTGTTCTCTATATATTTATTATAATTTAGATGATACCTTTTACTTTTTCAACAGTAGCCAATATGCATCTGGCACTAAGCATAACATTATTATGCCTTTTCATCCAAGAAAAAAATGATGAGTGTCTTTCCATTTTCTAGGAAAATAGTCAATGGATCTTCAGCATAGATCGAATTAAAATTGGAGTTTGAATACAAAGAAAATCAGAAGACAAAGCAACAAAGCAGGGGGCTACACAATTGGTTCAGTGAATAAGAACACTTGCTATACAAGAAAGAGGGGCAGGAAGGGGCTGAGAAGGCCTGAGTTCAATTCCTGGCCCCCATAGACACCTGTACCCCAGTTCAGTGAAGGGCAAAGGCAGACGAATTGCTAGGGCTCACTAACCAGGTAATCTGACCAAGAACACTTGCAGCAAGTTCACTGACCCTCTTAAACAAATAAAACTGAAAAGAAAGATAAGAGGACACCAGCTTTCTTCTCTTGTCTCCACACACATGATCCCGGAGCAAGAGAATCTTCTTACACATGTGCATACATTATATATTCATACACCCACCACACTACATACACTACACACACACACACAAACACCAGAAATAAAATAGCCAAAATGAGAATACCCTAATAAGAAAACAGAGTGGGGGTAGAAAGATGGCTAAGTGGTTAAGGCACTTTCTTGCAAAGCTTAAGGACCCAGGTTTGATTCCCCAACACTGACATAAGCCAGATGCTCCAGGTGTCACATGCATCTGGAGTTTGTTTACAATGGCTAGAGGCCCATGCCCATTCACTCATTCTCTCTCTCTCTCTCTCTTTCTCTCTCTCTTTCTCTGTCTCTCTGTCTCTCTCTCTTCCTCTTCTTATTTCTCTTCAATAAATAAATAAATAATAAAGAAAGAAAGAAAAAAGAGTAAAAAACATTAGAAAGCACATATCCATAACATTTCAGTAAACATTCTGTTGGTATACTTTCAGATCAATTATGTAGCTCTCTAATACAGTACAGGACATGGATCAGGTTTTCTGACACTATTGACGGTGATGCTATATGTGAGAGAACAGAAACCCTTCATATGATGTTAGAAATGTTTGGTAAAAGTTCCCAAACTCATACATTAGTTTACATGATTGGTTTCAAAAAAAAAATGCAGGAATTTGATTTGGACTATTCACAGAATGTAATAATTCTGAATGAAGAGATACATTGTAAGATTTTGTATTTGCTTGCTTGTTTGTTGTTGGCTTGTACTTAAGATGATATGCTCACTCCTGATTCAAACTTTGGCTATGTTGTAACCTGCGGGTTAGCTAGATATATTGAACTAACCAAAAGGATGCTTTATTTGAGCTCTATTGAGATAGAGGATCAGTTAAGCACAAACACGAACAAATTATATGTGCATATGTATGTAATGTAGATAGTTATTAACAGAGACACTTTCTGAAAAATGTAAGATTATATAATTTTATCATTGTTCAAGTGCCATGGAAAGTGTTTACACAAAGTAAGTTATTATTCAGTGATCCCACCTAATACCGCCAAGTCATACAAATACTTCAACTCCATGATAACCTCATGTGATCACTGCCATTATGTCCCTTTCACCATTCACAGAAATGTACAAACACAGACATACACACATATGTATACAACTTCTTATGCTGAACTATGATCCTAAAGAAATGTGGCCACAATTCCAGGTGTTAAAATCTCATCCTCAAAGTTATATAATTAGGGAAGTCTTGGATAGATGACTAGGTCTTAAGGGTGGAAGAGATAAAATGAGTGCTATTATAAAAGATGTCAGAGCACTTCTTATGACTTAGAAAGACATATTGAGGGACATCAATGATAAGCCAGTTCATGGTTCATATCCCTCATTGCAAGGTTCACATCCTCTAAAATTATGAAATATGTTTATTCCATTGTTTATGTGTTTGCCAGTTTATAATATTTTGCTAAAATTATTCTAAATGGCTTAATCCAACTTGAACATTAATCTAACAAAAAGATGTCTTTGGTAATCCTCATTAAATTTGTTTTACACCTTTATAAAGTGGCAGTAATATGATTTTCAATGATTACATAGAGGAATAATATTAATAAAAATGGAAGAGTCTTTCCTTTTACATAAGAAGGGCATGTTTGGGCTGGAGAGATGGCTTAGCGGTTAAGGCGCCTGCCTGCTAAGCCTAAGAATTCTGGTTCCAATCTCCAGCGGTTCCAATCTCCAGGTCCCACATTTAGCCAGATGCAAAGTGATGCAAGGGTGCAATGCCGCACTTGCCTACAAGGGGGTGCACACATCTAGATTTTGTTCACAGCAGCTGAGAGACTGCTGGTGTGCCAATCTCTATCTGTCTTCCTCTCTCTTCTCTATCTGTTTCTCTCTGTGTCTCTCTCCAAAAATAAATAAAATAATTTTAAAAAATTTAAAAGAAGAGCATGTTTAAGCATATCATCCATTTATAGAGATGGGTTTTTCTCACTGTGGTAGTTTGACTGTATGTCCCTCATAGACTCAGATGGTTTCTTAAAGCATGCAGCTTGGATCTCCAGCTGCTTGGCTAGAAGAGGCATCCTTGAGAGTGGGTCCAGCTGTCTAACCCAGAGGTGTGTTTAGGGGCTGATCTAAGTTCCATCCCTAAGGAATACAGAGAGTTCTGAGCTCTAGGGGATTTTTGTGGGCTTGTTACTTTTTATGGTTTGCTCCCTGGTGTTGGTTTTTCTCTCTCTGCTTGGACTTATGAATGAGAGCCAGCTTCTTCCACCATTCTTTTTTTTTTTTTTAATTTTTTAATTTTTTTTATTTTGGAGAGAGCCACAGAGAGAGACAGAGAGAGGGGGAGAGGGAGAGGGAGACAGAGAATGGGCTCACCAGCAGTCTCTTAGCTGCTTTGAATGAAATCTAGATGTGTGTGCCCCCTTGTGGGCAAGTTTGGCATTGTGCCCTTGTGTCACTTTGCATCTGGCTAAACTTGGGACCTGGAGATTGGAACCGGGTTTTTAAGGTTAGCAGGCAGGAGCCTTAACCACTAAGCCATCTCTCCAGCACTCTTCCACCATTCTTTTTTTTTTTTTTTTTTTTTTTCGGTTTTTCGAGGTAGGGTCTCACTCTGGCCCAGGCTGACCTGGAATTAACTATGTAGTCTCAGGGTGGTCTTGAACTCACGGTGATCCTCCTACCTCTGCCTCCCGAGTGCTGGGATTAAAGGCATGCACCACCACGCCGGGCTTTCTTCCACCATTCTTGATTGAACTTCTTTTGGACCTGTAAGCTTAAATAATTGCCCATCCTCCCATAAAACAGTGTGTGGTTTACATGTTCATGCCAGCAAATTGAAGCTGTTTATAACATTCACAATTTGAGTGACACTGTGAATCCAAATATCACAAGTTAATGCATCTGCATTAATAAATATTCTTATACTTATGTAAAATGAGACCATAAATAAAATCAATGGAAGATGCAAAACTCTGGGTCACCTCAGAATTGCTTGAACAGTTTAACATCTTACACAGCTGTGAAAATTCCATATTCACGCACATCACCCTTAGCACACCCCACGGTTATAGTATGTGACATAAGCTGAGGACTACAAGTACAGGCCTTTCTCTGGAAGAGTGCCAGGCAGGCACAGGAAGGCTAGCTTCTGAAATCAACCTGGAGAGGAGTTCTCGACCTCAAATTATACTCAAAGACCTGTGAAATTTGACAGATCATGGTATATGTTATAAGCGCTAGAAATAAAGAAAACAATAGACTGAACAATATTCCCAACTGTTAATAAAACAATTCTTATCTAGTGGGATCAATTTAAACTTGTACATAAAAGGGAAATTCAAGTTGCTCTGTTCTAAGAGTTGGTTTTTCTCCCCAGTGCTTTTAAAATTAAACAAAAGTGTTCAGTTCTTTAATGTCTCCAAACTCATGCCTTAAACACAGCTTTCCTTAATTGTATTACTATAGAAGAAAACACCCTTTAGTTTTCTCAGGAAAGAAAATGATTTTTCATTATATGTACAGCCTTGTAATTTTGTTATTCTCAGAGATCATTCTGTGTTGCCAATATTTTTTGCCTTGATGTAGACATGTGAGACAAATGTTTAAACCTCTTTTGTTTCAAATGAATACTGTGACTTCCATAAAGGACTTAGTTCCAACAAGATCCCCTCCTGAGCAGAGATGTGGTTATTTCCTGTACAATGAACACAGTTCATGGTTGCCACACTGTTGTGTTTCCAACTTCTGTAGAGCAATGATGGCTATAGTAATCATATTATAATTATAATTTGGGGGTTATTGAACCAACTCTAAAAATATTAAGCCAACATGTTACAAAAGTCTTATTTTTCATATAAATTAAGTCTTATTTTGCTTTGAAAACAAAATGAAAAGCAATTGAATATTGACAATATATAATAAAAGATATATGAAATAAATAAAAATGTGACATTCAAAATAATGGATATCTTTGAAACCATATGAACTCTTTTCAGAACACTGTTTGATTTTCATTTCTTTTGTTTTAGTGGACACCTCACCATGTTCCAGCAGTCTTTCTAAATGAGCAATTCAATATTTATATACTTGATTATACTTATATTCTGCCTGTGAATATTGAATTTTTTGTACATTGTGGTCCTAAAAATGTACTCGTATAACCTGCCATCCCTTATTGAATCTAATTATTGTAGAGGTGCTGATTTTATTTTCTATATCATAATTAAATTTTAGAAAATTACATAAGTATTTTGAAGTTGGATTTGAGGCCTATTCACAGGAGTTTAAAACCAGTCAAAAGTCTTTGATGGGAAGATCACAGGCCCAAGAGGAGGATCTGATACTGAAGTTGTGCTAAGTGAACATATCCAAAATCTACCATCTAGACTTTCATGCTTGTACCCATAGACCAGTGAAGCTTTCAGCTTGTCAGAGAATCTTCTCTATGTAGTGGACAATGCGAGTCAAGACTTATAACTGATCAGAGTGCTGAGAATAGTGACCATTGAGTGCTCAAGGATACCTATGCCATCCCCTCCAAGGCTCAGGAAATTTTATAGACGGGGAGGGGTTAAGGTTGTAAGAGCTAGTGGATGTGGAGAGGGGCTGTGTGAAGTGTTATCTTCTAGATATGAAAATGTCATTGCAATCAGTACACAACAGTTGTGCTGCCTGCAAAAGAAATGCACACAATCCCCCCCACACACACGCATGCACAAAGCAGGGGGACTATTTGGGACGAAAAGAAGTTCACCAGGAATGGGACAGAGATAAAAGGAGATGAATACAATAATAATACATTGTCTATATGGATGGAAATGCCAAAATGTGTTCTAAAGCAGAAAGTCTTTACGGCTTCACAATCTTATGAATACTCTTCACTAAGAACCACGGATTAAGTAAATGAGCATGTTTTATACTATGGAACTTACTTATTCATAAGGATTTTATTTAAGGAAAAACATTTAAATTTTTCTGTTACTTACCATATGACTCTTTCCTCTCATTTTGGAGACTGTGAATTTTATAGTATTGTCTAAAATTGAATTAATAATTAAATTAAATAAATTACAATAATATAAATTTAGTATAATGAACATCCAGTGGGTAAATAAGACTACATGATAAAAAAGCATTGGGGATTTGTAATTTTTAGAAAGCTATGGAACAAAATTACAGGATGAAACTATTACAGTGGAAAAGACATTTTTAAACTTCAAATATTTCCACACTGAATAAGAAATTACTTCTATTTTTATAGATGATTATTTCAGGTTTTTTTTTCTTTAGAAATAGCATTTATGTCATTTAGTTTAAACATCAATCTTATACAAAACTTTGCAACTCTCAATCTTTGCTTCACTTTCTCGTGCAATGAAATATTTTAAAATCTTCCCTTGTCAAGACAAGACAATAAATGCATTCCATCTCTTCAACAGTTAATGAAGTATAACCAGTCTAAAGAGCAGTTCTGTTTAGAGTATTTCACACAGATGAAGTTTACTACTTCATGTAAATGGCAACAAGACTGCACACCTTTACATAATAGTCTATCATTCAGCTGAATGTTCACCTGAGTATTCCTCTATGCATCAGTTTAATTGGATGATTGAATAATATGCTACTAAAAAAGTTTCAGTTTGCTTTTTGCTCAAGGAGAAAATTACATAGCATATTGTGTGCCAAAACAACACAGGAAACCTGTAATATGTAGCTTTTACTTTTACATATCAGCTAAAATAAACAATTTAAAATAATTGATTTTTATATGCTACCACTTGTTTTAAGTGCCATAATTAGAGAAGTAGCAAGAGTTCAAGTAATTCTTTCAGGAAGCTCACAAGATTATGAGGACCGTAGGGAAGACAGTGAGTCATCCAATGGTTGGAGTTCTAAGGAGCAAACATAGTAGTTTCATACACATGCAGCTTGTGAGAGATTGGAGGTGTTTGCTATTGTATAGTAGATGAGAAAAGAGGGCCTTTTAGGTGAGGTATACCAGGAGCAGAAAGAAGTGTTACCATTCTAAAAAAGGGCTACAGGTCTGCGATGAGAGCAAGGTTATTGTAACTGGGGAGCAGGAAGGTTTTTGTTGTAAACAGTAGAGAGAGAGGGCAAGAGAAGAGGAGGAAAAGGGAGAAGGGGAAGGATAGAGGTGAGCAGTCAAAAAAAAGAGAGGTGGAGCTCGGAAGAGAGAATGCATTACAACATGCAGCACCATCCCAGAGGGCTCACACAACTTGAGGTCTCTCTGAATATCACCTTTCTGACAGTTGGGAGGAGGATATACCGGGGAAGAAATCTAGAAATGATTTCCCTGGGAAACAGAAGAAGATTAAGTGGACGGAGCTGAAACACACAAATTTTAACCATAATTTTCCTATAAAGGGAAAAGGGAGGATAAGGAAGTACTGTGATGTGTGCTGGGCTGGGAATAGTTTTGATTATTTTTTCACACGAAAAATATATTGGATAATGGGTAGGCTTAGGGAAACTTCCCATCCTGCCACAAACACTAAGGGATGCTGAATAACAAGGGGTGTTTACTACAGCATAGAGTCCTTACCTTGTGAAGGGTGTAGGGTTAGGGAGAAACATCTGAAGATGTAACATGCTAGCTATAGGCAGAATACCTAGAGAAAATCATAAAGAAACATTTTAAGAGCAAAGCAACAGTACACTGCCAAAAGGGACAGTGGGGTCACCTGAGTGGGAAGGTACTCAAGGGCCCCACTAATTGCCCACAGTTTCCTTTTAAAGGAGCCCAAGAGAAGGAGGGCTCAGTTCCTGGGAGCATTTGGGCGGTGATCTGGTTTTGTTGACAATTGTTTGGCATAGCTAGAAAGGAGGCTGGGATCTACGTGTCGCAAGAATCCCTGTACTCTTTTGCTATTAGAAAACCTAAAAGCCATGCCAGAGTATTTGATGTGCAAATTTTTCTTTTATTCTTATTTCTCATATTTTTTTCACAAACTTTAACTTAGATAAAATTTTAATAAGCTCATTAGAGAAGATCAGTATGCTGTGGAGAGGATGTCGAAGTTAGGACAGATACACAAGTGATATACAAAAAAAAGGAACTATTAATAAAAAATAATGTTACCTTGTGTCATTATAAGCCTCACCTAAAATTTAGAAATTTTCTGTTTTGGGTTCCATTTTATTTGCGAGATGATGGAGGTTAGGAAAGGCATCATTACATGTTCTATAGGATAAAAACGTCATAGGTTCAAGCACAGAATTTTGTAAGTTCAGATCCTGATTTGCTCTACTGGTGAATCATGAAAAAGGATATGTTTCCAGTTCTGGCTTTACCAGTTAAACACCACCACTTGAGATGTCCCTTAGATTTTCAAAGTCCTTCTGTATAAATAATAAACATATTTGCCTTTCCTATCTGACAACTATTTTGAACTCAATATGATAATTTTAGAGGGGGGATTGATTAGTCAAACGTTGAAATAGTCTTCATACGTGTGAATATTTACTTTGGTCTAAAAGTTTGTTTCCTCCTCAAATAAGTGTTAAAACTTTATCTCCAATGTGAATGTATTAAAAATCGACTCTTTTAGGAGGTGATCTGGCCACAAGGTTGAATTATGGCCCATGAAAATGGGCAAGTGACCTTGTTGGCTTCTCTCCTTTGAGGACTCAGCAGAAAGATGCTTTTTGTTTTTGTTTTGTTTTTGTTTTTGTTTTTGTTTTTGTGTCAGAGATCAAACCCTCAGCAGATAATTTACCTCTGCAATCTATCTTCCAGAAGTGTGGCCAGAACAAATTCCCCATTCTTTTGGTATTTGGTAATAGCAGCCAGAATGTAGTACGCTATGACTATGACCCTGGGGGAAATGATTGTCACTTCCCCTTGTGGGTATTGTTCTACAGGACTGTTATTTCTTTCTTTTTTCATAAACAAAAAGAATCATTATTAATTTAGCAATAGTTAAAAGGGTGTAGACCAGAATCTATGCCACTACTACTCACTTTGAAAATCCTTATGATTGAAAAGCCACAGGGCCCCAGATTCATACACTTGCACTGATCATTGCTCTTCCTTTGTGTGTGAAGAAGTGAAAAGTACCTCTGTTTAAAGGTAACAAATGTTTTGTGTTGAGAATTCAAGTCTGTGGTTAATAAATTATAGCATTGTGTTCATTCCCCATGAAATACTATGGAATTGAGATAGATTTTAAAACGTATCTGGTCTGGAGGGTTCTTTACCTCTGGTGACACACACCTGCCACCTACTACCTACAGTGATATTGGACTCGTAGGATGAATGCATCCTTATCACAACCCTCTCTGTGGAATGGACCCACATAGCTCCTTTCATTTGAGATTTATTTCGTCTCAGTTTTGTGACAACCTAGCAAGAGCTAGGGTTATATAGCCGATAAAATTACCAACAGCTACAACTTACAAAAAGACTTTTAAAAAGTCACTCTCATTTTTATCCAAAGAATAAATATCTGAGCTAATCTCTATATTTGATTTATATAATAAAATCCATAAAATGTTAAATGAATGAACTAATTCAGCAGCACTATTTAGAAGAACATTCCATTATTTCTGGTTAATGATACATTCTGTAGTCAAAACTTTTTTTGCCTATGTGAAAAAAATCATTATAAAATATAATAATGCTTCTATTTTAGTTAAAATCCCTTTTTATTTTTTATCTTTTTTTTTTTAATTTATGCTAGAGAGAGAGACAGAGAATTGGCACACCAGGGCCTCAGCTACTGCAATCAAACTCTAGGTGCTTATGCCACCTACTGGGCATGTGCCACCTTGTGCTTGCTTTTCCTTTGTGTGTCTGTCTAATGTGGGATCTAGAGAGTAGAACCTGGGTTCTTAGGCTTAGCAGGCAAGTGCTTCAAGCACTAAGCCATCTCTCCAGTCCTTAACTATAATCCTTAAAATAAAATTTATTCATTGTAATGATGTTTTGAAAGCTATCAAAAGTGGGTGACATTCACTAGAATAATCATGCCTTTCTTTACATCTATATATTTTACTTAAGAGTTGCTGACAGACCCAGTTATCCCTTACTAGGAATGTACCCTAAAAGGTCCATGCCTCAGTTCAGAGATATTTGCTCATCCATGTTTAGAGCTGCTCAATTCAAAATAGCTAAGAACTGGAACCAACCCAGATGTCCATCATTAGATGAATGGATAACTAAGATGTGGTATATCTACACAATGGAATTCTACACAGCAGTAAGGGAAAAATGACACTATGAAATTTGGCCAAACTTGGAAGAGATCATTCTCAGCGAACTCACCTAATCACCGAAAGATAATCATCACATGGTCTTACCCATCTCTAGCTCCTAACCTGGATCTGCCTGAGATGCTGACATACCTAATAGGCATCTTGAGGATGGGACAACAGGGAAGGTGGGGCAGGAGGGGAGGGGAAGGGTTTGGGGGTCATAAAATTGGAACCAATTGTAATTGCTACTATAAAATCCTATATCCTGAAAGACAGATTAAAAGGTTGAACCATCAGCAGGTCCTTAGAGGGCACACCTGAATCAAAGGGCCCTGGACAGGGTATGATAAAGAATAACCTTAATCTTCTCCTGTTTCTCTCTCTTTCTCTCTTTTTTCCTCTCTTTCTCTTTTATATTACCTATCTTTTTCTTACTTCTTTTCCCTTGGCTCTGGACTGTAACTCCCAGTACCAGGAAGTGGTTAACAGCCCCAATGAGCTGTTGATCAGATACCTACAAGTTCTCCCATAAGAACAAAGACTTCTGTCAGAGCACTTGATTATCCAACAAAGGTTAATGGTAAGACTCTACTACTGAAGACACCATAAGCTGTTGGTACACAACATGGAAAAGCCTGGCTGGAATCTGCAAGAGAATTAGTCCCCAGAAAGTTAGCTTGTCTAGTGCCAGAAAGTGCTACATGACTACTGGTGGAAAGTGGCCAACATCTGTCCAATCAACTCATGGTCTAAGCTACTCAGCAGCAAACAACCTGACACGATGCTTACCCAAGTGCAATAATGGCACACAGCCATGGTAGGTAACCAATTGCTATTAAATTGGCTAACAGAGCCACTCAGTGAAATGGAACTCATAGGTGGAACTCGGAAACAAGTCAGAATCATATAAAAACAATGAGTTTGCCCTCTAATATCAAGATATCAAGCTCCCACCAATCTGGGACTACAAGAGGGCCTACACCTATTAAATTCTCTCTAAACTAGTAATTTGTCTGGAGCTGACTTCACTCTCCATTGGATAATTTGATTCTCTATTTCAGATGGATGTAGAACCTGAGGAGAGAATCAGCCCATCACTTCATCAGGCCCCAGGTGAAACCGTAGAATAATTGGGGAAATGATCAAAATGGTGAACCTGGTATCAGCACAAGGGTGAAGGAGATAGACACAAAGAACACTCAACTACTACCAAACCAGAGATCCAGAGACACAGAGGATCCGAAGACCTCATCAGGGAAATTTATGGAAGAGGGGGCAGAAAGATTGTTAGAGCCACAAGTTGGGGCATTATGCACAGAAACATTGCCTCTTCCCCATAACAGATGGCTACCCCCACAATGCATGACCCACAATCCCCATGGGGATAACTGACATCCCCAATGAGAAGGGTCCCTTTAGAGTGAGGAGAACAGGGAGGAGGCTAAGTATGGTACTAACATGTGCTGTTTATACACTGAGTATATATATAATAAAGAAATAAAAGAAGTTACATTTTATCTTCTCTACCAGAAGATGTCAAAACTAATATTAAGCTGTTTCCAGTTTACATGCACACACATAGAGGAGTATGTACACATTTCCAATGAGAATTGAGACTTCTGTGTAATTTAGGTTAGTAAATAGAATAAATTTCAAGAATCAAACAAATGTTGGCTTCTTTTAAATTAAAAAAAAAAAAACATGTTGAACATGTCTTTGGCCATTTATTTACCCTCATCAAGGAAAATAAATCTATCAAGAATTTTTTAAAATATTTGCTATAGTGCAGCTTTATGACTTTCAAGCTTCATTTTTTCTGACTTTTTTTGTTTTGCACATAGTGTGTTATTCCAGTGTTCTTTATTTTTTTAAATAAATTTTCTGTTTCTATTTTGAAAAAAAAGTTACACATAGACAGTTCTACATTTTTTCTACTAACTCCTGCCTTTCAAAAAGCCCATAGTCCTGTTAGGAATGGATCACTTAACATTTCATGTAATGATATATACTTGTCTACCCTAAGGTTCTTTCAAAAAAGTCTATTCAATGAGATGATATAAAAATAAGATGACGCCAGGTATGGTGGTGCACGCCTTTAATCCCAGCACTTGGGAGGCAGAGGTAGGAGGATCACCATGAGTTTGAGGCCTGTCTGACACTACATAGTGAAATCCAGGTCAACCTGAGCTACAGCGAGACCCTACCTGGAAAAAAACAAACAAACAAGCAACAACAACAACAACAAAAAAAAACCAAAACAAAAACAATAAGATGAATATCAACTTTATTCATTCTATATAACTAACATAAATATCCCTTTAAGGTATTACTAGGAATTTGGTTTTATTACTTTTACTTTTCAAATGCATATCTCTAGTTACATAACAGAGTACAATTCCCCTGGGGCACACTATCAGCATGTGACTGTGGTTGGCCTGAGTCCTTCTTTGGTGGGAGAAGAAAGCCACATGGTTCTGTGTGCTCCATGTCACCACACACTCAGACAGCTCCCCATGGCTCTCTGTAGAAAAGTCAGCATAGTCTCTTACAAAATTTCAGTATCTCTCCTGGAAATTAGGCACTATTAATCTTCCTTGATAAAAAATAATCTTCCTTTCCAAGCATAACTGTTCTTTCAAGCCATACAAAAAGTGCAGTGAAGTATGTGATATAGAAGAAACATAAAAAAAAAAATGATGGAGTTGCAGCTAGGGCATTTTTCATAAACCAACAGTCCTTACTAATAATGTCATAATTGGGTTTTAATTGCTTAACCTTTTATCTGTTGTCATAGTGACCAATGAACTATTGACTAAGTATAAAATCATGAGCTCAAATTACAGTGTTTAATGACTTTGAGTTCATGTCATCTCTTGCATTTGGGCTTCTCAATTCCAGGTACTTGACAATTTTAGAAAAGTCAACCAGGTACACACATTTCTTTTTAAACCTAGTATCTACTTAAAGTGAAATGTGAATACTGTATTTCAACACCTCTCTCATCTGGTTTCATGCCATGAGTGGGAGGTGAGTCCTGGGCTCTACAACTTCTCTTGTCCACATTGCCTCTCATGTCTACTTTCTTACTTGGTTCTAATATTTTCCCCTTGTACATGCTACATAGTCAGTTTTTGTTATTGTTATTTTTTTTTAATATAGAGATAGTCTAACAGATGTAAGGGAGATTTCAGGGCATCTCATAATAAAAGTGCTGGTACCATTAAGAGGCACTTATACAAAGGACAGTAGAAGAAAACTTCCTGGTCTTTTCATCTAAAGCATTTGATACTTCACCATTTGATTTTTTTCTAAATTCAGAAAATATCACAAAAAAACAGTAGTCAGCATAAAAGTAACCTCTGATTTCAGTAAAGATACTCATGGTGCATTTATAAAATGGAAAACATCAATGTTAGATGTTTTTTTTTTTTTTTTTTCCTAAAATGATTTAGCCATCTGTTAAAAACTTTAGCAAAAGAAAAATTTCTTACATATTTGTGAAGTTGCAATTTCAGAAGTACAAACAAATGAAACATAAGTCTACATAATAGACAAGAGAATCGATTACAGAAGAAACAAGATATCTCAGCACACTCAAACATAGAGATGATGAATATTTTTCAACAATAAATGTATCACCTGTCTTGATAAAGCATGAATATTTAATCCAGCAGCATATCTGTAAATTTAAAATACGTATTACCATATTTTTTTTTCACTCTTTGTGATGGTTTGAGTCCAGTGTCCACCATAAAGTCATATCTTCTGAGTGCTGGGTCCTCAGCTGGTGGCAATTTGGGAATTTGGGGCTCCTGGAAGTGGTATGTTGTTGGGGGTGCACTTATGGATATTATAACCTGTTGCCCATTGTTAGTGCTCAGTTGACTCTCATCCTGCCATATTCTACCTGCAGTGGCACGGATAATGCCTAGCCTTTTCTCATACCATGTTTTCCCCTGCTATCATGGAATTTCTTCTCCACTCTATAAGCCAAAATAAATCAAGAGAAAACCAAGATCTTTGTACCAGCAATGTGAAGGTGACTGCAATGCTCTATCTTCCTGCTATGCTACATTTCAGCTGTCACAATATCCTCCAAATATGTTTTCCAGCTTTTAAGTCTTCACCTTTCATCTTCAAATAACCATACCTTCACCTCAGACCCAGATTCATTGTTGTTAATCATGCATTATCAGGTTAATAATTCTCTTGCATAAATCTATTGTTCCCCAGAAAAAAAAATATATATATATATTATGCCACCTCAAAATTCATACATTGAAATGTTATCACCAAAGAAATAGTATTATAAGAACAGCCTTGGGGAGATTATTGAATCATGAGGATCTTGTCCTATAATGCCCATTTCTTTTCATGATAAGAGGACAATGAGAGAAGGAGACCTCTAACTGAAGGCAGGCTCCCAACTTCCTCCCCACCAAAGGCATGGGTAAGTTGATTTTGACTTTCAAGGCTTTGAAATTATGAGAAATAATTTTTGTTGTTCATAATCTTTGTAATTTATCCTGTTTTTATTATATATGTCTGAATAGACTTAGGCTTTAGTGAGTAATAATCAAATTCAAATGTCTAACTTTGATCTACTTGGCCTTTGCTTAACTTTCTGATTTATATTCCAGTGTGCTCTATTCCATGGACAAGTTGCCCCTGCACAATTAAAATCACTGCAGTCCTGCAAAAGGGTGATTGCTTCTTGAAGTTTCCTCACAATAGCTTTTCTGAAACCCTGACTCTGGCTACACACAACCAAATGAACATTAAGTTAAAATGCCTAAATGTGTTTATTAGTGTGACTCTCATGTAATATAAGTAGGAAGTATATGACTGAGATGGTAATTAAATTTCTGTATTTGATTATATCAATGAAGAAGAAAGGGTTCCATTTTAAATATCATTAGAGCAGGACTGGAGGGATGGCTTAGCTGTTAAGGCATTCACCTGCAAAGCCAAAGGACCTGGGTTCCATTCCCCAGGACCTACTTTAGCCAGATGTACAAGGGGCACACACATCTGGAGTTTGTTTGCAGTGGCTGGAGGCCCATTCTCTCTCTCTCTCTCTCTCTCTCTCTCTCTTTCTCTGTCAAATAAATAAATAAATATAAATAAAATATTTTAAATAAATCATTAGAGCAAAGTGGGGAGATCACATAGCTGATTTAATGTCTTAAAGTAGCATCTCACTGGCCTCACATAACACAAGTGACTCTAAAAATCCTAAACTCAGTCTCATGGCAAAGTAAATTGGTACATAGACCTTTAACCTTGGAAAACTAAATCAGAATTATGATGAAAAAACAATACAAATAGTATTCACACTATCACAATGTGCTACAAGTGCCACTATACACCATCTGCATACCAACACAGCCTACTTATATCCCAGTGTCTAATTTCATTTCTTGTGTAGAACCTATTTGTCTCTCAAATTATTTATCTCCTGCTTGTATTGTCTAACAAACTTGAACCACTACCAGTACGAAAATAGGCATAAGGCATATATAAAACAAGAATTACAACCAAGACAGCAGGACTATAATATATCAGCAGAACTGATCAATTTCAGTTCACATTGTATAAACAAAGAAATGATTCACTATTCTATACATATTAAAGTAATAAAGATTCATGTTAGTCAGCATTCAGTTACTGTACCAGATGGATAGTCAGATTACAGAGAAAAGATTTTGTTTCACAGTTTCAATGGTTTCTGTCCATGATTATTTAGTACCCTTGCTTCTGGGCATGTGATACCACAGTGTATTATGGTGTCAGCAAATGATCAAGACATTCAGTTCATGGCCAGGTGTAGAATAAGAGAAAGAAGATGTGTGGTCTAACAATCCTCATTTTAAAGCATGTCCCCAATGACCTAAGCCCTCCAAAATTGATGTCTAAATATTGTGCTGTTTCTTTTTGTTGCTGGTTTGTCAGATTGTTGTTGTTTTGTTTTATTTTTTTGCTTTTCCAAGGTAGGGTCTCACTCTAGCTCAGGCTGACCTGGAATTCACTATGTAGTCTTGGGGTGACCTTGAACTCATGGTGATCCTCCTACCTCTACCTCCTGAATGCTGTTCTTATTTTTGGAGGCAAGTTTGCCAGGTTGGCCTCCAACACAAGATATGCTGTGTATTCTGTGTGCTGGGGCAATGAGCAGGAGCCATCATCCCCAGCCTTGTCCATGATGTTGTCTTTCTTTTCAGCTTTGGACTAAAATCACAGTTCTTACACTGACCTTTTAATTTTCTTTCTGTATGAGTCCCAGAGATAAAAATATTCTCTCTTTGCCGGACTGGAGAGATAGCTCAGCACTTAAGGTTCTTGCATACAAAGCCTAAGGAAGAGAGTTCGGTTTTCTAGTACCCAAATAAAGCCAGATGCATATGGCATATGCAACTGGATTTTGTTTGCAGTGGCTGGAGGCCCTGGCACACCCATTCTCTCTCAGTTTTTTTCTCTCTCCCTCTCTGTCTCTCTCTCTCTCTCTCTCTCTCTCTCACACACACACACACACACACACACTCTCTCTCTCTCTCTTTCTCACTCTCTCACTTTTGCATAAAAAAAAGTAATCTGTTGATCTTGCCTCAAACAAACAAATAAAAAATACTGTTAGGAGTAACCTTGGACATGTCTTCTGGTATATATGGATAAGAGCTAATTAGAAGAGAGACTTATGAGGAAGAGGACTGTCTGGGCCCTGGCCTAACCAGTCTTGTTTTTTTTTCAAAATGGCTGGTGATAGGAAAATGAATAAAAGTGACTTGGAGTTTTAAGGAAATATTGAAAAAAATATAGCTTCTAGCATATGGTTACAGAAATGTTGATGAAAGTACGTAATTTCAGCTTGCACATTTCCTTAGTCAGGAGAACTAACAGTGCATTTGAGCATCGTTCCTCGTTCCTCTGCTGCCAGCCTTGTGCTTCAGATTATTTTCTTCAGGAAACTAAAAACCCTTCCAAGCACTGTGCTTTTTTTCCCCCTTTTTTTTTTTTTCTTTTTAATCACACATCTCATCTTGCTAAGATAAAAAAAAAAAATCCATCTTTAAATTCTAATAAGATAAAGTTCATTTATCAGGGAGAGTGATATCCTTTATTTTAACTCAAAATGATGGAGACATTTCAATTTTCTTCTTGCATAACAGAGCATCGTTTGCCAACATTGAAAGGAAACTCCCCAGAGCAGACTGCTGTATGCCAAGAGCAGGTTGGATTTAAATAATTAGTGAAATCACCATTTGCATGGTAGAAATGTGATATGGTTCCTTTGCACATTACTGAGATTAAATCCAGAAAGTGTCTCTTCCAGGGACTTGGAGATCCTTTCCTTGATTGAGCCACGGGGAAATTTTACCTTCAGTTGAGAATTTGAGGTTGTGTTTGTATAAGTGCATCATTATCTAAGAGGAAGAAACGAAATTAACAATCTCCTCATGGAAAAGCAGGATGTACTAATGAGCACAAAACATTAGGCAGAGCTATTTTTCTTTTCTGTTTTTAATCACAGGGTGGGCCACATTCTTACTGCAACTCCACAGTAGTTTATCTCTGGGAAGGTCCACTCAGGAAGGGGGTGTGTAATGAAGCTCTGGACAACTGAACATACAGCTTTCTAACTTATCTAGAGGCTGCAGAAGGGAAAGGCTTGTTCAGGATTATGACCTAAACAGCCCCAGGCTTTCAGGAGCTACAAAAATGGTCAAGATGAAGGCTAAGTCTATCAATTGCTACCTGTAGCATCTCCTAGAGGCCCAATTATATGAACCGCATTTTCAAACTAAAAACTTGATAGCCTTGCAATTTAAGGTTGTTCTATCCTCGCTATAACTCATCAAACTTTCATAATTCTTGGGACTTGATAGAAATGAGTAGGAAGCTTTCATTCTACATGAGTCTGCCATGTTTAACTTTTACTGAAATGGAATAAAAAAGCTATCACAGTTCTTTATATATTCCATACTTACTCCTGCACCCACTCGTAAAGTGTGGCATAATTAAAATACACAGTCTTCCTCACACCTCCATCCTGCACCTACCTCAATAAATTGTCTTTTTATCCTGTACATGGACTAATTACCAGAGCACTATTGAGAAGAAGTAACACAGGTTAAAAAAAAAAAAAAAAAAAGCATATGGATTTTTTTTTTTTCTTTTCAGATACTTCGTTTTTATAGTGTACATATGATTTGAGCACTTTTCTCCCATGACAAGCTGTGACATGAGTCAATCAATACCAGACTCATCACCACTTCCTGTCTTCCCAGCAATTTCAGAGCAATTGCCCTACACTATTGTATTGATCCATAAATAAATAGCATATAGTTTGACTGACAGGTTTTCTGGTTATTCAGAAATTATGAAACAAACCCAAAGATTCCAACAAAAATGTTTTACTGAAGAGATATGTTGAGAAGAAGCAGTGTTCTGTTCACTTTGGTCACAATTTAAGATCATTAAAAAGAATGGAAAAAAAATTCCTTCTGCTTTCCAAACTGCAAGTTCTTCGTCACTATTGTGTGGCGATTTTTGTCAAACTGAGAGGGGAGGGCCATATGTCACAGGAAATGAATGAAATTACAAGGCTCAGAATTTCCTAAAATTTACAAGATTCATAGGCCTCAACCCCATGTTACATAAACAGTAATAATGTTTAAGAAGATTTCACCCTCATCAGCTAAGATGCTGAACATTGTGCATGGAGCTCTGGGGATACAGCTTTCTTCAGTCACCACTCATGCAAGTGTTTGCTTTTCATAGGTAGAGCTGTCCTTTACTCACCCATACGCCTGGAGGGAATCCCTTCTGACCTATCAATGACTTCAGAAGACACACTGGTTCATCAAGCTCACTGTCTGTCATCAGTACCATACTGGGTGAATAGGAGTGTGTTCATATGATCCCAAGAAAAAATAGACAGCAGTAACCTATAAGCATACATTTAATATTCTCAGTTTTGGAAGCTAGAAATTCAAAGTTAGATGCATTGTCTGGTAAGGATCCTGGTTCCCACAGATCCTCCTGTTTGCAGGGTCTTCACAAAATCCAAGGAGAATAAGCTTGTTCAGACCTTGTTTTCTATTGCAGAGGTTGTTAATTCTTTTCATCAAAGTGAAGCCTGAATGACCTAATCATTCCCTCAAGGCACCCGAAGCACATGAAGAGGGATCATGCAACTGCATATGACTTTGTTAAAAGTTCAAGGTATATAGCAGAGAACAGAATTTATTAATGTAAATTGTATATATGAGAAAGTTAACTTCTTGATATACTAAAAGCCCTTAGTATCTTAACTCCAAATCATTAACATTTCCTAAAATAAAGTCGATATTCTAGAGTTTGGAAGGCACTTATGTTTGAAATAGAAAGTTTTATGGAAATCTATGGTCTTGGGGATAAGTAGAAACATTACTCCATTTCTCAATCTATTTTAGCCTCCAAAGTCACTTCATATGCTACAGAACACAAAACATCACTTCTTGTCAAAAGAACAAGAATAGAAATCATCTCTCACATAAACTAGACCCTGCAGTGCATACCTGAAGTAAAACAGTCCTAATGATGTTTGCTGTAGGCTTGGTGGTTCCCAAGATCCCCCACATTTCCTCCAAGAATATATTAACCCCATAATTCTTGAAAACATAATAGTTTGATATTCATAGATTCTGGCAATGAAGACATGGACATATCTTGTGGGGGTAGGTCCATTCATTTCAGATATAAAGAAAAAAAAAAAAAAAAAGATTAGTCTGAGTTACAGTATCCCTTAGGTGCAGAGACATCCCATGTAGACTCCTGAAACATTTATTTTATTGGTAAAACTCCTAACAGGTTTTCCTGCTTTTGGAGGTAGAATTTTTGTTTTGATAAAAATGGGTGTTTCTTTTCAAATGTTGTCTACATTAAAATGGCTTCCAGAAAAAAGTCAGAAGATGATTGTTTAAGTGTCCATGTTTGGGAAAGATGCAAACACAACCATGTGCATTGAGCCTACATGTGAGACATCAGAGCCTCAAATCTTATGCCTAGACTATAGCACCAGCAGCATTTGAAATCATCCTCTTGCTCTCATATATCTAAACTTTATTCTCATTACAGAATCACTCACTGAATAGGGGGAGTCCTCATCAGAGATGGGCAAAATAGCACTCACAGAACCAACTCCAGCCTGAAACCTTTTTATCTACATACAATCTATGAGCAAAGAAAGCTTTCACATTATTTTAACTTTTTTTCTTGAGAACTTTAATATACGAACATATCACAAATTGCTCATATTTCCATCAGGTTATATGATCTGTCCCCTGTACCCTGCCTGCATACCACTGGTTAGATCTCACAGTGCTGAAAAGCACTATGCAAGCTGCTGAGGGATAAAAGTCATCAACTGTGATGAAGCACTGGATCCTGAAAGCTATAAAATCAACCCACCAGGCAAGATGTACCCAATGGAGTAGTAGTGTCACATGGGTTAAAGGAGTAATCAACACCTTTTTCATAGAGTACAAAGTTCATTCAGTGGGAGGGAATTAATGCTTGGTACCAAGAACCATGTCAGAATACTATGGCTTGGAAGGTAATAGTCTCTAGAGAGAAGCTTCCATTGTTCTTTGACTAATAGGAGAGGTTATGCCTATCAAAAAGTCTTCTAGGGTCTGGAGAGATCGCTTAGCAGTTAAGCACTTGCCTGTGAAGCCTAAGGACCCTGGTTCAAGGCTCGATTCCCCAGGATCCACATAAGCCAGGCGCACAAGAGGGCACATGCATCTGGAGTTCATTTGCAGTGGCTGGAGACCCTTGTGTGCCCATTCTCTCTCTGTCTCTATCTGCCTCTTTCTCTCTGTCTTTTGCTCATAAATAACTAAATAACTAAATAAATAAATAAATAAATGAGACCCTTAAAAAAAAAAGTCTTCTATATGTCTTTTAATAGTTTTGAACTATGCTCCTATTACTCTGGACAAGAGAATCTGCTTTTTGCAGTTGGCAGTGAAGATCAGGAGACCTTAGACTCATCTGAATGTCAAGACAGGAAAGCTAACTGTGTAACACAAGATTATCCATCTCTATCACACCTGCCAGGGTCTAGGAATTAGTACAGGCAGAGGAAGGGGCAGGCTAGATTTGTGTGCTACTCTCACACTGTCTGAGAACCTTCTCAAGGTTGATGATGGCTGTCAGTATTATTATTTATTTATTAATAATAATTATTAGTATTGTTGTTGCCTCTTGCTATGTGACCCAAGATGATCCTGAAGTTTGTCATCCTCCTGATGTAGCCACCCCACAACTGGGATTAAATGATGTACCCACATGGTATCACATTTATTTGAAAAGAGTCATAAGAAGAAAAAATGTTGAATTCTCAGACCCATACTAAGATATGTCAGAACCCTGGCTAACACAGTCTCTTTCATATTCTCTACTTGGCTGGTTTTACACCACACACAGAAAAAATGAGCTGAGTGGCTTTGATTTAGGTCCACATAATTTCCTCATTTTTGCCTCTTGACCCATAAAGCATAAAACTGAATTTGATTTTTTTCTTTTTTGTTTGCTTGAAAAAGTTTTCTGATATTTGTACTAGATATTGAAATTTTATGTCTGGAGAGAATATTTCTTGCTTTTCACTATAATTTAAAATAATAAATACAGCAGGGCATGGTGGTGCACCCTTTTAATCCCACCATTCAGGGGAGGCAGAGGTAGGAGGATCTCCAAGAGTTCGAGGCCACCCTGAGACGACATAGTGAATTCCAGGTCAGCATGGGCCAGAGTGAGACCCTACCTCAAAAAACCAATAATAATAATAATAATAATAATAATAATAATAATACCATCTTCTCTTTGGAATATGAAGAATTTACAGATAACTAGGTTATTGGATTATGAAGAATTTACAGATAACTAGGTTGTATCTTCCTTTGTTAATAGTCTAGCTAGTTTGCCCAAGGTTTTAGAAATGATATCATAGCTACTGGTTAGATTTTAAAATCACATTACTGAATTCTGCCCCAATCCTTATGTCAGAATTCCATCTATATTTGGAGTGTCAGGAAGTGTGAGAATATACCTCAGGATGTCAAAATGGTGTCAGCAAAGAGTGTGGATGTTCCTGTGTGTGTGTGTGGGTGCACATGCACACACGCACATCTGGGTGTATTATTTATAAATCATCCTGTTTCGGGCAGGTGTGCTCTGACTATCCTTTTCCAAAACAATGTTTAATGCTGTCAACTCTTAAATATGTGACTTAAGCCTATTTATTTACCTATTTTTCTTCCTTAAATTCAAATAAAACTCAAGGAAATACAAAACAGGGTTCTTGAATCAATATTATATTTAGAGATATAAACAACAATTATCTTAATGTGAACATAACTTGTAGATTTAATTTTTCAAACATTTTCAGTCAAAATTTATTTTTAATAACTAGATATATCTAAGTCAACATGAGAAACAGGTTTTATATTTTTTCAAAGAATTTATAATGAAAATAAGTTGCAGAGTCACTGTTTTAGTCCAGTTTTCATCAAGGTAGCAAAACACCTGGGGCAAGCTACTTAATTAAAAAAAAAAAAAGAGGGCTGGAGAGATGGCTTAGTGGTTAAGGTGCCTGCCTCCTAAACCTAAGAATGCTGGTTCTAATCTCTGGCGGTTCCAATCTCCAGGTCCCACGTTTAGCCAGATGCAAAAGGGGTGCAATGCCACACTTGACCACAAGGGGGAAGAGGCATTGGATTTTGTTCGCAGCAACTGAGAGGTTGCTGGCGCCCCCATCTCTATCTGTCTTCCTCTCCCTCTCTCTCTTTCTCAGTCTCTCTCTGTCTCTACCCCCCCCCAAAAAAAAGAGAGAGAGAGAGAGATTTTCAGCTCTTAATTCTTGAGGTTTAAGAACATAATGCTGAAATCAACTTGACCTTGATAACAATCTCATATTGAATGATATAAACATAGTTGGATAGAGGGAGAGATTGTATGAAGCAGCAAGGGCTTAAAGAGGATGTGGAAAAGTTAGGCTTTTTGCAAATAACTAACTCATGGGTTCAACAAAACCTATGTAATCCCTTCCTAGCATACACCCCAATCGGCCAAGTTTCCCAGTAGGTCCTATTTCTCAAAATCACTAAATGAGGACTAAGCAACCCAGATGTAAGCCCTTGGGGAAACCTCAACCCCATAAATAAATGTATGCATAAAGGAAGGGTGAGTTTGAAGTATGTGGTCATATTATGGGTTTTAGTCTTACACGTGATAATTGTGGTCATTGTTGCCTAAAATCAACCATAAAAAAACACATTAAAATTGAACAATTTAAATCTGGGAGTGGTGACAAGGCTTTAATCCCAGCACAAGGGAGGCAGAGGCAGGAGGATCACTGTGGGTTCAATGCCACCCCAAGACTACATAGTGAATTCCAGGTTAGCCTGGGATAGAGTGAGACTGTACCTCAAAAAACCAAAAAGACAGTATTGAATAATTTATCAATAATCAATAGTACTAAGGAAAGCAGTAGGATGTGTATTTTAAATATGTATTATTGTATATGTGTATGTACATAAATGTATACACATGCATAGCATCTAAATGTAAATACATGTGCAAGTCAAAAGAAACACACTCAATAGACTAAGATTAAACACAGTATGCAGAATTTGGCATGGAACATATATAATTTTAGGAATGAATGACATGATCCTAGGATAACCTCATTATCTTCTCTCCATAACTAGTGTGGATGAGTTCTACTGCAGTGCGTTCTAAGATTCTTTTTACTCTTAATCTCAGACAAGGAGTACAACATTTGTGTGCTCACTCAGAGACATAAGACAGTATTCTGCTGTACATAGACAGAAAAGGCAGATTCTAGAATATCTGGGGTTAGAGGTGAGCAGTGAGTAGAGGATTGCTAACAAGTGAACATGTATGACCTGGGAGGTTGGGTATGAACTTTATGAAATCATACCTTGAGTTCTCGTCACAGTCATGAAATTGTATTTTGGCCTAAAGTAAACCATTGATAGGACATCAACAATCATGGGTGGATTTAAATAGAAATTTTTTTCTGTGGACATTGACAATATATATTACTGTTATAACATGTATTTATAATATGTCAATTCACATCTCCTAAAACCATGGTTTGATTTTCTTTTGATTTTTAAAACTGAGAAGAAAGACCCAGCTGTGCAGAAACAAGTGGAGGCATGCTTTTGTGTGTAGCCCTCACTTTGCTAACCTGTAAACCGAAGTTGTAGGTCTCACCACAGATAGAGTCAAAACACTGGGTATAAGAGGGTATGCCGAAAGCTGTGGCACCAGTTCTGCTGTACCATGCTATGATCACATAATTGAGTCCTAAATCTCAGAGTCATGCCAACAGTGACTCACTTCCATTCAGGTCACATTCTGGCTACAAGCCAGCTGTCATTTGGCTGGAAGACCCCAGTCAATTTTTGGCCAGGGAGGAGAATAATGATCAGTGTTTCTTAAAGTTTCAGCTTAGGACTGGAGAGATGCCTCAGTGGTTAAGGCACTTGCCTGTAAAGCCTAACTAACAGAGTTCAATTCCCCAGTACCCACATAAAACCATATGCACAAAGTGGTGTATGCCTCTGGAGTATGATTGCAGTGGCTAGATTCCCTAACATACCCATTTCTCTCCCTCTCTCTCTGTCTGTCTCTCTCTGCTAGCAAATAAATAAGTCATATATATATATATATATATATATATATATATATATATATATTTATTTTAATTTCATCTCTTAAAGATAGCAAGCCATTGTCCCTGCCTGACTTCTGTGGAAGTGGAAACCATACAGTTACACCATGAATTATATGAAACAAAATTAGATAAATAGGGCTGGAGAGATGGCTTAGTGGTTAAGGCGCTTGCCTGTTAAGCCTAAGAACCCGGTTCCAATTTCCAGGTCCCACTTCTAGCCAGATGCAAAGTGATGCAAGGGCACAATGCCGCACTTGCCAACAAGGGGGATTTCTTTCTCAACAGCTGAGAGACTGCTGGTGCGCCCATTCTCTATCTGTCTCCTTCCCCCTCTCTTTCTGTCTGTCTCTCTCTCTGTGTCTCTCAAAAAAAAAAAAAAAAAAAAAAATAGATAAATAAAGAATGAGCAGGTAGAACTGTGGACCATTGTAAATAAAAATACAGTTTTCTGTACTAAACATGATAGACAACAAAATCAATATATTATCTCTGACCATGTAATTATGTCCTAAAACATATGAAAAATATAAACATAAAATCAAATTAGATCAACTTCAGTTTGGTGTTAGAAAGTAAGTCTAGAATTTGAAAGGGCTACAAAGGAAAGTCATATAATAATATTTCAAAAACTTATGTTGTATAGATTATCTGTGATATAGTTCAGAAACATGCAATGTTTTCCTCCATCCTTAATATTAGTAAGTAGTAAAGTAGAATGACCAAATTTTATAATAGAAATTCAGAACTCAATCACTTTTTTAGTTCCATATAAGCTTCTAGTAATACAATTATTTTGCTGGTTTTAGTTCAACAATTTCTATAAATATTTTAAAAATAGCTGGCATCATCAGGACAAGAAATACTCTTCATTATCACATAATTAATATCAACTAAGTGTAGTGAAGGTAAACTTAAATTCTATTAATATTACATGAACTTTCCTGAGTCAGCTGAATAGAAATATACTTGTGTACTTTATCATACCTTTTACTCTAAACAATGATCTATAATTTATAATAATTAGGTTTATAAAATTCACTCAGAGGTCTTGTTTTTGTTAGTATGGAGGATTTTACCAGTGGCAATTTGTATTCTCTTTTCGTATGACCCTATCTACCATACCAGTTCTCTTAAGTGGCCACAAACAGTGTGAGTGGACTTTTCCTTATTACCTTGGAATATATGTAAATAAAATAGCAATGTCATACTACTGCTTAGTATGCATTTGTTTCATAATAGACAATTTAAAATTAATGATCAAAGCTTGAAGGTCATTGCCAACTTTACAATCAGCTGAATATTCAAATATGCAGTGCATTCTTTCATCAACTTCCAATGCAATGTATTCTTCAATGTTCTTTGGGAAAACCAATTAGAAATAAGAATACATGGTTTTTATGATCTTGTAATGGAACATCCCTGCCTTAGCTCATCCGGGAAATGTCAGTGTGGGACACTCTTTTCCCCACATAATAAGTTTCAGTTATGCAATGTATCTCAAAAACCATGATATTCCTGTGAGTGGATAGTGGAGGTCTAAAAGTAAAATTTTCTTCTGCAGAACCAGACTTTCACTCATTTCTGGAACACTGTACTTATAAAACGTAAATCTTTTATAATGATTTTGAATGAATAAGTAATAAGTAATAAGAAACTTTTTTTTTTTTTTTTTTTTTTTTTTTTTTTTTTTTTTTTTTGCTATTAGTTTGAGTACATCATCACCTCTCCCAGTTCATCTACAGGATTGTATTTCTCTGTAGGTCAATTGGCCTCTTAAGAAAACCCCATCCATAAGCCCATAATGTAACCAACAGAACTCGAGCCCCATGCTGCCTCTCCCCACAGTTCAGCCTGACCTCAGCTGCATCGACCTTCACTCAGAGGCAGTCCCACGTGAGCCTAGCACAGCTGAGGTGCACATATTTGCATTTGATTCCATTATTAACTTCCTTGTTTTTCTAAATTCTAGTCCAGTAAGTAGAATGTTAAAGACGCTTTATATATTTGAAGAATTCATATGTGGTTGACATTTTCCCTGAATTCCTGCTGTTTTCCAAGTCTCAGTAATGAGACAAATCACGCATTGTATGAATACCAACCCTCATTTCACCATAACCACAACTCAGTGAAAATTCGAGCATGTGTGACAACTTCAACATTATCTAATTTTAAAATGGCTGTCTGAGTGTTAGTGACTTTACAAGCCATTTGAGATTTCAAGAGACTTACATAATCCTATTGAGAACATTAGTCAAGAAACTCAAAACCAGGAAAACTCATTGCCATGTGCAACAAATATTTAGGAGAAAACAGATCATTTCAAATGTTGTAGTTTTTCAGTTTTAGAATATGTCCTACATGCCTACATGTTTTTTTATACATTCTATGTAATTCCTATTTCTAAAACAAATACAATATATAAAATATATAATCATATAAATTATATACATATATAAATAATTTTTAAAAACCTTAGTTCCCTTTTCAAACTTATATGGAAAAATAGCATGTAATTATCCATAAATTCTAAGTAATGAAGACAGAAATCAGATGAAGAGATAACTGAGTTCTAGAACTCGAGAGAGAATGTCTTTCCATCCCTAAAGTTATCAAGACGTCATTCTTATACGTAAAATATCAGGGAAAAAAAAATAGTACCCTGGTAGCATTTATATGGATGAGAAATCTCTAATTTAGACCCATATTGACTATAAGCTATCATTCTACATCAGGTGAAAATGAAAATGAAATCTGAATAACATTAGAAATAAATAAGTGAATACGGCAACATCCCTTGTTTCCATACCCACATAATTAATATCATGCATATCCAGAAAACACCAATTATGTTAAACTGGAATTTTAATAATTTTATAAAATATTTTATTATTTTTTGAGAGAGAGAGATAGACAAAGTAAGAGTGGGAGAGAGAGAATGGGCATGCCAAGGTCTCGAACCACTGCAAATGAACTCTAGATGCATGTGCCACCTTGTGCATCTGGTTTACTTGGGTCCTGGAGAATAGAACCTGGGTCTTTAGGCTTTGCAGGCAAGATCCTTAACCACTAAGCCATCTCTCTAGGCCAGTGTAAAGATTTTTGCTTATATACATAAAAGGATTTCCCTGGGCTGATTTCTTAGCAGGTCTTCCATGATCCATCACAATTTAGATGACATGTTATTTTGAGAGAGACAAGGAATATTTCTGTTCTCTCTGAAATCACACAGGAATTTTTTTAAATCATAGAGCATAGTGTAATTATTGTTTATCATTGGTGCATGATAGATTCTATATTCTTTTTTTTTTCTTTAAACAGTTTTTAAGTTTCTATTTTTGTTGTTGTTGTTGTTTTGTTTTACAAAGTAGAGTCTCCCACTAGGTCAGACTGACCTGGAATTCACTATTTAGTCTCAGGGTGGCCTCAAACTCACTGTGATCCTAACACAGTCTCTCTTCCAGGTGCTGGGATGGAAGGCATGCACCACCACGCCTGGCTCTATTCTTTTGGGATGTTTTTGCAATCATTCCAGAGTGAGTTGTTAAAAGGACAAGCTTTTGTCACCAGACAAGTGGCATCTCTATGGCACTAATCCTGGGCATGGTGCTTTATTCACCTGCCTACTGAGTCTTGTTCATGCAAAGCACGTCATGTGATGAGCTATAACTATGGGTAACAGGACACCAAGGAATAAGTGCCCAGTTTTTTTTTTTTTTTTTAGAGTGTCTCAGTTTTTCAAATTCTTTACTTTTTAGATATGTTTTATAAGCTAGTAGCCCATTTTTCATTCATAAACATTCACCCCCTCTCTCTCTAATACTCTCTTGTCATCTGTCTCTCTCAAATAAGTAAATAATATAAAATATATTTTTTAAAAAAATAAAAAGTAATGAGAAAGGTACTCTTAGTTACTGGTACCTAAAAATTTTATATAATCAGGGTCAGAACTGGTTAGTAATTGGATAGGAGGAAATAAGAATCTTTGGGAAATTTTTAGAAATAAAAACTTTAAAAACCAGAGATGGAAAAATAAGCTTGAAATGGGGAGTTATGATAGAAATCCTTAGAATATGAAGATGGTACCTGCAAATTTATAGCAAAGCTCTTAAGGATAAGTAAATAATGGGAGCATCAAATACTTCTAGCTGCCATTTAAATGGAGTAGTAATTTGCTGTATAATTTTGTTGAGAATGTTCCAATTAGGAGGGCAGTATGGCCATAGACGAGAACCCTTATTTTCATTGTATTCACCTTCAGTTTGATTATTTGAGGGCCACTGGATTTGTTGGGCTTTTCTAAGTACATGCCATTATCATGATCTGTGATAACCACCATCAGTACTGTACACCAAAGCTCCAAACCACCCTTTACCATGTGCTGTCACAAATTCCCATGTGCCCTTGGGATGTAGAGGAAATCCTACGTATCAGACATCTTGAGCATTGACTTCTTATTGATAAGGTGCATTAAAGAACCACTACAGCTATGCTTTCTCACAAAGTGATACAATAAATTGTCAGATGATCCAGATGCGATCTGATCACCCAACTCTAATTTATGTTGCTGTGGCTTGGGGATATTGTGTTCCCCAAAGTTTCATGTGTTAAAAGATTGGTATCCAGCCTGGAAGTGTTGAAGAATGCAGTGTTAGAGTCTCTCAGAGCTGGGGTCTAGAGGAAGTCAGGAGCTGTGGGCAACACACTTAGGAGGATTAATGTTCATCTCAAAGCAACAGATTCACTTTTGTGGCCTGTTATTCTGTAGTAGGAAAGGCTTATTTATGACAGGAAAGTTCAGCTGTCTTGACACACAGCTTTGCTTCTTTTTTTCTTCGTGTAAGTCTAGCTCTAGCATTTATCACTGCTATTTGCCTAATCTTGGACTTTCATTCTCAAAAATTCTGAAACAAATATATCTTTTTTTTTTATTTTATAAGGTATACATAAAATGTATTCATAAAATGGGGTTGCAATTCCTTACTAACAACACCCTTCCAAAGATGATGGAGCCATTCCTTACCATGAGATGGAGTAGACACACAAGGTCCTCATTTGATCTACACTGACACAGTTGGTAAGTATATCTCTTACACTGAATAGAGAAAAACAATCCTCCTTCCACAAACAGTTTTCATTGAAACCCAGAGAAGCAGGTGAGGTCACAGACATAGAGCATCTCCTGAGAGCCTATCGAGGATAGACAAAAGGCTGTTGGCTGAAGCTTTATTAAAGTAGGTGGAGTGGAGCCTCAGGTATCTTTTAGTGTTTGTCAACAGTAAAGTTTAAACATTTCTGTGGCAATTTGACCATATGGCCCCACAGACTCAGGCAATTTCTTTTAAGGTTAAACTTCCTACCAAAGTCCCCAGCAGGCAGAGTCCTGGTTCAGGGGTTCATGTCAATGGGGTTAGATCACCAGGTGTGGCTCTTCAGCCCCACTGGGTGTGTGGAGAGTGAATTTTTGCTCTCGTCTGCTGGCTGTTAGTGGTGTCTCTGTGCTATGGGTCTAAGGAAATGAGCCGGCTTCCTCCACTATGGTAGAAATTCCCCCCTGGATTCTGTAAGTCAAAAATCAACCCTTTCTTCCCATAAGCTGCTTCCGGTCAGGTGTTTGTGCTAGCAACACAAAAGGAACTGAAACAGAAAACATTGGTGCTGAGTGTGTGGTTGTCACATGAATCTAATTTGGTCTTTTGTATTGTGTTTCCAGAAGACATGTGGAAGGACTTGAGACTTTGGACTGGATAAGCATTGCAATATTGTAAGCAGATTTTTATGGGTTACTCTGGTGAGAGATTATAAGTACTAAATTCATAGAAAATTATAGACTGGAAAGATTTGGCTTATGAACTTTTAAAGGGGAAAGAAAGGATCTTGTTGGAACTAGGCTTCTGGCAGAAAAGATGGCATTATTCTTCTGCCCTTGTCCTGAGTGTTTGATCCTTGTTGAATTGAAAAGTAATGGACTAGAGTGCTTGACAGAAGATATAAAACATGCACTAGTATGGGGAAAACAAGCTTGCCTGCCAAGCCTAGTGACATGTGTTCAATTCCCTAGGAACCAGGTAAAGCAAGATGCACAAAATGGATTTCATTAGCAGATGTTGGAGACCCTGATGTGCCATTCTGTCTTTCTTTCTCTCTTTTCTCTCTGTGTCTGCTTGAAAGTAAATAAAATTATTTTTAAGAAAGATTTATGATTTATCACAAGAAAAATTCAAGCAAGTTTGATGTTCCTAGAACAGAGACGAGTTTTAGGTTACTTAAACTGTAATTGATCGTGATTATCACCATTAAGAGTGGGTCAACTGTTTTGCATTGGGACAATAGAAAAGCTTTCTGAGAGTGAAATCCACTGATGGAAGGCTCAAAAATGTAAGAATACACATTCCTTTGCAATGAGCAGCCTTGAAGGAAGAATTCTAAAGAAGTGTATTGCTCTTTTAGGTCCACACTTATCCCTTTCGGGATTAGCAAATCCACCTTGTACTATGGAGTATAACAAATGGTAGAAGGAGAGGGTCATTGGATGTGCAATCAGGCTTTGTTTTATGGAAATGGCCCATGGGCAAAGTGAAGCAGGGTTGAAATCACTGTGTGGGGAGGCCCAGGAAGGCCCTTGTATGAAGATGAATCAGAGCCACTGAGGTGTGGCATGTGAAGCAGGGTTAACAATACCCACAGGTGGAGGGCCAGGAAGGCCATTGTATGAAGATATACTGGGAACTGCTGCAAGATGAGGCAATGGGAAACAGGGTTGCAGTTGCTTTGTGCAGACTGTTAGGTAGGGCAAGAGTCCCAAGATGGAGTTGAGATGAAGGGAATGACAGCAGCTTGATTGATTTAACTTTAGATGTTTATATTGCCTCATCCTTATCCTACTGACCTAACAATACCAGTGGCCATAGTTTTCTGCCGATCTTGTCTTAGAGACAACCTGCCTCCTCCTCTGATGGCAACTCATCTCCTGATTGGTTACCTGCTCTGCTTGGTCTCTGTCCCTCTGATTAATTAGCTTCTCCATTCAGTCCCTGCTCTCCCCTGAATTCCCCAGTCCTTTGTCCTCTGCATCCTTCTCCCAAAAAGAAAAAAACAAAAAAAAACAAACAAAAAAACTCTATTAAACCCAAACTATCCAGAGTCAGGCCTGCTGTTCTCTCCCTCTCCTCCCATGAGACTGCCTGGCAGCTCAGTCCCTTCAAAATAGCTCTTTTCCTGCCTGAGAGTGGTCTTGTGTGGTCTTTTGGAGTTCATGAACCTTACTCAGACCAAGTAAGGTCATTGCATTGAGCTTGAAGATGACTGTGGTTTTCAGTATGGACTCAGAGATGGCTTCGGTATACCAAGACTGTGGAATGGCTGCAATGGAGAGCTGCTGGCTCAGGCTGCAATTTTCCTGAGACTGCTCAGCCCAACTGGAGGGGTAGAATTGGATCCCATACACCTTCATCTCTGGTTATGAATGTTGGGCTTTCAGCTGCACATGTTTGATGCAGGCCTTCTGTGTTTTTTTTTTTTTTTTTTTTTCTTTCTTTTTGAGTTTTGTTTTGCATTGGCCCAGTCTTTCCTTGTTATGCCTTTTTATTCTGGGTCATTATGTTGGAAATAGTAACTTGCTTTGATTTTACAGGACTCACATTTAAAGGACAGTCTTCAATATTTAGAACCATGTCAAACTTGATAAAGGCTATGAAAACCTCTGAAGCTGGACTGAAGGAAATCCGCGTTGTTAAATAGTTATGGGTCTATGGAGACCAAGGTCATAATGTAGTAGTTTGAATGTCTGGCCCCATAGACTCTTACTCAAGTTCTCAGGATGCAGAAACCTGCTACAGGGGCAAGTCACTGGGGACAGATCTTCAGCCAAGCCGTACTAGATATGTAAAGAGTGAATTTATGCCCTACCTGTTCATGTTTGCTGGCTGCTGGTGCTGTCTCTCTGCTTTAGATCTATGGAAGTGAGCCAGCTTCTTCCGCCATGATGGAATTTCCCCTGGATTCTGTAAGCCTGGAATAAACCCTTTCTTCCCATAAGCTACTTCTTCTTTGAAAGATTTTCAGCAATGAGCAAGTAACTGCAACAATTTCTGTCTTGCTTGATGTCCATTGGTTGATTCTCTGTCCAGTGAGTGAGTGAGTGTTTTTCTTAGCAATTTTATTACCTACACTTAAACATTCCAAAATTGTTTAATTTTTCAGCGCCAATTCTGGGTTGTCTGAGGCATGTGAAAATTCCAGTGATAAATTTTCATCTTTTCATTCATCCAGAAGTCTCAATCCAGCCTGTTCTTATTTTTTGGCTTTTCAAAAAAATATGTTTGTCCTCTATATCATTTGGAGTTTTGGGTTGTTACTCAGCAAGAGCTACTGGAAAAATTATACATTTATTGCTTCTTTAAAGGATGGAAGCACACAAATATTTGCATTTTTATTTTTTGCTTGCATTTTCTTTCTACATAAATAATTATTATTATTATTATTATTATTATTATTATTATTATTGGTGTTTTTGTTGTTTTTCTCACTCTAGGCCAGGCTGACCTGGAATTCACTCTGTAGTCTCAGGGTGGCCTTGAACTCATGGTGATCCTCCTACCTCTGCCTACTGAGTGCTAGGATTAAAGGTGTGTGCCACCATGCCTGGTTGAATGATTTCTTTATAAACAAAAACAACAACAAAAAATCAATTAATTCAAACTTTAAGATTATTTTCCTGCTATAATAATTTCATATAGGATTAAAGGTGTTTTCTTAATTTTTATTCAGAGTGTCTTTTATTTGAATATTTAAGCTGAGGTCTGCTTTTTTAATATTTTATTTTTTATTTATTTATTTGAGAGAGAGAGATACAGAAATAGGCAGGTAGAGAGATAGAGAATGGGTTGCCAGGGCCTCCAGCCACTGCAAAATGAACTCCAGATGCATGCACTCCCTTGTGCATCTGGCTTACGTGGGTCCTGGAGAATCGAGCCTCGAACTGGGGCCCTTGGCTCCATAGGCAAGCGTTTAACCGCTAAGCCATCTCTCCAGCCTGAGGTCTGCTTTTTTGATGGAATACTGGCAGCAGGAGGAGGATGAATCTTTGGAATGTGAGCATTTTATTTCTAGATGTTATAACAAATACAACATTTGAAATTTTTAGATGGAAAATCATAGCAGGTCCTCTTATAAACCTAAGATTTGTTAAGCACTGAGTGTATGCGTGTTTCTGAAGATTTCTGGTAAAGACACTTAGCAAAGGCATACAGCACACTGAAATGTGATGCTCTATCAGAATTCTTAGTATTGGTACTGAGAAAAAGTTTCTTAGTTTTTTTTTTTTTTTTTTAAATATTTTATTATTTATTTATTTGACACACAGAGAGAGGTGCAGAAATAGGCAGGTAGAGAGAGAGAGAACAGGCATGCCAGGGCCTCCAGCCACTGCAAACGAACTCCAGATGTGTGCGCCACCTTGTGCATTTGGCTTAAGTGGGCCTGGAGAATTGAGCCTCAAACCAGGGTCCTTAGGCTTCACAGGCAAATGCTTAACCACTAATCCATCTCTCCAGCCCCAAAGTTTCTTAGTTTTATAGAAATAAAATATTTAACTTGTGCATAAGATAAGGAACATAAATTTCTAGACTTTTATAAACAAAGGTTAAATGAATATTCTGAAAGTTTCCATAGAATCTATTCCAAATTCATTATGTATGTGATGTAGTCAATTATTGGTAAAAGCAAATGATTCACATTGAGAGTAAATATTCCTTGGAATTCAATTTAATAAATAAGAAAATGAATATAGCCATCTTTTAAAAAGAGAGGGATATATGTGTCTGCATAATTAAATTATGAATTTATTAGTGAAATATGTACTTCTCAACACCAGAAGGCTTTGAATTATTGTCGTGGGCTATTTTGTCAATTTTCTTCATTAGTGTGGTATTCATAACTATCTACACGATGTCAAGTAGATTCTTGCAGAGTAAAGCATTCACTAATCAGCCCTTGTTTTCTTTACTCACTTGACAGTTTGAGTAAATAATTATAATTTAATATTCAATGAAAAATAAATTTGCAGTTGTATTGTATGCCATCATTTATTTTTAAATATTGGTAAAAAATGTACAATCCTCTGAAGTATTTGTGTGGGTTTTCTTTGGTTAGTATAAAATATCAAAGAGTACATATTAAGATCTATGTAATCAATTCAACTGTTACTTAACCTAAAGTCAATGTGATGTTGCATGAAAAAGCATGTTTTCACTTCAGCTATAAAGGATGTTCTGCCTTTATAGTTAATGCTATAATATAACAAAGTTTTCTATGTATTTTTAGATAAATAATTAGAGTAATTAATTTTGAAAGAAAAATGTCTATAGTACCAACTTTGCTAATGAGTATATTTAAAAGATATGTTGGGAATTGGTGTGTTTGGTGACTCACCTCTGCAATTCTCAGAAGTTTGAGGAAAGAGGATTGCTATGTAATTGTGGTCAGCCAGGGATATAGTAAGAATATCTACAAAAAAAAAAAAAAAGGAAAATTAAAAAAAAGTAATATGGTGGGAAAAGTAAAGCAAGGAGATAAAATATATCAGAGCAAAGTCAATAATTGTTTTAAAATTAATGGTAAATTTTACATTCAGAAACCACATATTTGTATACAAGAACACTTATAAAAACTTTAATAAAAATAATAGTATTAATTTCAATATGATTAGGTTATATCATATCAATTTTGCCCAAGATCAAGAGTAATTATAAATTAAAGTAATTTTATGATATATTTTAATTTTTATTTAGAATTAAATAGACAATCTTGGAACCAAGGGTCATATGAATATACAAAATTAGAAAACTTCATAAATATGTAGTAGAAGAGAGACAAATTATACAATAATTCTAATGCTGAGTCTTTCCATATTATTTGAATATTATATATGTTAACTATATCAGTATTCCAAACTGAATATCTAAGAATCATATATATTATTAATGTTAAATCATCCCCTACAAACTATGTATTGTTATTTTTATTTAACTATAAACATGCTGTCTACTTCTAAAGATAATTCCATGGAAAATTATAAACTGGAATTTCAATGGAAAAATTTTTACTGGGCTGAATAATGTCTCCAAAATTTATGTCCATCTGGAACCTCAGATTTGACTGTATTTGGAGATAAGATCTTAGTGGTATAATTAGCTGCATTTAAAAGAAGCCTGGATGGACTAGAGTGTGGTTAAAAACCTTAGAAGCAGGCCACACAGAGACACACAAGAAGGCCATGCGGTAAGAGAGGTAGCAATTGGAGTGATGACTTATACAGGGGATCAGACATCACGAAACTATCAAAAGCTAAAAGTCAGAGCTGGAGAGATGGCTTAGCGGTTAAGGCACCTCCCTTCTAAGCCCAAGAATGCCGGTTCCAATCTCCAGGTCCCACGTTTAGCCAGATGCAAAGTGATGCAAGGGCGCAATGCCACACTTGACCACAAGGGGGTGCACACATCTGGATTTCGTTCACAGCAGCTGAGAGGCTGCTGGCATGCCCATCTCTATCTGTCTTCCTCTCCCTCTCTCTCTGTCTCTCTCTCAAAAAAAAAAAAAAAAAAAAAAAAGCCAAGACTTCATTTCAGACTCCCACCTTTCTGGAACTGTAAGAACTATACTACCATGTTAACAAACCACTCCACATGGGCTAATTTTTAATTTTTTATTCATTCCACAAAAACTAATAGTCTTTAAATAATATTAAGAAGCCAGAAATTATCTCAATTTAATTCTGTTCCAATGATATTTAAGCCACATTAAGTTCACTACTTTAAAAGTCAAATAGTTGATTCATGTTAGCAACCTATTATTTCACAAAACACCATGTTTTTTTTTTTTTTTTTAATAATTGAACATTCACTGAAATTTTCTAGATATGTGCACATTTTAACTAGGAATTCTTGTACTCTTCTATTTTTTATTATACATGCATATTCAAATGCTTAACCTGAAACTAATGAAATGGTTATTTGTTTCACCCTTATGCTGCAAGTTTAGTGAGTGGTACTGATCAGCCTTGATGTTGATAAAATGCAGAAATATTATTATGAGCGAAACAAACCAGACTCCATAGGTTGTGAAATAGATCCCCACACATTTGTACATATCTCTAAAGCAGGGGGGCTGAGCCCAGCTCCTCCAGGTGTCTATGTTACCATTAAGGAAAGGTAGTATGCCCTATTGTGATGGTTTAATATTTGATAAATAAAGATAACCCTTATTTTGAGTTTTTTTCATATACCCAAGTGTAGATACTACCTGTATAAATATGGTCATTTTATAAGGAACTGTTCATACACAGACACCTCTCAGAGGAACAGTTTTCTCAGACAGTAGCTTCTTGACCCTCATCTGTCAAACCATGAGGAAGGATGTGCAATGCTGACTCACAGGAAACACAATCTTGTTACTTATTTGGGGGTCTGAGTTCTAAAGAATTCTCAGTCTTTCTCGACTTACAAAAGCCTTTCCAGTCTATTGACACAATGATCTTGATCCTGAAGTTATAGCTCAAGATAAAACCTGTTTACATCCATAAATAAGCATTAACCTAATCCATCGCCATCAAACTAGCTTGAAAACTTGATTAGGTAGAATTTGGTTTTATTATATAAATCTGTTGAAGTCTATCCTCTGAGCTCACATAAAGGATGAAATGAAAATCAAGGACTCTGCAAAGCTGGCCAGAATGACAAATAAATAAAGGACCCTAGGATGCTTTCATATGTCAACTTTAAAAACTTTCAGAAACAAAATGATGAAAATACTGTCCTAATTTGTCATCATTAACTATTGGTACATATAGATTAATTAAATGCATATCATATAATTAGCTACTGGAACAAAAACCTCTTGTCTATATTGAAGAATGGGCATGATTCTTTCAAAACAACAATTGGGATTTCTGGCACATTTTCCATCTTACAACAATGTGTTCTACTTCCGTTTTAAGCCAAGGTCTGACAATGCTGACAGCCACACATGGCTTGGGTGATTATGTAATTAATATGAAACTTTAATTAATAATGTATGAAATGTGTTTAACTTTGCTTCAATTAGCATAATTAGGAAGAAACCGTGCACAAACATGAAGGTATTGAGTTGCTCTGAGTCCTCTAAGAATAATATATGAATTGATAAATTTGTGATTTTTGACAGGTGTGGTTGTTTGATTCAGGTGTACCCTATAAATTTAAGTGCTCTGAATGCTAGGTTCCCGGCTGGTGGAGATTTGGGAATTAACCCCTCCTGGAGGCGGTGTATTGTTGGGGACAGGCTTCTGGTGTCATAGCCAGTTTACCTTTGACAGTGTTTGGCACACTCTCCTGCTGCTGTTGTCCACCTTGTGTTGGCCAGAGTATGATGTCCACCCTCTGCTCATGCCATCATTTTACCCTGCCATCATGGTGCTTCTGCCTCAAGTCTGTAAGCCAAAATATGCCTTTTCATTTCCCCCACAAGCTTCTCTTGGTCTGGTGATTCCTGCCAGCATTGCAAACCTGTCTGCAACAGTAATGTTGGCACCGAGGAGTGGTGTCATTTGCTGCTAGACACTTGACTGTGTAGCTTTGGCCTTTTGGAGCTGATATTTAAGAGACATGTGGAAGGATTTGGAATCTTGGCCTAAATGAAGTCTTGCAGTGCAGTAAGTACAGCATTATGGACTAATCTGGTCAGAGTTGAAAGACCTGGATGCAATAAGAACTATGGACTGTGAGGTTTGGCTTCTGAGGGTGAAAAAAACTTTGCCTAGACTGAGCTAGCAGTTTGTATGAGAGGCTTGCTATTATGGCTGTGTCCTGAGAAGTTATGCAGGGTTGCTTTCCATAGAAATGCACTGGTATGAACAGAGAGATACGGTACAGAAATGAAATCTTTGGGCTGAAACTGCTGTTCAGCTGCAATTATATGAGAGATTACAACCTTTGAGACTGGGTCAGCTGAAGTGCATTTGGGGCAACAGGAAGAACGTAGACTCTTTTGAAGGGGCCTTAGTGCTCAAGGAGTGTCCTTTACTTCAAAGTCTGCTTTATTGCCCCCTGGATTAACAAATTGGCACCCTACCTGGAATTGTGGAGTATAAGAAATTCAGGAGAGAGAGGGTCATTGATTTACAATGTGGTCTTGTGTTTGGAAAGGGCCATGGGCAGTGTGAAGCAGGTTTGCTGGATGCCTGCATGGAGACCAGATGGAACTGTGAGGATGGACTATGGGTTGCACTGGAGACCCAGTGGAGATACTGAGACTATGAGATGGCTGTTAATAAGGAAAGCTGCCGGCCCTGGGTGAAGTTTGCCAGGACTGTGAGTAGCCTAGCTGGAGGGCTGGAATTGGAATTTCAGAGACTTTTTGCTGTTCAGAATTATCAGACTTGGAGATTTATCACTGACTAGAGTTGTTGGACCTGGCACTACAGAGTTTGAGGTTTTCCCTGTTTAAATCTTGTATTGGTTGAATATTTCTTTGCTATGCCCAATGCCATCTTTTGCAGTGTGAATGCATATTCTGTGCCATTATGGTTTTTTGGTTTATTTTATGACTCAGTTAAAAGACTTTAATCAGTTGGGTTGGAGAGATGGCTTAGCAGTTAAGGCATTTGCCTACAAAGCCAAAGGATTCCAATTCGATTCTCCAGGACCCACATAAGCCAGCTGCACAAGGAGGCACATGCATCTGGAGTTTGTTTGCAATGGCTGGATGTCCTGGTACTCCCATTCTCTCTCTCTCTCTCTCTCTCTCTCTCTCTCTCTCTCTCCCTCCTTCCCTCTTTCTCTTTCTAAAATAAATAAAATAAAATATTTTTTAAAAGACTTTGGACTATGGGGATGTTTGAACATCATTAGGACTGATAAAAAATATGAGGCTTTTAAAGCTGGACTGAATGCATTGCATATTACATCATGGATGGTTATCAGTTGATGGGGGCCAGGGGCAGAGTACGGTGGTTTGATTCAGATGTCCCCCACAAATTTAAGTATTCTGAATGTTAGGTTCCCAGATTATGGAAATTTGGGAATTAAAACCTCCTGGGGCCAGTGTATGGTTGGGGGTGGGCATATGGTCATTATAGCCAGTATCCCCTTGCCAGTGTTTGACACACTCTCCTATTGCTATTGTCCACCCTATGTTGGCCAGGGGGTGGTGTCCACCCTCTGTTCATGCATTGTTTTCCCCTGCCATCATGGAGCTTCCCCATTGAGACTGTAAGCCAAAATAAACCTTTTGTTTTCCCCACAAGCTGCTCTTGGTCAGGTGATTTCTGCCAGCAATGTGAACCTGACTGCAACAACAGTTAAGATACGAACACTGATTAGTTTCCTTTTTGAAATTTGAAAAGTCATATAACACAATTAAAACTAGCATACAAAGTTTTCTGATATTCACTGATACATCCTATTTCTTAGTATTTTTAGTAAAATACACAATATTGATTGGTCATTTCTTTTCTAATTATTGTATAACAGGTGTGTAAAATTTATTTTCTCCTCAATCAATAACATTCTCCCCTTCACATTGAGGAAATAACAACTGATAGACACTACTATCCAATCCAAAGACACTGTCCCTGCCTAATTCATACTTTTCACTAGCCTTATATAGCTTTTGTTTTATATAAGATTAAAATAATACTCAGGAGCATAGTTTACATTTAATTGTCTTTTCTCTCTTCTTCCTACAAAATGTGGTTGTCCCTCATATCTTTCTGATTTTCTGCCCCTCATTATTATAATATTGCATGTTCATTTCCCCCTGTATTCTGCATCATAACTTTGGTACCATGTAATGTTTGCCTATGATTAGAGTCCCCATTAAGCCAGGCGTTTTGGTTTCTATATTTGTTTGTTTTAGTTTTGTTTATTTATTTGAGAGAGAGAGAAAGTGGCAGGTAGGAGTAGAGAATGGATGCACCAGGGATTCTAGCCACTGCAAATCAACTCCAGATGCATGTGCCCGCTTGTGCATATGGCTTACATGGGTCCTGGAGAATTGAACCAGGATCCTTTGGCTTTGCAGGCAAATGCCTTAACCACTGAGCCATCTCTCTAGCCCTTGTTTGTTTATTTTGAGGTACAGTCCTACTCTGTGCCTGAGGCTGGTATATAAATCACTATATAGCCCCACCTGATTGTCATCCAGGCATATTAAAGACCTTTTCTTCACATTTGTTAATGCATGATTTCTTTTCCTCCACAAATACAAATATTCAATTCCTAGCACAATGATATCATTAAGATGTAGCCATTAGAGTGAATTTGTAGCCATACAGTTCAATACATTCATAACAGGAGATTTACACAGAGATTTTGCTAGAACTGAGACCATCTGAAATCACATACACAAGACTGCTTTCAGCCTGCCATGGAGAGAAGCTTTGGAAGAAATCCAATAGGTCACCCTCTTAATATTAAATTTCTCTCCTCCATAATGCTAAAAAAATTAATTTATGTTGTTTAAGCCCCTCAATCCATGGTGCTTGGTTATAGCAGTCCTGGGATAATTAATTTGATTTTTTTTTTTTTTTTTGGCTTTTCGAGGTAGGGTCTCACTCTAGCCCAGGCTGACCTGGAATTCACTATGTAGTCCCAGGGTGGCCTCAAACTTACAGCAATCCTCCTACCTCTGCCTCCCAAGTGCTGGGATTAAACACATCTTCCACCACACCTGGATAATTTGATATTTCATCATACAATCAGAAGTTCTTATTTTATTCAACTGCTTTTAATCCATTATTAGTTGGTATTCTTCCCCAAATTCAGCAGAGTTATCCACTTTGGAGGGGATCCTCTATGCTTTGATAGACTTGGATTTTCATTTGAGCACTTCTTTATTTTCAGGAGCAAGACATTCCACAGTCATCCCTAGACATGTTTACAGAGGAAACACGGTTGGTTATAATGGAGGTTGGCAAGTAGCAAGTAACATCCGGGTATCTAATACGTTTACTGGCTTTCTGAGCAGACATAGAAAGAAAATATTTTTTTCACACATGTAATCATGGATATTTCTAAGTCTATTTGTGGGGGATGGAGAGATGACTTAGAGGTTAAGTAGCTTGCCCCAAAGCCAAAGGACCCAGGCTCGATTCACTAGGACCCACATAAGCCAGAAGCCAAGGTGGCATGTGTCTGGAGTTTGAGCTGGAGGTCCTGGTATGTCAATTCTTTCTTTTTCTCCTCTTCTCCTCCTCTTCTCTTCTCTTCTCTTCTCTTCTCTTCTCTTCTCTTCTCTTCTCTTCCCTTCCCTTCCCTTCCCTTCCCTTCTCTTCTCTTCTCTCTCTCTCCCTCTGCTTCTTTCTCTCTCAAATAAATAAAAATTAAAAATAAATAAATATTAAATCAATTTGTGTGTATGTTAAAATGATTTTTTTTTTTTTTTTTTTGGTTTTGCAAGGTAGGGTCTCACTCTGGTCCAGGCTGACCTGGAATTAACTATGTAGTCTCAGGGTGGCCTCAAACTCTCAGCGATCCTCCTACCTCTGCCTCCCGAGTGCTGGGATTAAAGGTGTGTGCCACCACACCCGGCTTAAAATGATTTTTTTTTCAATTGAATTTTTAAATAACTAGCAATGTTGAGAAATGTTTGCTTACATTTAATGTTGTTCTTTATTTTCTATTGAGTTTTTTGGTTCCTTATATATTATAGACTTTTTAACCTTTCATGGTAGGTATAATTTGCAACTATTTTCATTTGTCCATTATTGATTCCTTTTCTATGGTAAACTAAAGATGTAGTTAAAAGGTTAATATCAGGGTAAATAAATAAAGCATGTGCCAGCAAGAAAATGAAGATCAAGCGGGGTATGGCAGAGGGGTGTCATCCTAACACTTGGAACCAAAGGCAAGAGAATTGCTATGAGCTCAATGCCAACCTGAGTTTAAAACTGTGATTTTGTAACACTTGGAGCCTATGGCAGGAGAATTGCTATGAGCTTAATGCCAACCTAAATTAAAAAACAAGATTTTGCCTCAAGAAAAACAAATGACAACATCAACAAAAACAAAAAGAGTGGGCAACAGGGGACTCATACACTATTGGTGGGCATGTGAATTAATAGAGCTACTCTGGAGAACTGTATTGAGGTTCCTCAAAAAAACTAAAAACTGAATTATCATAGGATCCAGCAATCCCATTATTAGGTAATACTTAAAGGCCCTGAAATCTGGCTTAAATTTCCTATTTATTGCAGTACTATTTTCAATAACTAGGATATGAGATACACCTAAATGGACACCAACAAGGATGTACACAGTACAATGGATATGCACATGGTGGAGTATTATTTGGTTGTCAAAAGCATAAATGTTCTCATTTTCAACAACAGCTATGGACTTTGAGTTAGGGGTAGACGGGCTGGAAAGATGGCTTAGTGGTTAAGAAACCTGTCTGTGAATGGCTTAGCAGTTAAGAAACCTGCCTGCGAATCCTAAGAATTCTTGTTCAAATTGCCAGGTCCCACGTTTAGCTAGATTCAAAAGTAATGCAAGTGTGCAATATCGCATGTGCACACAAGGGAGCACACACATCTGGAGTTTGTTCACAGGGCCTGAAAAGGACCTGGCATGCCCATTCTCTCTCTGCTTCTTCCTCTCTCTGTGTGTCTCTTTCTGTCTCTCTCAAATAATAATAATAATAATAATAATAATAATAAGAAGAAGAAGAAGAAGAAGAAGAAGAACAAGAAGAAGAACAAGAACAAGAAAAGAAAAGAAGAGGAGGAGGAGGAGGAGGAGGAGGAGGAGGAGGAGGAGGAGGAGGAAGAAGAAGAAGAAGAAGAAGAAGAAGAAGAAGAAGAAGAAGAAGAAGGAGGAGGATAAGAAGAAGAGAAGAAGAAGGAGAGAAGAAGGAGGAGGAGGAGGAGAAGAAAAAGAAGAGGAAGAAGTAGTAGTTAGGTGTAGAAGATGAATACCTTACCATGTGTGGTAGTTTGAATACATGTCCCCCAATATATTCAGTGTTTTATTAGTTATAGTTTGCATCTGCAATCACCTTGCTAGAGGCAATGTCACTGGGGGCCAGTCTTAAGGTGTGGTGGGTTTGAGATTCCATTGTAAAGATATGCAAAGTGTGCCTAGCAGGAATTCCTGAAGTGTGCTGTGTGACTTTTTGGCTATAGGTTTTGCTCTGTATGCTGTGTGGCTGGTTGGTTTTTTCTCTCTCTTGCCTGGTCCTGTGAGAGCAGGCTGCTTCTTCTGCCATTATGGAACTTCCCCTGGATCTGTAAGCTTCAATAAATAATATCCCTTCCTCCATAACTGTGCCTGGTCTGGAAGTTCATCTCAGCGAAACTGAAGCTGTCTGCTACACCATGTTACTCATATATGGAGTCTACAAAAAATATCTCATAGAGGATGAGAGTAGAAGAATGGGTACCAGAGATTGGAAAAAAAAAAAAGGGAAAACAGGGGAGGAAGAGAAGGAGGAATCAGTCTTCAGTTCTATGGCATGTTGGGGTGAATAGAATTAATGATAATATGTGAGTTCTCAAAGTGGCTAGTAAAGAAGATTCTTCTATGAGATAAATATTGTTTATGTTGTTTCGGCTAATTGCAAGCTCACGGACTCAAACCATCCTCCCATCTCAGTCTCGCAAGAACCTGGGACTATTGGCCTGCCACTTGCCTGACAATAACAGAGGGTTTTGAATGTGCTCACTAAGAACGATAAGACTTTATGTGATGGATATGCTAATTATCCTGAGTAGCTATATAAGCACTATCCATGTCAGCCAAAAGAAAAACAATTTGCATCTCATAAATATGTACAAATACTATATGTCAATCCAAAGTAAAACTAAATGTTTAAAAGTAAGTTGGCAAAAATGTAATTACTTGTTGTGTATGACCAATATCCTAATGTTTCTGCTTGTTTTCTTCATCCTATACCTCCACTTAACTCCATCTACTCTGAATTTTATTGACCTGAACATATGGGTAGTTTGCTTCTAAATTCTACTCAACTAGAACAGAAGTGAAAATTATGGCATACTGAAGTACATACTGATAGAGTTGGAGACATGAAGAGTGAGAAGGAGACAGGAAGAAAGGAAGGAAGAAAGAGAAGAAGAAATTAAGAGAAAGCAAAAGAAATGGACAAAACAACTTCCTATAATTTTTTTTTTTTTTTTTAATTGATTGAGAACTTCATTGTGTGAACATATTGCAAATCTGTCATATTCTCATTGGATTATACTCATGTATTCTTTCTCCTTGCCCCCATTCCATTGAGGGCTCTACTCAGTTGCTATTCCCTGTGGGGTCATGATTGCACCAGTAAGTTTCTGTGTGGGGCAGGAAGTGGGCAATGCTTCACAATTTACCATCCCACACTGTGGCACTTACATTTTTTAAACTAATTTTTTGTGGAGCTGGGGAGATACCTTAGTTGGTAACAAGGCCTGTTATGCAAGAATGAAGGCCTGGCTTTGATACCCAGGACTCATGTAAAGAAATCTGCATTGGCCATGCATTCCAGGAAGGCCAGCACTGAAGCCGAGTGGAGGTGGGAGGAGCACTGGCTTTGCTGGTAAGCCAATCTAGTTGAGAAATGGTGAAAGGGCTCCTTTCTCAAGGAAATGTGGCAGAAGAGCAATAGAAAAGAATACCTGGCACCTTCCTGATTCCTGTGACCTGTAACTCTCTCTCTCTCTCTCTCTCTCTCTCTCTCTCTCTCTCACACACACACACACACACACACACACACACACACACACACACACACAAGTGCATACCCCCACACATTCACACCACATCTATGCAAATACCAAAAGAAGTTGTGTAAAAAAACAATGAATAGTCCTTGGATAATACCAGACATAAGTCCCCCCATGACTGTATTAATGCAGTGTCGGCTTCCTTGTGCTGCTACCAACAGAAGTATTCTGAGTCCACCCCAGGCCACATCCTTGGGAACATTACTGAGGCTTAACTAGAGAACAATGAGCTTCATTCATTGGAAAGCACACAGTTCCTTGGGTTGGACAGGTATATTCACTCTGGAAACACTCTGACATTCAGTAAAATCTTATACAACAGTGAGGCAGGCCTATTTTCTGAAGGTCGCTTTCAACTTAATGTTTACTCTGTGCATTCACACAAGACCAATAGTTGGAGAGACTTTCCTCACCATGAGAAATTTACCTTTTCTTCCTTTCTAGTCCCCGTTTACTATAACTATTCAACTTTATGCTTCCATTCCACTATATTGGTACATTCAGAACCTCTGTCTGTCTCTAACAGGATAAGTCATCTTTGAAACCTCCCTACATACCTTTACTTACTGAAGGAAACACTGCCATGCCTTCCACAATGTAGCTAATGAATCTATGGATGCTGTTAGAAATATTTTACCATTATGCCAGTGAAAAGAAGGTGTACGCCTTTAATTCAACTCTTCTTGAAAACCTAGAACCTATATTCTGCATGAGATTTTACGTGTGAATGGAAACATATACACAACATATATGGATACACACGTGACCTCTCCAAATAGAGTGCATTCTGTGAAACGACTAGAGAATTTCATCATGCATTATTTTCATCCCATCCCCTAGAAATTACATTTTTTCAAAATGTGTACATGTACTGCTGGTCCTCATTTTCCTATGACCTGGATTAGATTAACAGGAATCTTCCTGCTGGTCCTGTAGTCTGGACTGGAATTCCACCACTGGCTTTCAAAGGCTTTCAGATCTCATGAGTCATTTCCTAGTATCTGATGTCATGCCACCTGACTTCTGTAGATCATGCTGATGAGATTATATATATATATATATATATATATATATATATATATATATATATATATATATATCTTTTAGCTCTATCAAGTGTATGGCAATCGCCTGCATTGTTTTGGGCACTTTATGAATCTCCCTGGACCACTGCTTTCTGTGTAGCGTAACCCAGTGCTGATCCTGGGATTCACAACCTACAGCCAGTGGTTTTAGCATTAAGTTTTCTTCACTTTCTACTGGGCGTATCAGTCTGGTCTGTCCACCTCTCTTAATTGGAGGGTATATCATGTATACAGAATCAAGGAGGAAGTCTCCTAGTGTACGAAGTACTTTAGTTGGTAGTTTGGTGTAGTTCCCCTCCCCAACGTCCCTTGCTCAAACCACTGTACTTTCCTACCCCCTACACTTCATATTCTTTCCCTTTACCAGTCTGTCTGGTATCCTCTCCTGTCCTCCCTCTCTGTACTCACGTTCTCCTGTCTCGTGTCTGTAGTACTAAATGCTTACTGCCTTTTGCTCTCCTCATCAGCTGGTCCATTCTAGGAGCCACATAGGAAAGAAAGTATGTGGCATTTGACTTTCTGAGACTGCATGACATTGCTTAGGATTATGTTTTCCAAGTCCATAATTTTCCTGAAAATTTCATTATTTCACTTTTCCTTACTACTAAGTAGAATTCCATTGTGTATTTATGTACCACATCTTCATTATCCATACTTCAGTGGATGGGCATCTGGGTTGATTCCAATTCCTAGCTATTGTGAATAGAACAGCAATAAACATGGTTTAGCAAGTTTCTCTGAAGAAAAGAGTGGATTCTTTAGGGTAAATTCAGAGGAGAGAATGTTTTGGTCAGATGGTCGATGCATTTTCATCTTTTTCAGGAGTCTACATATTGATTCCCATAGTGGTTGTGCAAGTTTGCAGACCCACCAGCACTGAAGTTGGGTTCCTCTTTCTCTACATCCTTGCCAACACTTGTTATCATTTGATTTTGCCATCCTGACTGGGGTAAGGTAGAATTTCAATGTTGTTTTAATTTGAATTTTCCTGATGACTAAGGATGCTGAACATTTCTTTAAGTGATACTCACAAAGTTCTAACATACAAACACTGTCTTGCAAAGGCAATAATTTCACCATTCATCTTCCACTTATATTTTCTATAGTTTCCATCTCCATTAGTATATGAGCATGCATACTTTTAAATCCTTATTAGTTCTTTAAGTTTATAGAATTAAATCTTTATTATTGTATTTGTTGCTATTATTATATCTTTTTTTCCCCCAATAGACTGAATTTCCTATATTCACTGTAATACTTCTCCAGAGTCCTTCAGGTACAGTTATTTAAAGATATATTTACTAAAATATTTTAGTGAAAATTTGATCATCTGAAATATAGTGCACAAAAGTTTATTCTACCCTGATTTGACTTAACCCAAGTCTTGTCTTTTAATTTTTGGAGATGGTTTATTTGTTTAGACTGGGTCTTGCTATGTAGCCAAACTTTATCTTGATCTTATTATGTAGCCCAGGCTGGCCTCTTGCCTCAGCATCTGGAGTGCTGGTGTTAAACATGCATATTGCATGTCACCACATGTTAAGCTCTCATTATCTCCTTGATCCATATATTGAAGATAACATTCCTTAAATCACTCTGATTCCTATTGTGTCGTTCTAATAGATTTTAGAAATCCCCCTCTTCTTTTGAAAATATCTCAAAATGTTTTGAAAGATGTAGAAATTTTTCTTCAAGTCTTATTAATCTTCAATGAAATATTATACTCACTGTCTTACATTTAATTGAAAGAAATCTTCATGTCCCATAATCTTAGCAAACTCCATTCCTATTTTATCAATTCTCTGGATCCAACTCAGAACCTCCCACCCTCCCATATGCTAGTCAAGTACTTTACCACTGAGCCATATTCCCTGACCTGCTAACTGTATTAATCTTTATTCTCCACTTCAGAAACTCCTCTTGATTTTTCTAGCCTGCACATCTATTTGCCACATTTCTTTCTATGTTTTTTTTTCCCCCCCTTTGCTTTCCATCTTATCCTGGTGTGCTCTATGCTGGGGAAAAAAATGCTTCATCTAATTTTCCACATCATTAATTTTTGTTCAGTTCTACACTTTCTAGTGGTCACTCCCTATTGTTTTTTTCATTATTTCAGTGATTATATATATTTATTTCCAAGATCTCAAATAAAATATTCTCTTAATTTCCAACTGTTCTTTGCAGATGTAGTGATAGGCTATGTTCAATCTCTGCACAAGTTAATTGAACTGGTTTTCAATACTATTTTTTCCCATGGGCCAAACAATGTCTTTTTCTTTCTGATGATCCTGGCACACACCTCAATGTTTTCATACTTGCTGGTCTACAACTCACTTTTGTACTTCAGTTACCTGCTGGCAGCTCATATTTTTGACTTCCACATTGCTGAAAAGGAATAAGGACTGGAAAAAAAGAAGAAAGAAAGAAAGATTTCAAGTATGCATTTACTGTTTGTACTCAGAGTTCAAATAGCCACCCTCCTGATCCAATGTAAGTTTCATATATTTATTTAGCCCTACTGTTGAGTAGATTTCACAATATGTTCTGAAAACATACAGACTCTGAGATTAACTTAGGTGGACAGTGATTATATGACAAATTGGTGACTTTTCTTTTGACTATACAGATGTTGAATAAAATTTAAATTTTTTCTGGACACTTTTACTTCAAAAACTTGCACCAACTCCAAGTAATGTGCTATCCACTTACCAAACATTTCTAAAGTAGTAAAAACTCCTACTAGGTCAGCACTATATACACTAAAAGATATACACTCAATCCTCAAATAGCAGGGGATTGCAAACATTGATAAAAGACAGATCATCTGGTAGCATCAACAGCTATTCCCAACTTGAACAAAAATCTATGGAATCATAGTATTTTTCTCTTGTATTTGTCTTTAAACAGAATACATATTGTCAGTATAAAATCTCTGAAATGAAAAAAAAAAATTCTGAAGTGAATTCATAAGAAAATGTAATCCATCCAACATTTCTTCACAGCAATATCTTAAGATGCACATAGTACAGTCGTCTTCACAGTACACTCATGGTCTTCAAACTAACGTGATCATCACATTCCCTTTATTTAGCTTTCTGCTTTCATTGATAAGGTTGAAATGGCTTGTGGATTTGCAGATATTCATTATGGAAGTCTTGGCAGGCCAGTGTGGGAAGTTGGCATCACGACATCACACAGACAAACAGAAATCAGAGAGAGAGAGAGAGTTAACAATACACAAAGAAGACTATGGGAACTCAATGCCAGTCCCACAGTAATCCACATTTTCCCAGCAAGACTCTACTGACCGGATCACAACTTTCCTACAGAGTGTAACCTTGCTGGGGGTCAAGTGTTTAAAAAACATGAGTCTAGGGTTGGAGAGATGCTTAACGGTTAAGAGCCTGCCCCCTAAGGCTAAGAACGCTGGTTCCAATCTCCAGTGGTTCCAATCTCCAGGTCCCACGTTTAGCCAGATGCAGTGACGCAAGGGCGCAATGTCGCACTTGCCCACAAGGGGGCGCACACATCTGGATTTCCTTCACAGCAGCTGAGAGACTGCTGGTGTGCCTGTTCTCTATCTGTCTCCCTCTTCCTCTCTGTGTCTTTCTCTAAAAATAAAAAATAAATGAGTCTATAGGGAAATTTTACATTTAAAAGAAAATAATCTGTGATATTGCAAACATCAATGACATAATGCACTATGTTTCTAGAGACACAGTTACAAAGAAACTTTCTCCCCAGGCAATTATGTATGGTACATGAAAAGTACAATAAATTCTTATGTTACTGGTTCAAATATTTGCAACACACAGTTACTTGTTGGGAATGTCATTTATTTCTTACTGGAGTTTATGATGAAACAGTATGCTGTGTTACAGTGGAGCAGCCTCACAGCTCTCATGGTCAGTGTATCTGTTGACCTACCATCACGATTATCCTGTCATATCTAGAATTGTGTAAAAAGACTCTGATGTTCACACCAGACAAGATCTCTGAACAAATCACTCACGAACTAATCTCTCAGCAGATTAGTTTCTTCTCATTGTCAGTGATGCATGCATATACATGAATACATGTATGCAGACAGCAAGAGGGAATTCATAAAGAAGTGTATATTATTGTTTATAATTTACTTTACAATCCAGTGGAGAAACATGAGAGGCATTTTATTTAAAATATTAACTATATTTCTAAGAGAGTGAATACCATAATATTAGGCTGCTGCTCCAAGTTCACCCGTTTTGTGTTGTGCATGCTGCTAGATAATCAGAAATGATGGACTGAGTCAATTTTCTCCTTGGCATTGCTGTGGCACTTCATCAGCCTCTATCTACCACTCCCACAAATGAACAAAGTTTTTGTATGTTCCTTCAGATCTTTGTCATGACTTACAAAATGTACACAAACTATAGGCTAAAGTAGTTGAAAGTAGTGAATACTAAAAATACTGCATCAATAATTGTAAAATCTAGACATTTGCTTTTTTTTTTGTTTGTTTTAAATTGGTTACTAAACTCAATTCACCTTTTCCTAGAAACAGGTGTTACAACTATTCCTACCAGCGTTACATTAGTGTTATTGTGATTGTGGTAGTAGTTAACTCTGTGTTCTATCCTGAGGTCCAACATCTGGTAAATTATTTCCGTGACTGGGCTAGATTCTTCTGTCAGCAAGGACGACAGAAGGCACTTCATGCCTAAGGACATCACATGTGGCCACTTGTCTCTGACCTGTGAACGCCTGTGTAGTGGTGCCTTGTGCATCTACCAAGTTGTTTAACTGTGATTTTAAACATATTCCTGAACTTTATTCAGCTATCAAGTACGGTTAAGTGATTAGTAAGTGTTCTCATACTTATAATGAAATAGCATACATAAATTAATATTTTATTAGTGGTGAAATATTGAAGCAATGGAATTTTATTATCTTCATTTTTGTAGATCAATAATTTAAGGCTTAGTCTTCCAAATTCTTACAACTAGAAAATGACAGATATAGAATTTGAAAAACAGTGGTCTAGTTGCCTAGTTTATGCCTTAAAACACTATACCACATAAGTTCAATGTGGTAGCTAGGAACAATTAACCAGTAAGGACTAGCTTAAAATTTGATAGGAACATCCCATTTTCAAGTTAAAATTTTGAATATATAGAAATTCATCTATCTGAATATTATAGACTTGTATTTTCATACAATATAAAATTTCACAGAAGTTCATAAGTTCTTAAACTAAAGCAAAGGCAATGCAATTTCTAGAAGAAAAAAACATTATTTAAAATACTCATTTTGGGGTTGAGATATGGCTTAGTGGTTAAGTTGCTTGCCTGCAAAATCTAAACACCAAGGTCTGATTGCCTAGTACCCACATAAAGCCAAACACATGAATCTGGAATTTGTTTGTATTGGATGGAGGCCCAGGAACACTCATTCTGTCTCTCATCTCTCTCTCTCTCTCTCTCTCTCTCTCTCTCTCTCCCTCTCGCTCTATTACTCTGCTTGCAAATAAATAAATAAAATTTTATAAATGATAAGTTCATCCACAAATTCAATACAATAATCTTGAAAATTTGACAGGTTTTATATGGAATTTAATTTTTCTATATCCAAAGAAAATAACAAAAAATTACAACAAAGAATTCATAGTAAAGAGTTCTGCTCATTATCTGTCCATAGAAAACCCAAATAATTCAGAAAATGAGTTTATGCCAAAATAATACTTTTGAAAACTGCAGAAATGGGTTCTTTTATTTTAAAATATCTCACTTGTATAAGATCATAGTGTTTTTAAGCTAAGTAAGGCAGGATACATTTGAATAAATGATATTGTTTGAATGTCAAGTACTTGGAGAAAATAAGTACCTTATCTAACTATGTCTCAATAATTTTTATTTTTCTATTCATATGAATAGGAAACAAAATGAAGGAACAAAAATATCATGCGAAGCTTTCTTATGAACTCTTCTGGAGTATAATATAGTGTACTTTTTTTTTTTTTTTACAATTTCTGATTATTTTATTTTGCTTCTTTGCTAAGACTAGTGTGTTAAGGACATCAAAGCTGGTTATTCTTCAGAGTTTTGGATCCAATACACAATAATTAATTTATTTTATTTAATCAAAGGGAGATAAAGAAAGACTGTGAAATGAAAGTTCCTGTTTGGTTTCCAGTGCTCTACAAAAGAAGATACTTTTCACCAATTATCCATCTGTGTGCCTGTCTCTGAGTGAATTCCAAAGCTGAAATTAATGAGTAGAATTATCTGTCAGAGAAAGATCATGTTGATTATGTCTCATAACTAAAAGCTACCAGACTGAAGTTTTTAAAGCTGAAAATAAAATAATTATATCGTTCTCTACTAAAGCTATTCAAGTCTTATTTTCCATTTCAATCAATTACATAATTGAAGGAAATCTTTCATTGTTCTCTCACAACAATTTTTAGCCTAAAAATTTGAAAAAATGTGAAGGCTGACATGAATAGGTCTGTCATTTCCTAGGTTGGTCAGGATCTCAATATGCTTTGTACCTAATTCATGTGAAGTACATTTCTATAATTATATACTGTTTTCAATCTGATGTTTGACTGCTCCCTTTTCATGAGAAAATAAAAGTACAATTGTTCCACTGATTCATTTTCACTTTAAATAAGGTAGAAATACTATAGAAAGCTTGAAAATATATTCAGTAAACATTTAATATTATATATGTTTCACTCATGTATGTCCCTTGACATGGGCTTTTAATATGAACTTTTTCACTTTAGAAAGACCAGAAAAGCCTTAGTTGCTACAATTAGCTTTCACAAACTTAAGTAATGGTATTTCATATGACATTTTTCACAAACCACTATAAATTTTACTGCTCAATACTTCTTGGAATTATAAAATCACCAAATTTTGTAGATAGTAAGTTACTCTCATGTTTTCTCAGTTTGATATTGAGGCAATTTCTTCATTTAAATCCAACTTAGAAGACACTCTCAGATATTCCATATAATATTGTTAAGTCACATAATTTTAGGAAATATTTAAAATCATAATTGAATTGAATTGGTTATGTAAGATTTGAAAATAGCAATTTACATTTTATAAATGTCAACTGACCAGTTTCAAAATTTATCTCTTCTATAAGGACACTACCTAATGATAAGAGTGCATAAACTAACTATTGCCCACAGGTCACTTACTTCCTATCAACTTGGAGGTTAAGATTTCAAAATATGAATATGTATGACTCACATCACCAATCACCTTGGAGGAGGTTGGAATTTAAACATGTGACTAGGTATACACAAATCTTCAACCCATAAAGGAAAACAAGGAGATGACAGGAAGACTGTCCTGCCAGCGCTTAGAAGTTAGCTAGAACCTATTGTCACAGGCTCAAGAGAAATTACATATTTCTTTGAAATATCTTCCATTTAGAAAAGAGAGTCTCGCTTCACAAAAGTGTTTTCCTGGGTTTATCCACACTAGCACATAGAAGCTGCTGCAGTCATGTTTCAAAGGGGCTGGCTTATTTCTCCAAGTGGTGGAATCTTGTATTAATGGCTTTTTTATCACTGTGTGCGGTACTTAACATAGAACATCTCAAGGAGGGAAGATGAATGTGGCTCATGTGTTCAGAGGAGTGAAGTGCAGGAAAATGCATTAGTAACATTTGTATCATTGTGACCAAATGCTTGACAGAAACAACATAAGTCATGAAAGGGTTCTTTGAGCTTTTCATGATCCTGGGGAGATGGCTCAGCGGAGAGAGCACTGGCTGTACAAACAAGTAGAGGCGCAAGCAGACTACTGTAGCAAACATATAATTTTAGTGCACCTACTCGGAGAAGGGAGGAGGGAACATCTACTAAAGGAAGTAGTGACCAAGGAGAGAGCTCAAATGAGTGGAAGGCGATGACCAACAATTTCAAGCTGTCTTCTAATATGCACACAAACTCCATGTTACACACATACCCACACTCACATTCATGAGCTCTCGTTCATATGTAAAATAATAAAATAAAGTGAAATAAAATTAAAACCCTCAAGAAAATAAGCATAGAAGAGAAATAAGTCAATGTAATTGAGGATATGTTTGAGAAACTGATAGCCAATATTACACGGGATGGGGAAAACCTGAAATCAGTAATGAAACAAAGGTATCCACTGATAGCCAATTTGGTGAACTTGAACATTCTTAGAGTTGATACACAGTTTCATCAGAGCTGCTGGTGGAAAATTGTTGGATAGGAGCTGGAGAGATGCTTAGCAGTTAAGGCACTTGCCTGTGAAGCCTGCGACCCAGCTTGAATTCTCTAGTGCCCACATAAGTCAGATAGACGCACAAGGAGGCACGTGTGTCTGTAGTTGGTTTATAGTGGCTCTAGGCCCTGGCATACCCATCCTCTGTATGTATCTTCCCTTTTCTCTCTTTCTCTCACTTGACAATAAATAATTTAGAAAAAGAGAAAAGAAAACTGATGGACAGAAACCAGCAGCTTTTCTAAACAGAAATATTGACTTTGCTGCAGGATGACTCAGGCAAACAACCTCATTCACAGTCACCGTAAAAACATGTAGACACCAATGTCAGCATGATGCAATGAAATACAGAAGATGAGAAATAAAGAAGACACAAGAAGATTGGAAGACCACCCCTGCTCATGGATCAGTAGAATGAATATGAAAATGACCATATTACCAAGAGTTCCCTACAAAATAAAAGAATACCACAGAAAAATATCACAGTATTCTTCACATGACTAAAATAAAACAGTTTGAATATTCATACGAACACACAAATGACCTCAAATAGTCAAGAGGTTCCAGAGCAAAAAAACCACAATATCTGACTTCAGGTATGACTATATAGCCAAAGTGTGTGGGGGGGAATACAGCACCATTGACACAAAACAAGATAAACAGACCAAAGGAACATAAAAGAAGAAGAAGAAATAATCCCACAGTGTATAGTCATCTGATTCTTGACAAGAGTGCTAAAGTATGTTTGGGGATAAATAAAGTGTCTTTACAAACAACATTGGGTAAACAAGCTTTCACTTGAAGAATAAATGAGACAGATCACCTCATGCAAAAACAGCCTTTAAAAATCGGTCAAAATGTACACACCTGTACAATAGTAGCACATAGCCATGGGGGCAGGGGTATGTAATGGATCTCTTATTGACTAAGATTTCCATTCAGGGGAAAGGAACCCATCAAAATCTCTCTAAATTAACCATTTTTTAAAGTTTTTTTAATTATTTTTTTATTTTATTTTTAGAGAGAGAGAGACAGAGAGAGATAGAGAGAGAGGGAGAGGAAGACAGATAGAGATGGGCGCGCCAGCAGTCTCTCAGCTGCTGTGAATGAAATCCAGATGCGTGCGCCCCCTTGTGGTCAAGTGCGGCATTGCACCCTTGCCTCACTTTGCATCTGGGACCTGGAGATTGGAACTGCTGGACATTGGAACCAGCATTCTTAGGCTTAGCAGGCAGGCGCCTTAGCCGCTAAGCCATCTCTCCAGCCCTAAATTAACAATTCTTATCCGCTTTAACCTATCTTGATCTCATTCTCAGAGAAGCTGTTTTTTTTTTTTTTGAAAGCAGTGAGAATTGAGGACAACAAAAATCTATTAACAAGACAAGAATAGGTAGCTGGCTCCTTGTCAGCAGATGAACCACCCCTTGCACAGCAGCCAGGGCCCTAGTGAAAGTACAAAGCAACTGGCAAGATGAGCAAAGATGCTGTTCCATGGCAAGCCTGACTACCTGCACCAGGGTGATGGAGACAGACTGAGGCTTCTCAAAATGCACCAACGGAGAAATCCTGAAGCTACTGAGAGCTCAACACTAAAGTAGATTTAAAGCACCCCTCCAAGGTTCAAGGAATTTTGTGGAAGAGGGGGTGGTAAGAACTTAAGATCCTCAAGGTGGGAAGAACTATCCAGAGACACCACCCCCACCTCAGTGCTCACTGCTGCTCTCACAACTCATAACTCACAACTCCATGGCAAACACCAGAAATCCCACTAAGGAGATCCTTCAGCGGAATGGGGGCAAGGAGGAGAGAAATGATGGTACCAACATGTGATGTATCCATACAAAGTTTCTACTTAATTAAAAAATGGCTCAAAAAATTAACAGTAGAACTACTGTATAGTATAGCTATACACACTGAAAAAAACCAAAGTTTATAATAGAGATATGGATACAAATGTTTTTGGCATCAATGTTTATAATATCCATGTTTTAGAACCAGTCCAATTCCTACAAATGTGAATGGATAAAGAAAACATGGTATGTATGCAATAGAGTTTTTCTCAGCCATAATGAAGATATGTATGTCCTTTGTAGGGTAATAGATGAAAGTGGAGATCATCCTGTCAAGTAAAATAAACCACTCATAAAAACCAGATTGAATGCTTTCTCTCATATGTGGAAGCTAGAAAGTAAACACATACTCATGCGTGTACACATACATATATACATATATACATACATATATATACACACCCATATGTGTGTGTGACCATTTCTCGAGAACTTCATCTCCATGCTATCATCTGACCCCAAAATCATTATTGTTTTAGATTTTATAGGATCTATTATTTGCATTGTCCTGGAATATTTGTTTCTCTTCTGAAAAAAAGTATTTTAGTTCACAATAAAATACTAAGTATATTTATCATGTAAAAATAATAAAAATTAAATGTCACTACAAAAAAAGGGGGAAAGAAAGAACATTTCTCCAGGATAGTTCATCTGACTATTATTAGAACGAGTAGAGTGTGGATCACTACACACATTAGCTTCTTACTATGGGTTACTGCTGATCTTTGCAGACTGACAAATTTGATTCTTATGTTCCTGAATTTTACATCATAGTAATAAAAATATACAGATTTTCATAGGATATATTTGCAGCATTATATGTATTACATTATATAATCCATGTCATGAAATTGGCTGTTTTAAAATATTTTAATTTATTTATTTAAGAGAGAGAGAATGGGCACTCCAGGGCCTTTGGCCACTGCAAACAAACCCCAGATACAAGCACCACCTTGTGCATCTGGCTTTACATGAGTACTGAGGAATCAAACCTGGGTCCTTAGGCTTTGCAGGCAAGCAACTTAACCACTAAGCATTCTCTCCAGCATAAATTGACTGTATATTGACATATTTATTGACTCTAATGCTAGATGAATTTTAAATATAAAAGCTTCCCAAATAAAGATTTTGGTTGTTTTGGACATTATCTTCCTATCAAAATTAGACAATGTGAATTTCCTGGGATATTCTGGGCTGGAACTATGTATAGTGGATAACTGAAAACAAATCATCAGGCATGGGTGGCACATGCCTTTAATCTCAGCATTTAGGAGGCAGAGCCAAGAACATCTCAGTTGAGAGACCAGCCTATGCTACATAAAAAAAAAAAAAAAACCCAGCTCAAACATCAAGGATAAATGAACTAAATTTAAATATCTTCACTTTGTCAGTGCTTAAAAATAATGGTAATACATGAAAAATTACTGGAAAGAAGAATTCAAATTCAATTTTTAATGTTTTTTTCTTTGTTTATGAAAGAGGGAGAGAGAAGAATAGGCAGAGAGTGAGAGAAAGAATGGGTGTGCCAGGGCCTCCAGCCACTGCAAAGGATCTCTAGATGCATGCACCTTCTTGTGTATCTGGCTTACATGGGTCCTGGGGAATTGAACCTGGGTCCTTTGGCTTTGCAGGCAAGTGCCTTGGTCACTGAGCCATTTCTCCAGCACCAACATGAATGTAAAATTAAAATAAATTAAAAAATTAAAAATTAAATAAAATACCAAATTCCAATTTGTTATCTGCCATATACTATATTCCAAAGATTGATACATTTTATTTTATGCATTTTCCCAGTATTTCCAACTTTCTTTTTCTAAGTTTAACTATGCGAATTCCCCTGATTTATCTTAGTGAATTTGCTCTGAGGTAAATAATGTTTCATATATTGGTGTTTATTTTCTTCATTTAGTGTCCAAGTAAAGACAGATTTTCCATGACATCTATAGGTGAAGCTATTTTTTTTAAATGGATATGACTCGAATAAATGTAAGTGGCTTCAAACTCTGTGTAGTATAATTATTTCAAATTAGAGGAATTATAAGTTGGGTACATTGGTTTTCATTTGAGCAGAATATTCTTTTCTTCTTCAACCAGGCAAGTAATACACTCTAATTGAATAATGTACCTACATAACTGTTTCAATTTATGGGGAAAGAATGAAAAATGTGCCTTAAAATTAAGTGAGCTTTCACATTTCAAGCAAGTTTCAAATGACGATCAACATATCTATAGAAAGAAATGAAGACTTACTTTTCTGTTAAGGAGTAGCTTGATCACCCGAAAAAAAAAGCCACTGCAAGTTTGCCACATGTGTTACATTTTTTTCCTATTTGAATTTTTTGTTCTTTCCCATGAGAAGCCAGGGGTTATAATCAATGTTACATTAGTCCATTGAACCACATCAAGTAGAAGAGTCGTTTCATTGCCAATAATGATCCTTAATATCCTTGATTCTGTACACCTTATTTTCAATAAAATAACATTTCTGAAAAAAAGAAAAATATAATAAGTGGTCACTAATGATTTTTAAAGTAAATAAAGATATGTGCTGCCAATAAGAGCATTCACTAAGTTTCCATAGTGAATGTGTATCTATATTTCTCCCCATAATACTGTAAGTTGGGGGTGAGGAGAAGGCTCAGTTAGAATAGTGTTTGCTGTGCAAGCCTGAAAATCTGAGTCCAGTTTCCTGAGGCCAGTGTTTCAGTGGATGCTTAATAATTACATTACTGGGGACGTGGGACTAGTTAGAAAGGATATCTAGTCTAGTTCAATCAATGTGTTGCAGGTTTAGTGAGACCCTGGCTCAAAAAGTAAGATGGGGGCTGGAGAGATTGTTCATTAGTTAAGGTGCTTGTCTGCAATGCTGATGGATCTGGGTTCAATTACCCAGTCCCCATGTAAAGCCAGATGCACAATGTGGCACATAATTTGGGAATTCATTTGCAGTGGCTAGAGGCCCTGGTGCTCTAGTTCTCTCTCTCTCTCTCTCTCTCTCTCTCTATCTGCCTCTCTCTATGTATCAAATATATATTTAAAAAATAAGATGATAGAAATTGAGAAACAGACCCATTGTTGGCATATGCACATAAGTAACATTCATGCACACACACACACACACACACACACACACACATAAATGTTTGCATGCACACATGTATATACACATGCAAAAAGAAAAAAAGACTGTACTGGGCTGGAGAGATGGCTTAGCGGTTAAGGCGCCTGCCTGCTAAGCCTAAGAATGCTGGTTCCAATCTCCAGATCCCACGTTTAGCCAGATGCAAAGTGACACAAGGGTGCAATGCCACATTTGATCACAAGGGGGCGCATGCATCTGGATTTCGTTCGCAGCAGCTGAGAGGCTGCTGGCGTGCCCATCTCTATCTGTCTCTCTCTCCCTCTCTCTCTGTCTCTCTCTGTGTCTCTGTCCAAAAAAATAAAAAAATTAAAAAATTTTTAAAAAGACTGTACTGATTGTAAGCAAGGAACATACATTGCATTATTTGAAACATACATTATTTGATCCCTAACCACCTGGTAAACTAGTGAACACAATTTTTTATACTTAACACAGGCTTTCTCATGAGTGAAATGAACACAAATCTTACAAAAAATTGAATAGCACCATTGCTCTTCACAGAAGGTTTTAAACTGAACAAGTTATTGAGCTTCAGTTAAGTCTCCCATTTTGCATCTAAAAAGCACAAAACAATTATTCTTACTCAAGATTACAGAATTTATTAACCACTAATGCTGACACATGGGCACTGACTCAATAGACATAGAGTTTTGATATTTCTTTTTATGTGCTTGAGAGTTTTCTTTTCACAGTGCTCTGAGAAGTGAAGGAACACCATTTCTTATGCACTCAAACCTACTCTTCACAATCTTGGTCCATCTTCAGCCACGCTTTCCATTGACACAGCCACTGCTTAGGGCATGAGAAATTAATCTGATAGAGATTCGAGACTCTTTGAAAACTGAAAACCTGCTCATAAGGCTCAGTATTCGTCCACAATATGCTTTTGACACATCTGGATGAAGTGTGTCCTGTATCTGGAAGTACACAGACTCTAAAGTATGGTAACCATAATAGAGTAGGTTTTGAGTTTTGCTCCTAGCCCATTGTTCATTATAATTGGAACCACGTGTGGTTATGAAAGGTCTCATGATAAATCTTCTTTTGGAATTAGAATCAATGAAGAAAACCATGAACATGCATTAGTGACCCTCAGTAAACACAGTAAAGGCTTCCTCTATGAGATTCATTTCCACATTCACACTCTACTGCAAACCTGAAGTAACTCCAGGTGGATTCCTGGAAGTTTAACAAAAAGGATAGAAACATGAATGGTAGTAGCTACCACAGCCTCTAAGATTTAGCCATGTATTTTGGGACCTCAGATCATTTTTCATTTGAAAAAATTCTCTAAAATTTATAACTCAAACTGTAGCTGAGGTTATCTAGTGAGTAGATTCCATTAACCTGTAAAACAAAGATATGCATATTTGAATAACCAAGAAAATTGAAAATCTTACTCTGAAGCACTCATATGGCATGAATTGGCATCAAACACATGTTAAGGCAAGAAAAGGTTATTAATTTATATTTTCAATAAAGTGACATTTCCATCTGTTGTAGAGATTCTTATTTGAGGAGCTATGGTATCTCCTCTCTTCTCTCCTTTTGGTTTTTCAAGGTAGGGTCTTGCTCTAACCCAGGCTGATTTGGAATTTACTATGTAACCTCATGTTGGCTTCAAACTCATGGCTGTCCTCCTACTTCTGGCCCCTGAGTTCTGGGATTAAAGGCATGCACCACCATGCCTGGCTTAAACTATGCTTTTTTTTTTTTTTTTTTTTAGGAGGATGGGTATCTAGTATTTGTAATTTTCATGAAGTATCTTACATCTAGACATGTATTTAATTTATCATTTCTCATATACCTATTTATCTTCTATGTACTCACCCACTTACCTATGCATTCATCTATCCTGTAGGACACATAAGGTTGGTAGCAAATTCCCTGCCAAGTCATAAAATGCTGTAATGAATAATACACTGTGTCCAACTGGCAAATGAAGCATAGAGAAAGTTAATAGATAGAACCAGTCAAGAGAATAGCTTGCTTTATTCCTGAATTGCCTGCTGCAGATGAGAAAAATCTTTGCCCTCAATTTAGAACTAAACCAAGTCAAGGCCTCACCTAACAAGGTCAGCCAACATCAAGCTGGTGCAGCATGCATTCACCATACTGTGCACCTCGCCCATGGTAGACGTGTGAGCCCCCTGTGCCTGTGTTATCCTGCATCAGCACATGCCTCGCCCATGGTAGACGTGTGAGCCCCCTGTGCCTGTGTTATCCTGCATCAACACATGCCTCGCCCATGGTAGACCTGTGAGCCCCCCTGTGCCTGTGTTATCCTGCATCAACACATGCCTCGCCCATGGTAGACGTGTGAACCCTCTGTGTCTGTGTTATCCTGCATCAGCACATGCCTCGCCCATGGTAGACGTGTGAGCCCCCTGTGCCTGTGTTATCCTGCATCAACACATGCCTCGCCCATGGTAGACCTGTGAGCCCCCCTGTGCCTGTGTTATCCTGCATCAACACATGCCTCGCCCATGGTAGACGTGTGAACCCTCTGTGTCTGTGTTATCCTGCATCAGCACATGCCTCGCCCATGGTAGACGTGTGAGCCCCCTGTGCCTGTGTTATCCTGCATATCCTCATCCTTAATCTGTCTGCTTCTACATCCTTCATTACTGTTTCTGTAGCAAGTTAAATACTGAATCACTCTGAACTTGTGAGGAACTGAAAATACTTTTTAATTCAGTGAATGGAACAGCAATAACGGTAAGTCAGGGAACATGGAAGTTTGATGCACCTCACACAGCAGAGATAATTACTTGTCCGGTTTAAAAGGAGCTCCAGTTAGGATGTTTCTATTGCTGAATCTAATTTTTATCTAATAGAGTAAAATATTAAAACGGTTATGTTAGGTGAAAATTCATTTAAATTTCTTATTTTCATCAAAGAGCACCCTCCACACTTTGAAATGGATAGAAGTTTACTGTTTTAAATTTGAAGTATCCTTTGTTATATAGCAAGGGTCATTAAAAATGAAGACACTCTTAATTTAATGCAGACTTTCATGTACAGAATAATGTATTGCCAAAATAATTTCAAATTTTAGATACCTCATCAAAAACTCTATGAAAACTAGAGAGCTTTAAACAAAATCTTATATTTTTTTGAAAAATACTATTTTTATTTACTTACTTGTAAGCAAAGAGAGAGAGATAGAATGGAAAATGGGCATGCCAGGGCCTCTAGCCATAGCAACCGAGCTCCAGATGTATGGCCACATTGTGCATCTTGCTTTATGTGGGTATTATGGAATTGAAGCTGGGCCATTAGGCTTTGCAGGCAAGGGTCTTAACTGCTGAGCCATCTCTCCAGTCTAGGAATCTTGCATTTTTCAAAAGGTAGAGTATATTTAAGTAACCACCTCAATATCAATTTATACTAAAAGCAAAACAAAAAGATCTTGGAAAAAAAGTAAAATTATTTTATTTGGCAATGTTTCTCTGCATTTTATAGAGAAAAGATATAAAACCTTTTATTAAGGCATTATATTTTTGTTAAATCTTTTAAGATAATCCAATTTCTTTTCCCAACACTGTATTTGCTACATTTTATGACTCATATCATACAGTCATTCAATGCAAAATGGAGAATATAATGTACTAGTTTAAGAGAAATTATGAAATTATATGAAATATAATACTAAGTCCTCAGCATAGTGTCTGGTGTATACTACACAGTCAGTTAGAGCAATCTGTTGTTATTAAAGAAATGCAATGAGATTTTAGTTAGGGAGTAGTTAAGGTAGAAATGAAATTTTGCTACAGAAACACAGTTATATTTTTCTAAATAATTTGGATAGTATTGCCTGTAAAAACTTACTTGTCAAACAATATTAGTGAATTAATTGATATAATATGAAAATAAAGCATAAGAGGGAATATGAAAAACAAAATAAAATTCAGTAAGCCAGGAATGATAATAGCCATCAAAGATTTTGTTTACTATGTGATTGAATTCATGACTTTATTATTTTTTTTGCTGAATGGCATGTTAATATGAAATACCTCTTTTCAAGTTTAGCGATCAAATATTTATTGTTGAAATAAAATTTATCAATAACTAAAATACTATGCATATTTTTTATTTACCAGCTTTGTAAGGTCAAAGTGTTAAGTTATGAAGTTAGTTATTTGTTAAAGAGTATTTATAACATGATTGTATCCATTACAATTCTCTTTGCTATAATCAATATCTCACAGGAAAAAATGATAAAAGATTTATTTTTATTCAGTTTCAGAAATTTCTTTTTGTTTTGTTTTTTTTGAGGTAGGATCTCACTCTAGCTCAGGCTGACCTGGAATTCAGTCCATAGTCTCAGGTGGCCTCGAACTCACAGGGATTCTCCTACCTCTGCCTCCCTAGTGCTGGGATTAAAGGTGTGCTCCACCACACCCAGCTAGAATTTTTCTTTGATGTTGTGTGCTCAGGCAGCAAAAACATGGATTATGACACATGGGTGTTTTTGACTTCATGGTTGATCAAGATTCGAAAAGTAAAGGAGTAAATAAGGATGTTACCCCAATGACTCATCTCCAGTAACTCATTACTTCCAGCTACCCCCATACCCTACAGTTTCCAGAACCCCTCAAACTGAATGATACCAGCTAGGGACCAAATATCCAATACATAACCTAGTGAGTGACATTTAACAGTAAAACAACAACAATCATAAAACGATGTTTTTAGTTTATTTGGCCTAAAAATATGTAACATCAAATTACTTTATTACCATAAAACACAGGCCTATCATCAACTTAAAAATCCCACTAAGCCATGTGTTATTTTATAGAGAATATGTCAGAATCTTCTTGTGATTAGCTTTTCCTTGCTGCCATGCAAACATACAAACAAGCATCTTGCAAGAGGCAAAGGTTTATTTTGGCTTAAAGTCAAACCATGACAGGCAAACACATGACACATGGCTGGACATCACCTTCTGGCCAATATTAGGTAAACACCAGCAGCAGGACACTGTTCCAACTACTGGCAAGGTGAAGCTGGCTAAAACACCCAGAAGCCTGCCCCCAACAACATGTCATGTATAGGAGGCTCCATTTCCCAAATTGCCATCAGCTGGGGACCTAGCATTCAGAGCACATAAGTTTATGGGAACACCTGAATCAAACCATATATACATATATTCTAATATATACATATTTCTCTATATACATATATTCTAATGCCAAACATATTAAAACAACACCTAGATTGTCTATTCTATAACATACACTAACTAGATGATGATGAGTGTTAAGGTCATTTCAACTCTCAGTCTTGGAAAATTTTATTCCTACACTTTCCTTCTCTATGAAAATTGTTTCTATTATAAAAAATAATGCACTGAAATTTAAATTCAATTAAGCAATAATTTTATATAATTTTATTTATGAACTCAAGTGAATGTCTATTGCTAAACCAATCATAAAATTTATTTTGAAGAAATGGGGAGATGGCTTAGCAGTTAAGGCACCTGCCTGCTAAGCCTAAGAACCCAGTTCCAATCTCCAGTTCCCACGTTTAGCCAGATGCAAAGTGACACAAGGGTGCAATGCCACACTTGACCACAAGGGGGCACAAGCATCTGGATTTCGTTCACAGCAGCTGAGAGGCTGCTGGCATGCCCATCTCTGTCTGTCTACTTCTCCCTCTCTGTCTGTCTCTCTTTGTGTCTCTCTCCAAAAATAAATAAATAATAAAAAAAAATTTTTAAAAATTATTTTGAAGAATATGTACTTAATCTCTATAGGTATATTTCAATTACAAGTATAGTTATTAGTATTCTAGATTCTAAAATTTACTTACTATATAACAAGTTGAGCTGTTAAAATATTTCGGTCTTCTAAAATTAATGAACTTTTTTTTTTTTTCAAATATTCTACACTGAATCTCAACTAAAATCTTATTTATTTCAACTTTGTGAATAAAATGAAAATTCTTCACTGATTTATTCTTGCCTTTGTAACTTTGAAATTTAATGAGAAGATTTCCTTAAGTATTTTATAATTGTTCTTGCTGCTATGTTGAAAATGAATCCTATATTGAAAATTTTTCCTTCATAGCAGTGCGGAGATGAAAAAATAATTAGTAGAGGAGGAATGCACAAATAAATAATAGAAATCCATCATTATATATAATATAAGTGTTCCAGTTCTCAAACTATACGGTAGAATGTTGCATGAAGGTTTCAATTTGCTTAATATCTGCAGAACAATACTAAAGCCAAAAATATATTCGCATGTATTTTTCTCTCCATTTTAATTTGTGTTTTTTTTACATTTTTGTATCTATATATTGCATTTTGATCATGTTACTCCACAATACCCTTGCTTACTGCCTCCAGTCTCACTCCAAACATGTCATGAACTTATTGGGGAGGGAGTGGCATCCAGAGTTCCTCATCCATCTACAGCAGGATGCCAACTGGTCCCATCACATGCAGGTCTTATTTAAATAACCACATCCCTGATGAGTTCATGGCTACAATGGCCCTGTCATGTCCAGACACCACAGTTTCCCCAACTCCTCCCCAGCCTCCAACATTTGCATTCTTTCCATCCCATCTTTAACATTGTTCCATGAACTCTAGAGAGGATTGTGTGTATGTTTCATTGAGAATAGAACACTTATTACTAAATTATTTTCAGCACTTGACTAATCATGACTTTGCATTACCCACTTCCTACTGCCAGTAAATAAATAAAAGATGGTTGGAAATGTGGTTTAGCCCTTAAGGTGCTTGCCTCCCAAGCCTAAGGATTTATGCTTGATCTCTTTCCAGATCCCACCTAAGCCAGATGAACAAAGGTGCTGCAAGCTCAAGGTTGCACATGTGCACTAGGTGGTGGAAATGTCTGGAGTTCAATTGCAGTGCCTACGGCTCTGGCAAGCCAATTCTCTCTCTCTCTCTCTCTGTCACACACACACACACATAATTAAATAAATAGTTACACTGATTGGGGCTGAGAACAGAACTGATTTGTGGACATAAGGATCAATATTTAGGAAGAGATATGACAGCACAACTGTTTAGCAGTACTGAAATAGTGGGCTCATTCCTCATGCTAATTTCCCCCCAGCCATGGGCTTTTGACCTAATTTTCAGTGCCAGGCATTTAGTCTTTCCTGTGGAACAAGCTTCAAATCCAATCATAGATCTGTTGGTTACCCCAGCACACTCCATACCACTATTGCACCTGAGTGCACATCTTACGGGAAGGATGAGGACTGCAGAATGCAGGATTAATTGTTGAGTGCTAATCTCGATGGTTCTTCTTTGCCAGCACCCTATAAAACACCAATTGGCACTAAACAAGCTAGCCCTCCTGAAGAATGTTCCCACTTTATTTCTCAAAGTACTGAACCCATCAGTTTTGCTGCCTTTCAGGCCCAGTGGGCATATCAGAGTCTCGGCAATAGCTTGTATTCTTTTAATAGCTTCAGAGGCTTCCCTGTCCAAAATACTCCTGCAAAGAACTGGTGATATGATTTCATACCACTTGGATACTAGCAAGAGCATATCCCTCTATGTACGGTACTTCCAATTCACTCTTTTTTTAAGAATGTTTACATATAATTTTTAAGTTTCCTTGCTTGTAAACATTCTTAGAGCTTTTTCATATGTCCTCAGTTTTGGTTAACCCTCCCCCTAACTTCTCTTCTCACCCACCTTCCAGCTTAAACCTTTCTTTCCTAATACACCGCCTCCCCCTCCCTCATACACTATTCTTATATCAATTGTGTTCCAATATCTTTGCCTCCCATTAACCTTTCTCTAACATTCTGGTCTCTGAAGACACTCCAAGTTACACACCCAGGTCTGAAAATTCTAAGCTCGGAAGTGCATGTGGGGGAGAAAGTGTGTTGATTGCATTTTTGAGCATGTGTTATCTCACCCAATATATTTTTACCAGTTGCATCCATTTTTCCTGAAATTTTCATATCTTTTTTTTATTTAGATTTTAATACAATTCCATTTTGTGTATGTCCCAGATTTTTCTTATCTCTTGTCATATGATGGACGTCAGGGTTGTTTCTATTCCTAGCTATTGTGCATAGAGCAGCAATGAACATAGATGTACTGAATTTCCTGCATAAGCCCAGAAGTGGCACAGCTGGGTCATATAGTAGTTATATTTTTAGGTTTTTTAGTAACCTCCACCATGATTTGTACAGGGACTTCACCATTATACACTCTAAGCATTGAGTGAGTACTCTCTTTGCCCCACATCCTTACAGTAGTTGCTATTTGTGTTCTTGGTGACTGCCATTCTGACTGGCAACCCTTCACCACCAGTGAATCATAAACTATTTGTAAAACTATTTGGAGTTCATTTCCAAAAAAATCGACATTTCAATAATCAGCAAATTAATAGAAGTTTCTATGGCTCACATGAACAAGTAATGCATATATATATATATATGATGATAATAGTAGTTTTGAATTGTTATTTAAAAATATAACGACATCTTTCAAAGTTTTTAAACTACAATACCATGTAAACTCCAGGGTGCTAGGTCTAATAATAATATCCCCTTCTTCTCCTTATTCAACTTCTCCTCTTCCTCCTCCTCTACCTCCCTCTCCTGTGTTTGAATCACGTGTGGGTGTGCCTGACTCAGGTGTGTGCATGGGCATATGCATGTGTAGATCTGAGGACAACCTAATGGTGTTTGTCCTCTCCTTTCCCCTCGCAAGGGGCAGAGTCTCCATTGTCTTTCCCACTGTCCCCAGTCTCATTGTCCCACAGGTTTTCAGATTCTTCTGGCTAATGTTTCCCTTTGCCATAATCATGTTAACATTACAGGCATGTTCACCACTTTGTGCCTGGCTGTACATATGTTCTGGGGAATCAGACTGGAGCTGGCAGGCTAGAAAGCAAGCACTTTTACCTGCTAAACCACACACCCAAACTCTAAATTGTTTCATTTTTTGAGGTACTTATGATTGAACCTTGGCCTCAGACATGATAGGCAAGTGTTCTACCACTGAAATATAGCCCAAGCTATAGGCATGATTCTTAACCTTTTTAATAGCGTCCATCAATATCAACATAGAACTAATCATGATTAGCATTGTATGAAAATTAATTGACAAATGTTTCTAAGTTTGCTAGCATTCCTAATAAGTTGAAAAATAACCTGTCACCAGGAGATTGTTCTGACAAATTCCTAAGCACAAATTGTTTTAATGCAAAACCTCAGCAAGAGATACATAACATTTTTGCATGTGTCCTACACATATAGATTTAATAAATATAGGGCTGGAGAGATGGTTTAGCGGTTAAGGTGCCTGCCTCCTAAGCCTAAGAACGCTGGTTCCAATCTCCAGGTCCCACGTTTAGCCAGATGCAAAGTGATGCAAGGCGTTAATCTCTATAGGTATATTTCAATTACAAGTATAGTTATTAGTATTCTAGATTCTAAAATTTACTTACTATATAACAAGTTGAGCTGTTAAAATATTTCGGTCTTCTAAAATTAATGAACTTTTTTTTTTTTCAAATATTCTACACTGAATCTCAACTAAAATCTTATTTATTTCAACTTTGTGAATAAAATGAAAATTCTTCACTGATTTATTCTTGCCTTTGTAACTTTGAAATTTAATGAGAAGATTTCCTTAAGTATTTTATAATTGTTCTTGCTGCTATGTTGAAAATGAATCCTATATTGAAAATTTTTCCTTCATAGCAGTGCGGAGATGAAAAAATAATTAGTAGAGGAGGAATGCACAAATAAATAATAGAAATCCATCATTATATATAATATAAGTGTTCCAGTTCTCAAACTATATGGTAGAATGTTGCATGAAGGTTTCAATTTGCTTAATATCTGCAGAACAATACTAAAGCCAAAAATATATTCGCATGTATTTTTCTCTCCATTTTAATTTGTGTTTTTTTTACATTTTTGTATCTATATATTGCATTTTGATCATGTTACTCCACAATACCCTTGCTTACTGCCTCCAGTCTCACTCCAAACATGTCATGAACTTATTGGGGAGGAGTGGCATCCAGAGTTCCTCATCCATCTACAGCAGGATGCCAACTGGTCCCATCACATGCAGGTCTTATTTAAATAACCACATCCCTGATGAGTTCATGGCTACAATGGCCCTGTCATGTCCAGACACCACAGTTTCCCCAACTCCTCCCCAGCCTCCAACATTTGCATTCTTTCCATCCCATCTTTAACATTGTTCCATGAACTCTAGAGAGGATTGTGTGTATGTTTCATTGAGAATAGAACACTTATTACTAAATTATTTTCAGCACTTGACTAATCATGACTTTGCATTACCCACTTCCTACTGCCAGTAAATAAATAAAAGATGGTTGGAAATGTGGTTTAGCCCTTAAGGTGCTTGCCTCCCAAGCCTAAGGATTTATGCTTGATCTCTTTCCAGATCCCACCTAAGCCAGATGAACAAAGGTGCTGCAAGCTCAAGGTTGCACATGTGCACTAGGTGGTGGAAATGTCTGGAGTTCAATTGCAGTGCCTACGGCTCTGGCAAGCCAATTCTCTCTCTCTCTCTCTCTGTCACACACACACACATAATTAAATAAATAGTTACACTGATTGGGGCTGAGAACAGAACTGATTTGTGGACATAAGGATCAATATTTAGGAAGAGATATGACAGCACAACTGTTTAGCAGTACTGAAATAGTGGGCTCATTCCTCATGCTAATTTCCCCCCAGCCATGGGCTTTTGACCTAATTTTCAGTGCCAGGCATTTAGTCTTTCCTGTGGAACAAGCTTCAAATCCAATCATAGATCTGTTGGTTACCCCAGCACACTCCATACCACTATTGCACCTGAGTGCACATCTTACGGGAAGGATGAGGACTGCAGAATGCAGGATTAATTGTTGAGTGCTAATCTCGATGGTTCTTCTTTGCCAGCACCCTATAAAACACCAATTGGCACTAAACAAGCTAGCCCTCCTGAAGAATGTTCCCACTTTATTTCTCAAAGTACTGAACCCATCAGTTTTGCTGCCTTTCAGGCCCAGTGGGCATATCAGAGTCTCGGCAATAGCTTGTATTCTTTTAATAGCTTCAGAGGCTTCCCTGTCCAAAATACTCCTGCAAAGAACTGGTGATATGATTTCATACCACTTGGATACTAGCAAGAGCATATCCCTCTATGTACGGTACTTCCAATTCACTCTTTTTTAAGAATGTTTACATATAATTTTTAAGTTTCCTTGCTTGTAAACATTCTTAGAGCTTTTTCATATGTCCTCAGTTTTGGTTAACCCTCCCCCTAACTTCTCTTCTCACCCACCTTCCAGCTTAAACCTTTCTTTCCTAATACACCGCCTCCCCCTCCCTCATACACTATTCTTATATCAATTGTGTTCCAATATCTTTGCCTCCCATTAACCTTTCTCTAACATTCTGGTCTCTGAAGACACTCCAAGTTACACACCCAGGTCTGAAAATTCTAAGCTCGGAAGTGCATGTGGGGGAGAAAGTGTGTTGATTGCATTTTTGAGCATGTGTTATCTCACCCAATATATTTTTACCAGTTGCATCCATTTTTCCTGAAATTTTCATATCTTTTTTTTTATTTAGATTTTAATACAATTCCATTTTGTGTATGTCCCAGATTTTTCTTATCTCTTGTCATATGATGGACGTCAGGGTTGTTTCTATTCCTAGCTATTGTGCATAGAGCAGCAATGAACATAGATGTACGAATTTCCCTGCATAAGCCCAGAAGTGGCACAGCTGGGTCATATAGTAGTTATATTTTTAGGTTTTTTTAGTAACCTCCACCATGATTTGTACAGGGACTTCACCATTATACACTCTAAGCATTGAGTGAGTACTCTCTTTGCCCCACATCCTTACAGTAGTTGCTATTTGTGTTCTTGGTGACTGCCATTCTGACTGGCAACCCTTCACCACCAGTGAATCATAAACTATTTGTAAAACTATTTGGAGTTCATTTCCAAAAAAATCGACATTTCAATAATCAGCAAATTAATAGAAGTTTCTATGGCTCACATGAACAAGTAATGCATATATATATATATATGATGATAATAGTAGTTTTGAATTGTTATTTAAAAATATAACGACATCTTTCAAAGTTTTTAAACTACAATACCATGTAAACTCCAGGGTGCTAGGTCTAATAATAATATCCCCTTCTTCTCCTTATTCAACTTCTCCTCTTCCTCCTCCTCTACCTCCCTCTCCTGTGTTTGAATCACGTGTGGGTGTGCCTGACTCAGGTGTGTGCATGGGCATATGCATGTGTAGATCTGAGGACAACCTAATGGTGTTTGTCCTCTCCTTTCCCCTCGCAAGGGGCAGAGTCTCCATTGTCTTTCCCACTGTCCCCAGTCTCATTGTCCCACAGGTTTTCAGATTCTTCTGGCTAATGTTTCCCTTTGCCATAATCATGTTAACATTACAGGCATGTTCACCACTTTGTGCCTGGCTGTACATATGTTCTGGGGAATCAGACTGGAGCTGGCAGGCTAGAAAGCAAGCACTTTTACCTGCTAAACCACACACCCAAACTCTAAATTGTTTCATTTTTTGAGGTACTTATGATTGAACCTTGGCCTCAGACATGATAGGCAAGTGTTCTACCACTGAAATATAGCCCAAGCTATAGGCATGATTCTTAACCTTTTTAATAGCGTCCATCAATATCAACATAGAACTAATCATGATTAGCATTGTATGAAAATTAATTGACAAATGTTTCTAAGTTTGCTAGCATTCCTAATAAGTTGAAAAATAACCTGTCACCAGGAGATTGTTCTGACAAATTCCTAAGCACAAATTGTTTTAATGCAAAACCTCAGCAAGAGATACATAACATTTTTGCATGTGTCCTACACATATAGATTTAATAAATATAGGGCTGGAGAGATGGTTTAGCGGTTAAGGTGCCTGCCTCCTAAGCCTAAGAACGCTGGTTCCAATCTCCAGGTCCCACGTTTAGCCAGATGCAAAGTGATGCAAGGGCGCAATGCCACACTTGACCACAAGGGGGCGCACACATCTGGATTTCGTTCACAGCAGCTGAGAGACTGCTGGCGTGCCCATCTCTAAATGTCTTCCTCTCCCTCTCTCTCTCTGTCTCTCTCTGTGTCTCTCTCCAACAACAAAAAAAGAATTAATAAATATCAAGGAAAATGAGACAAATGTAAAGTAAAATTTTGTAGGCTAGTACAATGTAGGTAGGAAGAAAGATAGCTTCTAGTAATGACTCTATAGATGATATGCATGGTGTAACTTTGCATGAGGAATAATAGTTATTGCTATTGTTAGATAGGTCCAACTATTTGTGCTCCATGCTAAAAGCTATGGTACTGTATTTTAGATTAGTGACATTTTAATTCTTGTGTGTATGTGCACTCAAATGCAGTATAAACCCTGATAATTGGAAGACTTTTGAAATCACCAGTATTTAACAGTTTCTAAGAAAAAAAAATGCTCAATTAGATTTACTTCCTTTTGATATAATTTATTTTGTTTACTTAAAGTAAAATTTCTCAAATAGTGCTTATAATGCTCATATGTAAATATTTTAGATGTTTATTTTACTGAAGTTAAAACATTACATTGTGTTAGAATAACACTTGAGCTACGCATGTTAAATATCCCCAAGGGAAAATTGTTTAATGAAAACATTTTTTTCTAATTTTCCTATTGAATTGATCATTATTTATAACACTAAATATTTTTTTATGAGAATAAAAGATGAATGAAATGGTGATAAAGGGAATTGGGTTTTTGGATATTGTGGGATTTTGCCTTGTTTTGTCCTATGTTTGACAAGCAGTGACATCTGTCTAAAACCTGTCAATATGATGGATGGAAAACATAAATCACATTTTCTTATGTCAACATTTTTTCTCCAGTGTTTTAACATGCATTCAGTATTATTTTATGAGCATGACCCTTGAGAATGAAGGAAAAATCATATAACATACACCAGAACCTTTTTCTGTCTATCTTTTCCCAAACCACTTTTGCCTCTTTTGACATCAGAAACCCATCTGCAAGAGAGAGTTTAACTATATATATATCATCTGTTTAGACTTGTTTTGAATGTTCTCATATTTATGAATGAATCTTATCTAATTATTGAAGCTGAGCTGTCTTCCTCAGTCTACATCTGAACACATGAGCTTTGTCCCTCTGGGCTGGGGTAAAACAGCCTTCATTTCTCCATGATCCTAAAATATTTAATCGCAGATAAATTGGGAAGAAGTACACTGCTTTTGGAACAAGTCTTCCCTAGATCTTTATGTGACGTCTTTTGAAGCTTCTGTCAATGCACTGCTCCTGAAAGCAGACAAATGCCCTTCAGACAGTAATGCAGAACTCATACATACCCATGACTTATCACTGCAAGTGCACCAGGACTTTCATGTCAATTGCTTTTCAGAATTGTTCATTGATAAGTAATAAAGTCCAGGCTTCCAAAAGAGGCAGACCACTAAAGTTGTTTAATCTCTTGGTGCATCAAAGTCCTTATTCACTGCATCAATTAATAAGTAGAATCCACTTCCGAAAATATTGGTGGGAACCAAATATGTGGGTTTACATGGCCTGAAAATAATCAAAGGAAAATATATTTTCTATTGACTTTCATTAAAGTTCATGACTATGTGATCTAGAAAAAAAATGTGGATAACAAATGAACCCAGTTCAATGTGATTTGGACAGTCAATAAATGGGCATGGGCCTGGAGAGATGGCTTAGAAATTAAGGAGTTTGCCTGAAAGCCAAAGAACTTAAGTTCGATTCTTCAGGACCTATGTAAGCCAGATTCACAAGGTGATGCATGTGTCTGGAGTTCATTTGCAGTGGCTGTAGGCCCTGATGTACCCATTCTTTCTCTCTCTCTCTCTCTCTCTCTCTCTCTCTTTCTCTCTCTCTCTTTTCATGTGTGTGTGTATCTGCTTCTTTCTCTTACTCTCTCAAATAAATAAAATTAAAAAGAAAGAAATGTGCATGAATGAAAAAAGGATGGTGTACCTATATGACTTAATTTATATCAAAGCATCATATAATTCATTATCAATACACTTCATAGTAATTATATGAATATAAACTTGTTCATATTTGAGTCTATGAAAGACATCTCCATATTTTCACTGAATGGGAAAACTCGATTGAATTCTTCCTCTGGTGTTTTGATCACTTATTCATCATAAACTCATGTGTTTTCAATGTTTGGTCCACAGTTGGTAACCATTTGGTTGGTGGGGGCTTGAAGAGGTGGTGTGTTACTGGGGGCAGGTTTTGGGGTGCTATAGCCCAGCTTCCCCCTTGCCAGAGCTCAGCTTTCTTACCAGCTTCTTACCAGCTTCTGTGACAAGAAGTGACATATTGCTTCTGCAATACCATCATTTCCCTGCCGTCATGCAACTTCCCCTCAAGACTGTAAGTCAAAATGAACCCTTTCCAACCTCCAGCTGCTTTTGATCAGCTGTTTGGTCCAGCAATGTGCAGAGAACTGCTCCAAACAAATTCTGTGTACCAAACAAATCTCTATCTTGTCTCCTGGTTTTTATTTTTATTGCTTCTAAGTTGCTTCTGATAAGAATGAAGTCAAGAGTGGATAGATCCAGATCCTCTAATTGTTCTTCTGGCTAAAAGAAATCACTTCAACCCTCCTGGCATAAAATGAAGTGTTAGTCTGATAGTTTAAACCACAATATGATAAGTGAAACTACTGCAAACTTTAATTTAAGCACTGAAGTATTATTAATTGTTATTTTTGTCTACTTTATTTTGTTTGTTTACTACTAAATCATTTGGTTTAAATTACATTTGATAAAAAGAAATCCCAAGGTCCACTTCATTAAGCACTGTGTGGTTTTAATGGCATTCTGTCTAATCATTCATGCAGAGAAGAGAATTCAGTAGTCAGAGAATGTGCTCACACCAAATAATTTAGACATCAACTCTGTCTTACCTCACAGAGCTTGCCTATTCATTGAACCTGAATAATTATTCAAATGTTATACTGAATCTGGATATGCATATAAGTCCACTTGAATAAAATAATAATTTTATTTAATTGTGTAGTTGGTAAATATCCTGAAAATAAATTATAGTTTGGATTCAAATAATTCATTTAAACTTTCTTTTAGCTTTTTTTCATCCCTGATATACAATGATATTGTTTTTAATTTATTATTTATTTTATTAGTTATGCTTAATGATATTTTCACAGTATTCAGCTCTGAAACTGCAATATAAGAAAGATTATAAAAATTAGTTAAAGATTAATTTATTTCCTAGAAATCCTCATTTGAAGTTAACTTTAATATTTCTCTTTGTTTATTCAAGAAAGACAAGTGATCCAAATAAGCTCCCCAGCTGGTTTGACATTCCCAATACAAGATATATTTTAAGTTAGGTAGGACAAGCCTGTATGACAGAATAGCTATTACTCTTAGGTGACTACAGCTATAGTTTCAACTGAGAATGGTCCATTGATGTCCTTCTGAAATTCTCAATAATGCCGCAGCCATTTGCTGAACCATGCAGATTACAATAACTGTGGATATTACAGTAAACAGGCATGGGGAGGCATGATAAAATAGGACACTATGCATCACTTTGTCCAATCATATATCTCTAATATGATTTTTTTTTTGTTGTTTTATGTTGTGGTGGGATTTCATGTCATATATCTAGGCTGGCCTTGAACTCACTATCTGGTAAAGGGTGACTTTGAACTTCTGTCCTTCTTGCACCCACCTTTCTAGGTCTGCAGGATGCCTTACCATGCTGGATTTACATGGTGCCAGGGACTTCACATGCACTACCAACGCACTCTGCCCATGTGCATCCTCACACAGAGCCCCCGAAATAAAGAGATACCAACAAACATCTTGTTGTAAGTTAAGGAAATATAAAATAATCATCTTCTATTAAAATAGTATTTTTGAGCATTGCAAATACATGAAAGACTGTGTGTGTGTGTGTGTGTGTGTGTGTGTGTGTGTGTGTGTTCAAATATATAGGCACATTTTACTATACAGTTAATAAGGTTTTTTTTTTTTTTTTTTTTTGAGAGAGACAGAGAGAGAGGGAGAAGAAGAAGACAGATAGAGATGGGCACGCCAGCAGCCTCTTAGCAGCTGCAAACGAAATCCAGATGTGTGTGCCCCCTTGTGATCAAGTATGGCATTGAGCCCTTGTGTCACTTTGCATCTGCCTAAACGTGGGACCTGGAGATTGGAACCAGTGTTCTTAGGCTTAGGAGGCAAGGGTCTTAACCGCTAAGCCATCTCTCCAGCCCAGAAAATAAGTTTTTAATTTTATTTATTTTATTTTATTTTATTTTATTTCTTTATTTTATTTTATTTTATTTTATTTTATTTTATTTTATTTTATTTTATTTTATTTTATTTTGGAGAGAGACAGAGAGAGAGGGAGAGGAAGACAGATAGAGATGGGCGTGCCAGCAGCCTCTCAGCTGCTGTGAATGAAATCCAGATGCTTGTGCCCCCTTGTGGTCAATTGTGGCATTGCGCCCTTGTGTCACTTTGCATCTGGCTAAGCGTGGGATCTGGAGATTGGAACCGGCATTCTTAGGCTTAGGAGGCAGGCGCCTTAACCACTAAGCCATCTCTCCAACCAAAAAATAAGTTTTTATAAGTAAATTATTTTTGCTAGGCATGAGTCTAAGGCCAGCCTAGGACTATATAGAGAATATGTTCCAAATTATCCTGGGCTACAATGAGTCCTTACCTTAAAAAGAATTAAATTATTTTTAAGTAAATTAAATGGAAACACAATATCATCATCTTGAGTCCTCATTTACTCCAATCCCTCCCAATATAATGAATATACATTAAAGGAAAGTTACAGGAGAATTCCATTATTTATGCAAAAGTAAAATCATGGAAAATATAAGGCTAACACAGAATTTCTTTTTGAAACAATTCATGTGTGGGGAGTGAAAACAAAGGGCATTATTCTATTAGCTACATGACGTGTTAGAAAGGTTGTTTCATGTTTTACATGCCCCAGCACAGTATCTTCAGGTGACCAGTTTTCATAAATCAACATCTCTCTCAACAACTGCCAACCAAGCAGGCTAGCAAGCTCATTGTGAGTTATGGAAGCCATCACTAGAGCCAGAACCGGAAGCAAGATGTTGTTACTCAGTGTATTTCAGTGGCTCTTAATTGACATTATTAGTAAGCTACACTGTGGTATGAAAGTAAAGTCTCTCCCATAGCCTCATATGTTCACATGTGATTCAGCCTCATACTGAATCCCCTGCTGGTGAAGCCTATGGAGGTGGGGAGGTGGATCCTTGCTGGAGGAGGTGTGTCACTCAGAGAGGACCTGGAGAATTCCTAGCCCAGCCCCACAGCCAGCTCACTCTTGCTGCTTCCTCTCTGCTACTGACTTAGGACAATGTGAGCCGGTTTCCTGCTCATGCCGTGCCTTCCTGACCACTGATGAAACTTCTATTTGAAACTGTACTGAAATAAACCTTGGCCTTTCATAAGTTGCTACTGTTCAGGTTACTTGTCTGGTAATGAGAAGGTAAATGCTACAACATTTATGACAATGATATATTTCTCAACCAACAACACAGTTTTGAATAATGCCTTACACTGATTTACTGCAAGAAAACACAGTCAGCTCTCCCTTTATTTTCTTGACAACAAAGAGAAAAAAATGAGATCATAGCTTTATTGCTAATCTTCTAGTGCTTTTAAAGCCATCACTAATTTTCTCGTGGTAATCATATTTTGCATGGTACACTCATGACAGAACCTCCAGCATTAAACCCTGGGCAGCAATACATGATTCAATTCATTGCTTTGGGCTGCACTGTCCCAGAGAGGTGTGTTCCTTGTCCTAAAATTTAAAGAATAAAAGCCTCCGGAGAAAGTGTTCTTTCCATTATGTATTCAGGACTAAGGTGAGGAAATCAATCATCAGTGCTTTCCCTTAAACGTTGAAGGAAGGGTGCTTGATAAAAGCTGGTGATACTAAGGAGATAATTTATCAAAATCAGGTCTATGAAGACAGTTCATTGGTGACTTACATGGCATATCTGTATTTAAAATAAAGATAAAACCCATTAGTGAGAAAGGCATTTTAAAAAGATGACAGTCCTTAAAGTTGTGCATAAGATGAAAAACAGGGTGGCAGGGAAAACATGTCTAAAGTGTACCCTTCAGCACCACAGTTGGTTATAAGGAATTACAAACAAATCACATTAACAAGGAGCCACCCCTCTCATCCATAGCACTAAAACCCATTTCCACTGTGAATGGTAGGATCACCGTCTCTCTTATCAGTGTTCCTTCAGCACAGGAGCACAGCTCACATTAACGACTTATCAAAACACAGGTAAATTGAAAGTCTCAGGTAGTTGAGGCAAGGGTAGCGGTCCAGCCATCCTAGGGGTACAGAGGAAAGCTAATGCCACCAGAGAGAAGACACCAAGAAGGAAGGACTTTTCTTTGGAGTGGGGTTGATCTAAGTGCTGGATTCTGAACTAAACCAGAACACTAGAGCACTGAATAATCCACTCAGACTGGGGACACTTTGCATGCCCTTGGACTAAGGATTAGTCAGAAATGCAGGAAACATTCCCTAATTTATAAAGCAGGCCATAGATAATCTTACATGTCAACTGCCAGCCAGTCTTGAAATCCCTTTATAACTGAGCATCTCAGAGGCACATCAGAAAGATCTTAATGCCCAAAGGGTAAATACAAAATTGAGAGGAAACAAGAAAGAATAAAACCATGAGGAACTATCCTCGACCTAATTTATGTTATCACTTAAGAACTTATAGATTGTGTAAACTTAGCCAAACTATAATAATAACAAATATCTAACTCATGACAATTCAATATTTTCCAGTTTCTCCATTATAAGGTCACTTGTCTCTATGAATTCTCTTCACATTCACAGTGTTAAAAAAATATCATGTCACTGGTGAAACAAATCTCGCCCCACTCATAAAATTGGAGAATCCAAAGAGAAGATTACACAAAGATCAAGACCTTGTATTAGATTAGTCAAGTTCTCATTACTGAAACAAAACACTTGAGGAAAGTCAGTGCTGTTTTGAATGTGAACACACGACCCCATAGCCTTAGGGAGTTTTGATTCAGGTTAAGCTTCCTACTTAAGTCTCCAGCAGCCGGCTAGAGGAGTTTTCACTAGGGACTAACACTTAGTCCAGACCTAAGGTGAATTCAGAGGGAGTTGGAGCTCTGGCTGTTTTTGTGTGCTGCCTGCTGGTGGTGTCTCTCTGCTATGGACATATGGAAGTGAGCGCACTTCTCCCTCCATGATGAAGCTTCTTCTGGAATCTGTAAGCCAGAAATAAACCCTTTCCTCCCATAATGCTTCTGAACACGTATTTGTCCCAGCAAGGAAAAGTAACTGCACTAGTGAGTTTAAGGGAGAAAGCTAGGTTTCCACTTACAGTTCCAGGATACAAACTATCGTGGCAGACAGGCATGGGAGGCTGAAGCTTGAGGCAGCAGGGCACATTCAGCATGGTGAAGAAGCAGAGGACAGTGAGAAGAACTAGTCTAGCTTTCTTCTTTCTATACAATCTAGGAACCTGGCCCATAAAATAGTGCTACCCACAGTTAGGGTGTCTCTTCCCAGTGCAATCAACCTAACCAAGATAATCCCAAATTCAGGGGCTCATCTAATCTAGATAATCTTTCACAGGTGATTCTAGATCCTGTAAAATGATAGTCAATATGAACCATCACACATGTATAGTCATGCATCTTTCTTGCAAAGTTGAAAAATAGGTTGTTGGGTGATTCCCACCATTTTTGAAAATTATCATTATTGAGAATGAGAACACAGAAGATTAACTATAAATATCATTTTTATTTATGACTTTAATTCGACATGAAGTAATTTTATTACATATGGAATTGGCCACGTGACTATTAACTGTGGGGTTAGCTGTGGGTTGTCAATTGAATGATTTTACTTTTTGTAACTTCAAATATATAGCATGTTTTTAAGTGCAGAAAGTGATTTAGAGAGAAGACTTCACAGTAATATCCATGCAACCTTTTTTTTTTTTTTTTTTTTTTTTTTTTTTTTTACAAATTCCACTGTGTTTGGGAAGAAGCAATTCCTCAATTAAGGATAAAAGGCCTTGAATTGGGCCCTAGAAGGCTGAAAAGAAATCTAACGAAATTATGAGACATATATAAAGATAGAGTACATGAATTTTAAAATGCAACTATCCTTGCTTCTAAGTTTAAAATGTGTTCAATCTGTGTTCAGAGAATGGAAAGACTTCTTCTAATTGAGAAGCTAACAGAAGGCCTCACGGAAGAAATGGCATTAGTTAGGAACATGAAGTGGGTAGAAGTTGTATAACTCAACAGGTAAGAAGAGCCCTTCTTTTGAAGCAAACAATGCAAATGATATAATGAAGAAAGAAGACACGAAGTATAATTGCAAAGTAGCAACTTGCTTGCACAGAATATACGGGGATGGCTTCCCGTGGTTTATGTGGCAGACAATTTAATCACTGTATTTCCAAGGAGAGATCCAGTGGAAGATTCAAGTGGAGATATTTTTAGGATTGGTAAAATAGCAAGAAATATAGTTTGAGAGAACTTCACCAAATGAGGTCAGGAAAGTACATAAAGAAGGATGCAGCAGAGAATTACTGAGATAGGTTGTAGGATCGAAGACCGTAAAAGTTATCAATTAGTTCAACTTTGGAGGCCTAGAGCCAATGAAATAATCATTCTAAAGATTTTCTGAGAGGCAGCAAGCGCCTAAATAAGGTAATACTGAAGACATTTCATTGGATGGTTTATGATGCACTGTGTCTCTCTTCCATTCTAGTCATGGAAAATTAGACAGCTTTACCCCAAACAAGCGATTGCCCAACAAAAGGAAAAATTCTATGAAAAGTGATTGATATGTTCAAAGCACTAAAAAACTATGGCACATGCAATGGTAATAAAAGATAAACAGTATAAAAATGGAAAATCTCACGCTAGCAGGTTTCAGCTACAATGACAGAGGTCTGAGTTTGCTCATAATGTGAGATTTAAAGTTGGGTCTAACTCTATTTCAAGTTCCATAGAAAGTATGATAGAAATTGTAAAGCAATTAGTAAAGCAGATTCCTGACCTTATAATACTTAAAAACATAATAATGATCTCTCTCAATGTGTCTGACTATATATATATATATATATATATATATATATATATATATATATATATATATATGGATGTCACAGCTTGCTTATGCCAACTATTTTAAAAAGAATTTTTGAAAAGGTTCAGAATAATATAAGATTTTCAAGCAACAGTGAAAGAAATGTCATGAACAAGATAAAGAAGCAATTTGTGAACAAAGCTTATTTCAAAATCGGGCTATGGGTGCAGATGGCAGAAAATTGGACACTGTGTCTCATTTACCTAAAGTTTGAATGTTCTAGGAGGTGGAGAGATGGCTTAGCAGTTAAAGCAGTTGCCAGCAAAGCCAAAGGAGCCAGGTTCAATTCCCCAGTACCCATATAAAGCCAGATGCACAAGGTGGCACATGTGTCTGGAGTTCGCTTGCAATGGCTAGGAGGCCCTGGTGTGCCCATTCTCTCTATATATCTGCCTTTCTCTCTCTCTCTTTCTCTTTCTCTATCTCTCTGTCTTTTCTCTCAAATAAGTAAGTAAAAACAGTTTTGCACTGTATACACATATATGTATTATATATTTAAAATGCAGTAAGTTTGGCTTCTATTGTGTAATGAAATGGAGAGAACAGATAGAGTTCTACATTTCTCAATATAAAGTATATAGGTAATGAACCATTAATTAATCAAGGTAAAAATATAAAGGTAATTAACTTTATATTTTGAAATCTTAGCAACATTTTTGAACTAGAAATTTTTCAGAAGGAAGTACCAGGTAAAGTATAGAAAATTTTATAATACTACTTAAATAAAGAATTATTAATAAAGAATAATTATTACTTAATTGAACTAAAATGTAACTGACAAGGGTTGGAGAGACGCTCAATGGTTAAGGTGCTTGCCTCAAAAACCGTATAACCTGGGTTCAATTCCCAAGTACCCATGTAAAACCAGATGCACAAAGTTGCACATGCATCTGGAGATAATTTGCAGTGGCTATAGGCCCTGGCTTGCCGATTTTCTCTGTCTCTCTTCTTGCAAATAAATAAATAAATAAATATATTTTAAAAATATAATTGTTAAAAATAGTCATTTTTATGTTGCATATAAGTCAGTAACACAATGTTCAACTGAACAGAATTGGGAATCTTCCATTATGAAAAATCTGAACTGCATGTGTAATACACCTTTAAATTCTTTGTAACTACATTTTTAAAGGCAACCACACAAAATGTAGGCTGACACATATTTATATGAAACTAATATTTAAAATTGTGTAAAACCACAAATTGCAACTTGTTCTTTAAAAGATAAATGTTATAGAGCACCTCCTGTCTTCAGCATTCCCATGAATCCAAGTTTTAATGTACCTCTCTCTTTTAAAACATCATTTCTGTAGATACATTTTATATGATTATATATTACTACAATAAAATGGTTGAACTGCTAGTATGAATATATTTTATGTTATAGGATTGTTAGGATCATTTCCTACATTGAATTTATAGAGGTTTATTTTTCCTCTTTTCATAAAGTTTTATTAATATACATTTATGTCAACATAGTGAAAATAAATATTCTAAAGGCAGTTTTTAACTGAATGTGGTTTTCCATGAAACTGTAACCTTTTGACCTAGAGATAACTATTGGAACAAATCAGAAAGACCCTACTAGTAAATATTATCTGTGTACAGCACAAGTTAATCAGGGCTGCATTCCATAATCAATAGTGCGCAATAAGAGCCAAGGGCTACAAAACTAAATGCCAGTGTGATTATACATAAAATAAATGATATATATATATATATATATATATATATATATATATATATATATATATAATTATAGAAAAGTAAACATCAAAGACAGTGTGTCATAAGTGCTTTAATTACCATAAATATGTTTGTGATCACATGATTTCCAAAATAATATGTATAAGGAAAAGATTACAAAACAGACAAACACACACACACACATACACACACACACACACACACACACACACACATATATATATATATATATATATTTTTTTTTTTTTTTTCTTTTGGTTTTTCAAGGTAGAGTTTCACTCTGGTCCAGGCTGACCTGGAATTAACTATGTAGTCTCAGGGTGGCCTCGAACTCTAGGCAATCCTTCTACCTCTGCCTCCCGAGTGCTGGGATTAAAGGCGTGCGCTACCACACCCAGCATCAGATAACTACATATTTTTTAAAGATTAAATACTCCATATTTGTTTCTCAATCAAGAAATATGATACTCTAACCCAGGTCATAATTACTTGAAATTCAAAAATTTTTTGTTGTTCATTTAGTAATAGATAAAATTAAAATGCATTGTAAATCTTACAACACTGAAGTGCATAGCAAAATAATATTCTTCATAGTCTTAAAATAAAAATAGCATTAGACAACTTACCAAATTTATGGAAACCCAATCAGTGTTCAAGCTTGTAGTATATGCAGACATAATATAAATGCCTTTAATAGATCACAGTACAGAGGTTGTTCAGTTATGAAATACAAATCATTAGTAATATAGATTATCCTGTAGCATAGAACTTATGAAACATTGTAACAACTGGATCCACTATCAAAGGCCTATCTTGAGTACTAACATTTCACTTCTTTTTTTCTCCTGAAAATGATACAAACTTCCAGGATATAAGCAATTCATTTTTCACTATTCTGCAAAAAATGATAGTATCTCTTACGTTATAATGTTCAGTATTTTCACTTATGTATATGTATGTATGTGCATATATATATATATATATATATATATATATATATATATATATATATAATGTCAACACCAGATAGATGGGATGGTAATTTTACATGCATAGGCCCTCTTATAGCCCACAATTGGTGGCTGTATTTTATTGTTTACTGGATATTTGCACCCTCATCCACATATGAAAACACAAGAGCCATTTCTACCCATTTTCTTCTTCATTCACTCTACCCCATTAGGCACTAGCTCCCATGTTCAGGCCAACACCAGCACTCATCTTGATAACAGATTTCTACCTGGTTTGCCTAAACGTTTTACTACTTTCTTTCTTCACTCTGTAATCTGAAAGTAGTGTGATTTTGTATGATATAAGTGTATTTTTCATTGTACAATACTGTGATGCCTCCCTCCCCAGGAGCACACAGGAAAATAAATATAAACATCCTAAAATAGCTTAAGCTTCCCTTCTCACATTTTCTCTACATGTCCTTCAGTCCTCAGATGTTGCACTGCTAATTGCCACTATCCCAAGTAAGGCAGGAAGGCCTACTCCTCAAAGTAATCTCTCTCTCTTATTTTTATCTTTCCTATGCCATTTTATAAGACAAAATTTGTTTAATTTTATGTTAGTATATTTTAGCAAAATAGCTTTGTCCCTAACAGTCTTCAAAAACCGTGTCCATGCTGTTTCTGACTTAACAGTCTACCTTTTGAGGACCTTCTTTTTTTTTTTTTATATATTTTTAACAGAGTTATCTTTTCTTAATTTTTGCCAAGATTCCATTTTCATTTGGGATGCCATCTATTAGCTTGGTATGACTTTTGGAGGCTGAGCCTATCTATGGCCCAAGTTCTACTGTCAAACCTTACAAACTCTCTCATATACTGACCTAGTGCATCTAAGAGGGATAATTCTGGAAAATTAGCCACTGAAATATCTCATTATAGAGCTTCTATGATAGTGCCATGATCGTGCCCTAAAGCACCTCCCATAGATATTCAGCTTGTATATTGAAGCACTGGCTGAAAATTTAAAACTAAACACTAAGTAAATAAGCAAATTTATCAAATGGTCTAAAATATTTATGAATTTGTGAAAATTGGTGGAAAGTGACCTGATTGTAGAAAAGATGAATTTGATCACAGTCCAAATTCTACTTGTTATTATGCTTAAACTTTTATTATACTGTAATTTTATGTGTCAGACAATATTGGGATGCATAGTTTTGTATATTATTCTACCATATTACTCATCTTAATTCTCTATGACTTTGAATAACCCAGAAGGAAGAAATGTCTCTGATCATAAAACTTTTCTGACCTCCTTCAATTCAAATTCTTTAATAAGCTACCTTTTTTTTTTTATCCCAACTTCATAGATGACTTGTGAGTAACTCCCCTGTTTAAGATGACATCTGTTAGTGTCACATGATTTTTCCTCCCTGGGAAGATACAAACATATATCTATTCACTCCACATAGGGTAGAGAAACAGACCAAAGCACTATTGCACAAAAAACAGTTTTGTGAACCAATGAGTTTATTAGGGTTACTCACACAACATGGTGAGGTACTGTTTATACGAGCATAGATGAGTCAAAGGCAGATGCATCATGGAAAAGCCCTACCCCAACATAGGTAGCGACTCACAGAAGCTGCATCTCTGGAGCTCATTGCACATGAGCTCAGCTGGTTTTGAGAGTCCACTCCATTCCTACCCCTGAAGGAATAGTTTGACCATTATATAATCCTAGGGAGGAGTCCTGTGACCTTTACCCCCGGCCTTTTCACCTCCTGAGTCTCTTGAGCCTCCCTCCTCCCTTCAAGAAGGAATATTTCAATTCAGAGGAATTTACTACACAATTAGATATCATGAAGACACATAAAGGAAAAAAGAAACATCAATTTTTACTTCTTCAAATATTCGACTCATGACATTAACAATGGATGGCAGAAATGTCATATAGCCCAAGCCATAGTTATATCCCTTTGGACTTAAAAACAATTCAAGGATTATTCCCCTACAGAAAAATAATAATTCTTACAATACTAAGTAGCATAAAATGATATATTCCATTGAGCAGGGTGAAAGGATATATATCATGCCTTTCCCCTATACTATATTAATCCCAGTCAGCTTTTCCACAGTCATAGTCAGCATCAATACCTTGATGAAAGCACCTACGAAAGGTGCTTGAGCCCAGAGGCACCTGTTTCCAGTAAGTAATGGACAACAATGAGAGTGTCCCTGGGGGAAGTATTGAAGAAGAGAAGTATATATGTTATATTAAAAAAAAATACTACCAAAATGATTAATTCCTAAGCTCTGCAGAAATTTTATTTGGTGCTAAGCCCTATAAATCATGAATTCCTCCCAGGAAAAGTTTTCATCATTCAGTTAAACCACAGTTGAGAGATTTGCTAGGAATTTATCATTTAGATCACAGCTGAAAAGTAAATAGATTTCAATCCTTTGACTCCAAGTGGAACTGCATATGCAGGAGCTCTGGCCTTAGCATCTTGTTTGCTTTGTGTGTGCTGAAGTGATAGGCTATCATTGTGTTCACAGCGAGCTAGCTACAAGCACTGGTCCCTAACCCAGAGGCTCAGGAAAGGTGGACTATGTGGGTACTGACATAAAAAGCAATCATTTAGACATAGCTGCCATCAAGCAATACTTTTAATTACAGATGTTAACTGAGTACAAATAATATCATTGTAGCATGCCATTAACATTTTCATAAAGTAAACCTTCACTCATTTGATTCCGAAATTTCTAAGATGTCTATGTAGCCTGTAAAGATATTGAATTGTTCAGCTTTGTATAATTTACATTCCCATGACTATAGTGGTCTCCTAACCAAATTACATTTTCAGTCATTTATATCTCCCTTGTAATCCAAATCACAGCCACTCTAAATAGTCATAAAACCTGAAGTACTTGCTCTTATCAGAAAAACATTATTATTACAAAAGATATAAAGTTCTCTGTACTTATTCAATAATAATGTTTTTAAAATGAAAATATTAATAATCACTACTGTTTATTGCCAAGCAATGAGTAAATTCTGAATTTCTGTTTAGTTTTGATTAATGCTCCCTCCATCTCCTCTTTTACCCCATTCCTCCCCCAGCCCATCTTAGATGCTTTCAATCTAAGTATGCCCCTTCCTACATATATTTTCTCTCAGTCTCTCTCTGCTTGCAAAAAAAAAAAAATAATAATATTTTTAAAAGTAGAAATGATGGGGCTGCAGAGATGGCTCAGTGGTTAAAGAAACTCTCTTGCAAAGCCTGTTGTCCAGGTTTGATTCCCCAGTACCCATGTAAAGCATGCCAATATTCTCTCATAAATGAATAAAAATATTCCTAAATATAGAAAATGAAAAACCTGAAGACAGAATGAATGCTCTGCTGAATTACACAGATCTTATAGAATTAACATTGATTTCCTCAAATTATAACATAAGGTAGAAAGACAAAATACCCATCTAAACTTATTCTCAAAGATGTTTTACCTTGAGAGCAAAATTGAATAAATTCTTCTACCAACATACACATTTCTTTAATGGATAGTGATATAAATATCCTCAATAGTCTTCACAAACTGAATTCAACACCATGTGGAAAATATCACATGTGAGCAAATTTGTTTCATGAATATCAGAATGATTAAACACACAAATCAAGAAGCATGCCATATATAAGAGGATCAAGAAAGAAATCTCCTGTTCATTTCAATAGATGTATCTTTTGACCAAAAATGTGACGTCCTATCATGAAAAGAAATCTCTGAAGATTCTGGGAATGAAAGAATACTACGCAACTTAATAAAAGGCTTTATATTGTAAACTGATAGCTATCTTTATACTAAATGGGGAAAAAATGGAAACATTTCTTCTAAACTCAAGAATGAGACAAGTATATTTCGTCATATACACTATAGTATTAAAATTTTAGTCAGAGTAATAAGGCAAGAAAAAGAAATAAATGGTGTCATTAGAAAAACAAGATTGCAAATTATCTCTTTTACAAATGATATAATCTGATGCTTAAAAGGCTTTAAAAGCTCAAAAATACTTATAAGTCATCTATCACTTCCACAAAGGTATTAGGACACAAATTCAACATATACATGTTAGTATATTTTCTATAAACCAATATCAAACTGAATAAACGAGTCTAGGATGTAATTCTGCTCAAAATATTATCAAAAATACAAATTACATTTAGGGCTGGAGAGATGGCTTAGGCGTTAAGGTGCTTGCCTGCAAAGCCAAAGGACCTAAGTTCAATTCCCCGGGACCCATGTAAGTCAGATGCACAAGGTAGCACATGAGTCTGGAGTTCATTTGCAGAAGGCTGTATGTCCTGCCACACCCATTCTCTTTCCCTCTCTTCCTCTCTTTCTCTGTACTTCTCTCCCTCTCAAATAAAAAATAAAATTAAAAATTAAAATTACATTTAGAACACTCAACTCTCATGGATTCTCCATTCTTAGATGACCTTTTGAGTCTCCCCATTATCACTGGTAACTTCACCAAAATGTTTCTCTGACCAAATGTGAGAACTGCAGTAACATATGGGCATAAATGTAAACATCTAGAGGGTAATTTTATGGGAACAATGTATCCACTTACCTAAATGAAGTAGAGACTCCCCACTGGGGACTATGACCTTTCCACCTATCAGCTTTTGACTAATTGTCAACAGCAGGCATGACTTCCCACCCTTGGGGCTGGCTTCAAATCCAATCAGACAGCAGTTTGTTATAACCCCCCCCCCCGCCCCCAACTCTCAACAGTCATATCACTATTGCACTAGTGGTCGCAGTCTTCCTGCCTGGCCAGTCGTGTAAGATGCAGAGGCCCTGTTAGTTAAGGCTATGGGTGGCTTTTTCTTCCCCAGCAACCTGCATAGCACCTTCCATAATTATGACAGCTAACCAGCAGGGAAGAGGGTTCTAGCTTAGTTCAGCTTGATTTCTCAGTGAACTGCAACGGAAGCATGTGGTTTATTGAACATGGTCTTATTATTTAGGATGGGCAACAAAAAGCATTGGCAATAGCCTGTTTTGTTTTGGTGGCGCCATAGAAGTATCATTGTCTAACTTCTAGCTAACCCCGACTATGATGCATTGTGTTGGCATTAAGCAGCCTGTCTTCATGAAATCATTCAAGAAAACTTTGCTCTCCAGTCCATTTGAGGGATAAAACGTTTGTAGTTTGATTTCAGCCCAAGGGTCCATTCTACAAATATGGTAAGTCAATAATTTTTGAAGGGTAAATCAAAATTAAGTTTCTACATTTATAGTATGGGAAGAGTACACAGAATTCCTATGTACATGGCAAAAATAAATAAATTTAAGGGGAAATGTCATCAAAGTGGATTGATCATGAAATTATCCAGTTATATAATTAGCAAGAAAGTATTTAGGAAGGCCATTATTACTAAAGCTGAAAAAAAAAATCCAAGCAATGTCACAATTAGGTAAGACACAGGGAATCACAACATCCAAATGAAATACAAACTAATTCAGTGGAAATAATATGCTTTATAAAAAATGTTAACTGCCTAGATTCAGTACAGATTGAACCTAACAGAAAAAAATATCATCGAGTTTCAAGATAGATCAATAAAAATCATGAAATATGCATAAAGAAAGCTGCAGAAAGTCAGTAACTTATAACATGATATTGAACGAATAATAACAGTGTATCGGATTAAAATATCAAATGAAAGGAGGAAAGGGAAACTAAAAGTAATGACCTATGCACAAATTTTACAATTTAAAAAATAATTTAAAGATCGAATCAAACAGCAAACTCTTAGAATAAAAACATGCAAAGGAAATAAGGTCCAGGACAATTATAAATTGATAAAACCAATTTAAGCAGGAAATCCTGAAAGCAGGCAAAAACTACACATTGTACACAGGGCCTCAGGATCAGATGACCTTCATCCTGTCAATAGAAATGGTGAATATAGTATTAAGGTTTCTGAAAAAAAGTCATTTAATAATGGAGAATAAAATATATTTTCAATCCAAATATAATCAAACAAATATATTCCTAAAAATGATGCATGGGCAAAACATTATGAAATTAGAGACTTTAGGCTGAGAGGAAATGACACCAGATGAGAATTCAAGGCTTCAGAAAAGTGAATTCCAGATGTCATACATTAATAAATATGTAGATTTTTCTCAATAATTTCTTTAAATGAATATAACTATGTAAGTATTTGATGTCAAAAAATAAAATTTATAAAAGCTAATATCATAATCTTTTCAATTGTGTATATAAATGCATCATGTGTGACTCTACAAATGCAAGAGAGAAAAAATAAATGAACCATTAGTTACAATGTTCTTCAATTTTCTGTTAACTGATTCAATATTAACTTCATGCAGATTTAGTATATACTATGAATGTCAAAGTGTATACTATAACTTAGGGGGCTCGTTAAATAGCTGAGTGTTAAAGTGCCTAACAGGTGTGTAAGGCCATAAGTTTGACCTTCGGTAACACACACACACACACACACACACACACACACACATATGCACACATACACACACACACAAATATGCATGTCATCTTTAAATCAATATGCAGAAATTCAGAATACAGTGAAAGCAATATGCATTAACATAGAATTTTTTTTTTTTTTTTTTGGTTTTTCAAATTAGGGTCTCACTCTAGCCCAGGCTGACCTGGAATTCACTATGGAGTCCCATGGTGGCCTCAAACTCTCAATGATCCTCCTACCTCTGTCTCCCAAGTGCTAGGATTAAAGGCATGCACCACCATGCCCAGCTAACATAGAATTTTTAAAATGTATACTTTACCCACAAGCAAACAGTGAAAGACTAAAAAGTAAGAAAAATAAAACAGGCTCTGTACAATACTGAGTGCTGTAGTAGTTGGTTGTCTATTTTATATTTATGTTAATACATCTGATTTCTGATTCATCTCTAATTGCAATTGTTTGCAATTATGATAACTGATATGAATTGGCTTTACTGTAACCCACTTTAAATGAAAAACTCCATAATATTTTGTAGATATCATTAAACACTTTAAGTCTACTTTGACTTCAAAGTTATTATTCATATATATCAAATGCAAAATTCTGATCATCTCCATTGACAAAAAGAGGGTAAAAGTTAAATATATAGATTCAGCACATAAAAGTTCTAGAATCTTCACACGAATTTTGTTAAAAGTTAATAGAACATTATGTAGTTATGGACTAATAGTGGCAATAATGACTGTGAATAATGAAGACTATGGGTAGAACATTTGCCTAGCTTGAAAAAGGCTAGATTTTAAAACATTTTGTCACTCATAAATGTGAAGAAGGGAGCTGTTAAGAGATGGCCCTTCCGTGGGAAGTAGATTGGACAAGTGGGCATTGACAAGTACAAATCAGATACCACAAAAAGCTCACATCCAGCCATTCAGACAAATAAAAGGCAGCCTTAATTTTCAGCATGAACTGAGATACAGTTTAAGCACTGGGTTAAAATGGTTGGCAGAAGAAAAGTAAGACAGGCTTCCATGCAATTTCTGGACATAAGGATTCTAAGTGTAAGGTAATATAAGATCTGTTATTTGTGGTTAATGGCCTTTAATAATGATTAAAATTCCTTTTAGTGTGCTGCTTAGTGAACCTCATTTGAAGTTTATCAAGGTTTCCATTGGTCATTCTTTTTTTCCTGACCACTGCCACTGTAAAATTTTAACTACCTCCACTGTAATTTTTCTGGACACTGTGGTTAATGGAAACATTGCTTGATTAAATCAGAGTTCTGGCAGAAATTTCATGGTGAGCTCTATTAGGCATTATTTGGTAAAAGATTAATCAACAAACTTTTTAAAATAGTTTTTTTAGTTATGCACATAAAGTGAATACATTCATGTTGGTGCCGTCGATAGACTCGTCCATGTCCTTCCCCCCCCTCTGAAGGGACTCTCCTAGTTGGGGAATGTGGGTGCTGCATTGTGGGGGGTAGCCATCAGTTATGGGGAAGAGGCAATGTCTCTGTGCATAATGTCTAAACCTATGGCTCTAACAATCTTTCCACTCCCCTCTTCTGCAAATTTCCCATGTTGGGTTCATTTTAGGTCTACTTTAGTGATGAGGTCTTGGGAGCCTCTGTGTCTCTGGATATCTGGTTTAGTAGGAGTTGAGTGTTCTCTGTCTGTGTATGTATGTTGATGTGTGATATGTATGTGTGTGTGCTTTCAAGTGTCTTTTTTTTGTTTGTTTGTTTTGTTTTGTTTTTCGAGGTAGGGTCTCACTCTGGTCCAGGCTGACCTGGAATTAACTATGTAGTCTCAGGGTGGCCTCGAACTCTTGGCGATCCTCCTACCTCTGCCTCCCGTGTGCTGGGATTAAAGGCGTGTGCCACCACACCCGGCTTCAAGTGTCTTCTTGTGGGCACACACTTGCCATGGAGAACATGTGTAGGACAAAGAATAAACTAGAATATTGGTCTTCACCTTCCACCTTGTTTGTAAAAGGATCCCACGTGGCTTATTACTATGAAAACCAAGCTAGTTAGCCATTATGGTCAGACTTCCCACCCTGCCATATCACAACTACCATTACATGAGTTCTGTGGGTTCAAACTCAAGTCTTCACTCTTGTGCAGCTATCATTTTTACCCACTGAGACATCTCCTCTGACCGACCGAAAGAATTCTTTTCAAAAACATAAACAAAATATAATCATGTCACAGGACAGATTCTTGTGCTAGGGAAAGACAGGGCAGTAACTGTGTCTCCTCCCAGTAGGGAGAAAAGCCACCCAAAGGGGTATGTGCAGAAAGTCTGATTTGAAGATTAGACTCCTGTGAATGGAGTGAGTTCACTGTGAATGACCTCTGTGGGGAGTGCAACCCATTCACAGTGTTCTTTGGCACAGAGAAAGGAAAGAACAATACTGAATACATGCACCTTCCTCTTCCCTTGGTGTCTTTCTGGTGTCTCCATTAGCCCAACAATAAAGCACATCATATAGTTGATCTGTAAAATTCTCACAATCAAACAACTTAGGGAAGACTGAAGGAGGAGTTCAAGCTTGGAAAAGAGAATATTGATTCTCATTGATTTGCATGTACTCACTGAAGGCAAAATTCACAATAGATTGAAAATTAATTCATTCTTTCTCCTCTCTCATCTATCTTCTTAACATTTCTCTCCCTCTATGTTTCTCTCTCTCTCTCTCCCTCTCTCTCTCTCTTTCTCTCTCCCTTCCTTCCTGTCTCCTCACATTGTCTCTGTAATACATTTTGTTAACTTTTAACTATTAAAGTGACTACTGACTAAATGAATCTATGTAAGATGAATATATTGTTCACTATAATTCCATGTGGAATTCCATATTTCCATTTAGCTCTATGTTAGTTCAGTACAAGTTTGTTTTCATAGTATCAATAATGATTAGAGGAATTTGTAATAAAAATTTACCTAAAACCTTTTATTGCATTTAAATGATTCATGCCACAAACGTCCTCACATATGTCAAGAAATCTGTGGATTCAATTTGTGTGGTATAGTATATGATATTGATATATGCATAAGAAATGATATTTGTCTATGTAAATTTGTTTTCATTACTTCCCAGATTTCTTATAGGCTAGTTCTCTTTTTCTATTTTATTTAATTTGCCTCCTAAGAATAGACATACATCTTTTTTAGTTGATGGTTTTCATTTATGTTAAAACAATTTTTGGCACATAATCCTTTCAAGTATGTCACAGGTCTTTGAAAGCTTCATTAGTCTTTTTAGGTCACTAGCAAAATTACTACTTCAATGCACCAAATGGTTTGCTTGTCACCTAAAATAGTCTATGCAGCTTCTAAAATGGTTGAACTTGCTCTCAGAAAATCACTTGCCACTGAGAGGCTCACTGTGAGAAAGAATAGTAGGAAAATTTAGACAACATTATTTGGTCACAATTCCTTTTTTTCCTAGGTGGAAAATGAGAGGATTCAAATTAAGAAATAGAACGCTCCACATAGATACACTGTCTGGTATACATAATCTATGTCCATATCAGTCAAGGCAGGCAGCCATTTTCCTGTCTCTGCTTCAGAAAAAAAGTGTGTGTGTGTGTGTGCACGCATGTGCACACACATGCACACACAGATATAGAACTGACAACTGAAATCCTGAAGATGGCCCTGGGTTGGGCAATGACATACACTCATTGAGGTGTGGAACCACAGACACTTTCAGAAGAAGAACAAGAATGAAACCAAATTCACTCAGAGTTAAATTTCAGGCAAATTTCTCTCTTAAATTCTCTCTCTCTCTCTCTCTCTCTCTCTCTCTCATTTCTTTTCCCAGGTGGCACGCGTTTTTAATCCCATCACTTGGTAGGAGGTAGGAGGACCCCTGAGATTTCAAGGCTACCCCAAGGCTACATAGTGAATTCCAAGTCAGCCTGGGCTAGAGTGAAACCCTATCTCAAACAAGCAAAAAAGAAGTAGTAGTAGCAGAAGGAGATGGAAAAGAAGAAGGAGGGCAGATGAAACTCTTCTATGCCTAAATAATTTAAGATAAAAGTGCTATATGCCATTATTAGTTTATTCTCTATATTTTGGTACTATATGTGCTATTCCCTATTTCATCTTATTCCTTATAAATAACACTGATTTGAGTGTGTTTGTGTATGTGTGTGTACTTACATATTTAAGTGCAAGTGTATGCATGCTACAGAACATCTGTGGATGCCAGTGAACCACTTTATATATTGTTCTTAGCTTTCCACATTGATGGAAGAAGGAGAAAAGTTCTGAGTTGTTCAGACGTGCATTCACCAGGCTGGCTAGCGGTGAGCTTCCAGGAGGTCCGTCTGTCTCAGGTTCCTCAGTGTAGGCATTCTGGAATTCACAGACATTGTGCAACTCTTGCAAGGTTGGAGTTTTGTGGAAGATTAAATCTCCATAGTGATGTAGGAGAACCCCAGGTTTGTAGGAGAACCTCAAACTTCAGGTCCTTGTCCAAGTTATCAAAGACTATGTTTAACGTGGATTCAAAGAAGACTAAGTTATGAGATGTACTAAAACAGAGTGGACACAGAAGAAGAGGCAGGAAAGCCGAGAACAATCCCTTCTCTTCCAGCAGAGGAGAGGAGAGAAGAACACGGAACAAATTTGGCTCACATGGAGAATAGAAGATTCTCTCCTGGGCGGGGGGAGCTCTCACACAAGTGGCGCAAGTCTCATTTATCTCATTTATATGAATCAAGATTCCAACTAGAATAAGTCCCACCACCAGGCTCAAGTGTGTGGGGAGGAACCATATGGGTTGATGTGCCAGGAGGAACACTGCCTCAGGAAAGTGCACCCATGGTAGCCAACCTGGGGGAAGGCAGAGGAAGAAACAAGAAGCTGCTGCTATGTAAAGCTACCCAGGATGATGTTGAATCAACTGGAGTCTTGCAGGGCAGGCAGAGGGGAATCCTTGTCTCTTTGGGACAGTTCCTAGCTAATTACCTATTAAAAATACCTCCTGGGGGCTGGAGAGATGGCTTGGCAGTAAAGTCACTTGCCTGCAAAGCTTAAGGACCCTGGTTCAATTCCCTAGTATGGAAGCAGATGCACAAGGTGGTGAATGTATCTGGAGTTTGTTTGCAGTGGCTGGAGGCCCTGGCTTGCCCGTTCTCTCCCTCTCTCTCTCTCTCTCCCTCATAAACCAATAAAAATATTTTTTTAAATCCTTGAACCTAACCCATACCATTACAGTGTCTGGCTATGTGGTTTATGGAGATCAGGGACTCACACTTACCCAGCAAGTGCTGTATCTACTGAGCCATCACACAAGATCTAACATGGAAATTGCATATAGCAGCAGACATTCTTCAATTTGGGTAAAATATGACAAATTTCCATCAATCAATTTTAAAACTTTTAGGCTTATTTTGACCTTAAACAATAATTTCTGTTTCCCACACTCTTGTTAATATAATTAACAAATTTACTTTAGCTTAAATAGGAAATGTCTGGACATGTCATTATTTGCTTATTTCCCAGGATACTTTATTTTTATTACCTTTTTTTAGTAGCAAGTGATACACATAGAGAAGTTACAAGAAAATAAAGAGAAGATTAAATCAAGAACCCGGTTTATTCCACATATGACAATTCTCACACAGATATCAAACTTCACTCATGACCATAGCCAGATGATATTTGTGTGTGTGTTAGATAGTGATAGCAAAACTGTCAGTTCATTGAGGTGGATGCTCAGGGGAGCTATGTCATAATTTTAATAATGTGTATATTGATCAGGTCAGATTCTGATAAAACCATCAGTAGCTGTGGTACTTTGAATAGATGGCTCCCAATATATTCAGTGTTTTATTAGTTTGTTGTTTGCATCTGCAGCCACCTGGCTGGAGGCAGTGTCACTAGGGGATCTTAAGGTGTGGTGATAGGTTTAGGATTTCAATCTAAAGATATGCAAATTGTGCCTAGTTGGAGTTCCTGAAGTGTGACATTTGGCTTTTGGCTGTGGCTTGGCTCTCTCTGTTTGGTTCTGTGAAGAGTAGGCCAGCTTCTTCTGCCATTATGGAACTTCCCCTGAACCTGTAAGCTACAATAAATATCCCTTCCTCCATAACTGTGCCTGGTCTGGAAATTCATCTCAGTGAACCTGAAGCTGTCTGCTCCAGTAGCATAGGACTGTGTACAAAGAAAAAGGTACTGGTGTGTTTTTTGCTATGACTTCCCTGATCTAATTCATTCTCTCCTGCAGTTAGTGGTTCCCCATCTCTGTGCATGACTTTCTGACTTTCTGTTTATAATGTTTATAAATCATACCTTTTTTTTTTTTTTTTTTTTTTTTTTTTTTTTTTTTGGTATTTAGAGACAAAGTCTTGCTCTCTAGCCCAGGCTGACCTGGAATTCACTAAGTAGTCTCAGGGTAGCCTCAAACTGACAGCAATCCACCTACCTCTGGCTCCCAAGTCCTTGGATTAAAGGCATGTACCACTACATCTGACTCTCCTCTCTCTCTTTTTTTTATTGTTTTACTTTTTTTTATTAAATAGAAACTTTGAATGGATACATCAAGTGTTGGCAACATCATTCCTCTCCTCCTTGCCCACGTTCCACTGAGGGCCCCCCTTGGTGATATTGCTGGTGTTCACCATAGAGTTGTGTGTTATGAGTTGAGAGAGCTGTATTCTGTCAGTGTGGGGAGGGCTAGGTCTCTGGATATTCTGTCCCACTATGTGGCTCTTACACTCTTTTTACCAGCTCTTCTGCAAAATTCCCTGAGCCTTCGAAGATGTCTTTTAAGTCACTTTAGTGTTGAGTTCTCAGCAGCTTCTGGATTTCTGCCTTGGTGCATTCTGGGTATCCTTAGAGTCTGGCCTCCATCACCCTGGTGCTGGCTGTCAGGCTCACCATGGAAGCAGCACTCTTGCTCATCTCACCAATTCCTGATTGTGAAAATGGCAATTCAACCAAAAGCAATGTACCGATCCAGTATCATCTCTTTTTAGTGTACTTGTTTTCATTCCAAGCTTATTTCATTTTACATTGGTATTTATCATTCATTCTCCCTACCATTGCTACACACACGCACATGTGCACACACACACACACACACACACACACACACACACACACCATTGCAAGATTAGTCCCATGGCAGTTGAACTGATTCTACCAATCTACTTCTTAAAAGAAAATTATGAAAACAAGGAACAGTTTTCTTCTCACGAATGCCTCAAAATAGCTCTCTCAAAGATGAGGGTGAGTTATACATTCAATACACACTTAATTTGACAAGAACGGGACTAAATTGCTTTTCTGAGTAGTCCTGATTACAGCATATTGTGCTAAACTGTTACGCCTAACTCTGTAATCAAATACACTATAAACTGTCTTTTCTCTAAAGTATACTAATGTCATACAGAAAGAAAGTGGATAAGAATTATGCAAGTACAAATGCAAGCACTTCCCTTGGTAAACACTCATAGTGTTACACAAGGCATTTCACCCAGAATCAGATCACATTTAAACACAGAGCTTGATAAGCAAAGCTGGGTCCTACATTAGCATAGCATTAAGGGAAGCACACACACACACAGATGGAGAAGTCATCTCAAAGCCTAGCCATCTATGCAGTGTGTGCACAGCCAGATTTATAAAGAGAGATTTCCTAACAATGGATCTATGGAAGAGTATCTCAGAATCCTCAGCATTTTCAAGTTTCTCAATTCTCAAAATTTAACCAGGACCTTTCTGAAAGAGAATATTGGGTTCTTCTTTGTTCTCTCAGAAAGATCCTAGGGTTTCAGTATTTTGATTTAAATAGATGTCTTGAGTCCTTTTATCAAACCAGTTGCTCTCATGAATTAATTTAGTTTAAGCAATTATACGGAAGGATTACAAGTTCTCCAAATCACTGTGAAAACTGATGTTTCCACAAATTGCGTTCAGGTATGTTAAAGGCAACCATTTGTGACCAACAAAAAATACTTTTTAAGCAAATATACTTTCTCATATATTTTTTTTAATTTTTGAGACATGGTCTCATGTAGCAGAAGTTGTCCATGAACTCACTATATAGTTTACAGCCCAGGGTGAACTTGACCTCCTGATTATCCTTCTCCATCTTCCAATGCTGGGCTTACAGACACGTGTCACCATGCCTCTTAATATCTTTCTAGATTAAACTAGACATTCAAGTATAAAACACTTCCTCTCAAGAACAAGGTCAACAAGAGCTGTAAAAGAAAAGCACACCAAAATTGGTGGAATAACATAATGCGAGTCCTTTGCCCCAATGTGATGTCTATTTTTTCTGTACTATAACTTTTCCACATTTCACTATAATTTACTTTAGATTTCTTATATCTATGAGAATTTAGATTTCTCTGTGACATTTTCATAAGCATTTCACTTTATTTGACCAAATAATGGTACGTTTTATTTTAAAAAATCTTCAAAGGCATCGCCAAACAATTGTATTTTAAATTCATTTAATATTCTATATTGTCCCAAAGATGGTGATGTAAATTTTGTAGCTGTATTTGAATAGTTATGGATTTTGTGTATGAATTATAAACACAGAAATTTGAACAAATATAGGAAATGATTTAAAATGTATTTCTAAGGTATGAAAGGAAATATTTATAAAATAAGCTAACAGGGAAAATATTCCTAATTTTGAGACTATTATAAATAAATCTGCATAAAATAAATGAGTTACTAAAAATGTGCACATTTACTAGCAGCAAAAATTCACAAATATAAACCTAACAAAGTGTTCACAATATATATTAGCAAAACCACAAATTAATAAATAAATGAAGATTTCAATATTTGGAGAGATGTCTCATTTTCATGGATAAGAAAATTCATTCTTGTTTAAATGGCATTTCTTCCTAAGTTATTCCACAGATTCATCCCAGTCCAATCAAAATCACAGCTAGCTATTGTGTGGATATCATCTGTTTCTCAACTGTATACAGAGAAGTACAAGATTCAAAACAACCATCACTGACTGGACTAAAGGACAAAATTAGAGGACTTAGGCTGGAGGTATGGCTTAGTGGTCAAGGTGTTTGCCTGCAAAGCCAAAGGACCCAGGTTCAATTCCCAGGACCCACATTAGCCAGATGCACAAGGTGGTGCTTGCATCTGGAGTTCATTTACAGTTCCCTCTTTCTCTCTGTCAAATAAATAAATAAATATAAAAATTAAAAAAAAAAATAGAGGACTTATACTGCCAAAACTCAGAAGTTACTTATAAAGATACAATTTGCAAGGCAGGGAGGTATTGGTAAAAAGACAGATTAATGGTCCAAGAGCATATAACAGAGAGTCCTGAAATAGAGGCACAGTGACTACAGTGGATGTTTGGCAGCAACGAAAGGCAATTCAGTGGAGAAAGGGTAGGGTTTTCAATGAATGGTACTGGGACACTAATTCCACTTGCAAAATAATGTATTTATATATAGATGTTACACCTTTCCAAAAATTTAACTCAAATGAATCATAAAACTAAATGCAAAAATATACCTTCCAGGGCTGGAGAGATGGCTTAGTGCTTAAGGCATCTTCCTGCGAAGCCAAAGAAAGCCAGTTTGATTCTCTAGGTCCCATGTTTAGCCAGAAGCAGAAGTGACTCAAGAGAGCAATGCTGCACACACACACAAGGGGGCGCACGCGTCGTGAGTTCCTTCACAGTGTCTGAGAGGCACACATTCTTTCTGTTTCTGCCTTTCTGTCTCTCTCTCTCAAATTATATATATATATATATGATCTTCTACAACAAGAAGCAAGAAAGAAACCTGGTGATTTAGAGCTTGCTGATGACTTTTTAGAAACATCAACACCACCATTCAAAAAAGAAGAGGAAAGTTAGACTTCATTAAAACAAAATGGCTTTTCATACAAATGACACAGTTATAATAGTGAATGAACCAATTGCAAACCAGTAGAAGAGTCTCCAAAAATAAATTTCTGACAAAATCCCAAACACGACAATATCAAGTACTGGCAAGTATGTGGACAGATGATGCTATATTTCACTGTGGCTGGGAAAGCAAAAGAATAAAGGCCCCATCCCTTAGGAAATCAGTTTCGCACTTACTTTCTAAATAAAATAAGCTTCCAATATGATAGTGTAACCACGCCCCTGGGGATTTGCTGAAAGTTCGAAACGTATGCCCCACAGAAAGCTACATGCAGACACATAGCAGATGCACTCATCAGTGCTACATATTGGAAGCTAACAAGCCATCAACACTGAAAGGACAGATGTAAGAGTGGTGCCTTCATGCAATGGCATATTATTCAAAACTAAAAGAAAAGCAATAGCTACAGAGGTATGGAAAGACATGGAGGAAATGCAATGTGCATTAGTGTTACTGAAGGAATTCATTCTGCAGAGTATACCATGATTCCACTCAAAACCACAGTGTCCACACTGTTTGCAGGGAATATAGTCTAAGGCCCCCAATGGTTTCCTGAAAGCAGATTGCATGGAACTCTATGTACAATGTTTTGTTCTTCACCATACACGTTGGTTGTATCCCATAGTACCAGAGCTAATTTGTCCTTTCCTAAAATCCTTATGTCACTATGCCTCCTTTTGTATCGTTTCTCTAGTACTATGACAATCTGATGTTCCAAATGGCTGCTGAGTAACTAAATGTCAGGCTTTGACTTGGATATATGCAGAGTAAGTGAGTGAGCCACACCCCAGATAAGACACAGCAGGAGCACTTGAAAGCTTTTCATACTACTCAGAATGATGTGTCACTTAAAACTTGAATGGTATATTTTCAGAATCTACCATGCAGTGTTTTTGGACTGTGCTTGACTATTCGTAACTGAAACCATGGGCAGTGAAACCATGGGGACAAGGCTAACAATGGAATAGAGTTAAACTGCTAGTGGTTACAGGGGACTTGCATTGATGAATGCCTGGCTTGAATAAAGAAGACTTCAGTACACCGAATGGTTCCATATAATGCTATGATGGTGAGTACATGAAATAAACTTGTCAAAACACACAAAACTATGTAACCCAAATAATAATGCCTAGTAAAAACGATGGGCTACAATAATGTGTTAACGACAATGTGTCAATACTGGCTCATCAATTGTGAAAAATATACCACAGTAATGCCAATTTTAATAGCCAGGTAAACTGTACATTTGGGAAGCAGGAATATGATCCCTGTATACATTATGCTTAAATTTTGTATAAATATATAACTGTTTTTTAATGTAAAGTCTACTTATGAAGAGTACATTCTATTAAGAAATTTTGAAGGAAAATTCACACCATAATATAAAATAATCAGCAACTATCTACAGAGCATGGATGTACTGTTGTGTTCTTAAATCTACAACAGGAATGTCAGAAAAAGTGAAGTAGCATAGCCATGATTATTAACAAAAAATGTAGAGCCCAAGCTTTTCCATTTACTTGAAAGAAGACAATATAAAAGGAACAGGTTTGTGCTCCGAGAACAAAGCCCTCTGAGTTCATCACCCCCATGTACATCTTCTAACAGTAGAACAAATAAATATATCATGGATTATTCAGATAAACACTTTGAAATTCAATATGCTCCCAAGGCTTATGTCCTTCTTCTGAGTTTCCCTGGGGTCTACAGCAAAAGTAACATTTGTTCTCCGGAATAAATACATAGTCTTTGCTTGTGACTCCAGATCAAAGCTAGAACACAGATGGGAAATCTCATGGGAAGAAGTGCAAAATGGAGCCGAGGCTTATACTAAGCTGGGTTTCCATTTTCTCATTTCCTGAGTATCTATAAAACAAAAACCTCCTAAATCACCCGATTATTAATATCACTGTGAAAGCATCATTTATCATTGCACATTTCACTTTTATATGATCAAAAATAAAAATGAACAATTATGTTTTGTAAGTATGTCTGTTGCTATCCTTATTAAATATAATCATTATTTCACTATTTGGTTGCTATTTATGTATTATGGTGATTAAAGTACCTTGACTGTTTCTGAGATCCTTATTATCTTTAACAATTCTGAAACTACTTTTATCAAAACTGGATTAAAGACAAGCCATGCTGTGTGAGTGTATATGCAGACCAATATATGTAAATGGTCAGAGATAATATACTCACTTGATACTTGGCTGTGATCTCGGGGGAAAATGGGCTAAAAGGCACTTCCATGAATACACATGATGTAATCAGGGAGTTGCAAGAAGTAACTTACATAAATAAGATACTGTGTGCTTCTCTTTTAAAAACAAAATGGTCACTCTGAAGAAATGGTCTTTTTTCTCTTGAAAGCACAGAGAAATGAACTTTTGGGACACCAGCTATGTCAAGGATGAGGACAGACTGGATGTAAAGTCCTCATGGCACTGAGAGAGTAAAGATTATTCTTAAATCCTGCAGCTAGCCATTGCTTCTGTCTGGCGTCTGAGTCATTCACTTGGTAGTTTGCTGTTCCATCCACAGACCTTCCCTGCATTGTTCCTAGTTTCTCACCTACCAAATAGTACATGAAGAGTTTAATTTAGGGTTGCCATTGCAGTTCACTAGAGCTCACTACCTTAGCACCTCAAGCCCAAGATAAATAGGATAAAAGTACAAACAGAATGAATCGTTAGGTTCAATGGAAAGTACAAAAGGCCATTGCTTTCCAGAGACCATAGACACCACAAATCCATAGAGCCCCTGGGGTGGAGGAGACTGTGTATCATTGTTGCTGCTGGTTTTCTACTATCATTGTGTGCAGTGGTCTAATATTGCTGGTGGTTTATGCTTTGAGTCTACCTGGAATCTTCTGATTTTTCTGTTTATTTTTAAATTACTTAGATTTTAGAGCACTTTGGTGGCAGATGGAGAAGCAATTTGTAGTATATGTTCTTTCCTTTATATAGAAAAGTAAATTGAATCTCTAACCTGCTGTATGAACTTGCCAATAAAAAGCTATAACTTTCATTTTTATTTCAATTTTATACTACCTCCACTGGATTTTTCATTTTCCCTATATGTGAAATAGGGTATTCACAGCTCACTTTATGACAGTGTTGCAATTTGTAAATTAGGGGACAATAATGATTTTATTAAAGAACAAATAATGCATTTAAATAACCTTACAGAGTTTATGGTATATAAAAACACAAAGTAAATATAATTTATTGTTATAGCAAGCTGGCCATTTTTTTTTTTTTTTTTGCTTACTCAAATTAATTTTCTGTGCTTGCATGCCTATGTCATGCCCTTGGTGTTTGCTCTCTGCGGGTTATCTTCCCACAGCTCCCATAAGATCCTTGTTTGGATATCAAGAGGGTAGAAGGAGAAAAGTGCACACACTGTCATTACTTACCCCACACTAGATCTGCCTCCCTAAAGTAACTGCTGCCAGTTGCCCTGAGCCACCACCCCCATAGGAGGTCCCTCCCATAGCTCCAGCTCCTAGTGTGCAGTGTCCCATTTCTTAGCTCAGGGTCAAGACTGCTTCCACTGTGACTAGTGTCTTATTATCTCTTGTGTCTTATTATCCATTCATTCAGGCAAAGAAATTGTACATAATCCTTAGTTAAACGTATTCAACCAAATTTTGGTTGTGTTTTTTGTTTCCTTCAAGAAATGAACTCGTACCATCAGAATGATATGATTTAGTGTGTCATCACTACAACTACCGATGCTAGAAAACTCTGTGATGTTAGGAAAACTACTTCAATTAATGTCATTAATCCTCTTACCACCATTGCTGTTTCAATTAGCATTACTGGAGGAAGATACTAGTCATGGTATTGATGGCACTGTGCTCAGATGCAGAATGAAGTATAATCACGCTTACCTTTCAAAGTAAGGCACCAGCCTTTGTTTATTTTCTTGCACTTTCCAATGATTTCCTTTTACTTTCTACCTTCAGGATTTTACCTCATGCCTACAACCTCATTGCACAGAGGAGTCAACGTTTTGCCCCAGTGACAAAAGAAAAATCAATTAGAATATTACTCTAAACCAACGAGAAAGTTAGGTGATATAATTATAGATAAGGAGTCTTGACAAACACACCAGGATGCCCAGTTGTAGCTAAGTACTTATCAGCATTGTGTTTGTCACCCATTATTGCCAATGAAATTAGTGTGGTTTACTCAGGACCTGTCTTATGTTGTACTAACCAAAACAATGAAACATTTGGATCTCCTATGTATTCTGCATGGTGTGAGAGGATGAGAAGACAATATATCTGTGTAAATGGTCAATTCCATAGACCCTACCTATGTATGTTTACATGAATCATGTACAAGGCTGAAGGCTGATAAATATCACTGCATAGACTAACACTATGGAAATACTATGGAAATTGTGCACACTTGAGACACTAGTTGGCATTTTATTAAAGTGTGAACACTGCTTTTATTGTTTTTTTTTTTTAAATAGGTTCTTAAATATAGTATATATTAGGATTCTCAAAGATCCTACGAGATATCCTTTAACCACAAACTATTTCATGTTCAAAATTCCTGTTCTCCTATACCTTAATAAGAATGAATACTGTATTTATAGATGTGAAACAAATTTAACTTAAAAAGTGTTTTCTATCCATTAGTTTGTCCTTCAAATTACAAAAGGGTTGATTTGATTGGCATGCCTGCTTCATTCTGTTTGGCAAGTTTACGTATTTTATTATGTGGTACATGCTTCTTTTGATGTGGTTATAATTTTGAGAGGCACATAAATGACAGTATCAAAATTATTCTTGTTTTGGATTCCTGTTGGTTTGAAACATCTGTCACAATCTCTCTTATCTGAACATTAAAATTCTATCTTACAATCCTGCAACACATTTTTGTTTAAAGTGTTTTACCCCAACCTTTCATTTATGGGCCCTGGAATCATATTTTCTTATTCATACACTTTTCTGGTCTTAGCCATATAGTCTCAAACAAATTTTCTCAGGAGACTCCTATCTAGCTTCCTATCACAGAGAAGGCCTTTTTAGCACCCAATGAGCATTCACTTAGATTGTTCTCCTAAAATTTGACTCTATGGAACCCTGCTTTTAAGACCTCCTCCACTCCCTTCAAGGCAAGTCACGGCACCTTTCCAGATTCCTGGTCTTTAATGACTGCTACTCCAATTCAAATGTCCATCTAATATGTAGGATCTGCATATCAGAATATCATGCAGCATTAGTGTTTCTGAATCTGGGTTACTTCATTGAGTATAATATTTTCCATTTCTATTCATTTTTCTTGCTTATTTCATGATTCCTTTTGTACAACTATTTAAAAATTCAATTCCGTACCATGTCTTCATTATCTATTCATCAGCTAATGGGCATCTAGTCTGATTTCATTTTCTAGTAACTGTGAACAGAGCAACAACAAACATGGCAGAGCTACTACTTCTATAGTCAGTTTAGAGTCTTTAGAGCATATACCCAGGAGTTCTAGTGCAGGGCAGAATCCTGAGTGTTGAAAGGTATAAGTGGGGACAGATGAGAGGCATAGATAAGAGGAGGGCATATGAGAGAAGGGTAACCAAAAATAAAGATATATGAAAAAACCCATATGGAAACCTACTGCTTTATTAACAAATTTAAAATTATTTTTAGAACAGATTTCAGGCAAAGTACCCTGTTTAGAAAGATAATGCTTCTCTTAGAAGTCATAGTGGTTAAAAAAAATACCATTGTTGGGGTGGGATACCTCCCTGTAAGTGAGTTGTCCCCAAACAATACTCTTATCAACGTTCTTGGTTTCCCACCCTAACTAGATGATACGACTTTAATAACAAAGACACTATGTGCACTGATTAAAGGACACTGAGAAAGCAAGCTACAAGTGAACGAGATGTTTGCTCTCTACTGGCTAGTACACATGGTGCTGAGTTCTATGCAGCCTTCTGGTGGATAAAAGTCACCGACAGTCTTACCCACAGTTAATCCCATGAGTTACACAACTGAACACCCAAGAAATAAAAGAGTGTTGGTGCAATAGTGGCATGAATTTTATGGGGATTTCTCAGGAGATAATTCATGCCTGGTACTGAAAACCTAGTCCAAAGCATATGCCTTGGAAGGTCACAGGCCTCCAAGAAGAGGCTACTATTGTTGTTTGGTTAAATGGATAGCTTAGTCTCCATCCAATCGCCCTCTCAATATTTGTGTTTATGAACATAGATTAGTGCTGCTATCATCTTTGCTTAGAGAAGCTTCTCTTTTGTGGTGATATGTGGGGAGGCCCAACACTCATCAACATGAGGAAAATAAGTGATTTTTGAGTGCTCAGCCCCAAATCAGACATCTCTGTCTTGCCCTACAAGGTTCATGGAACTCAGGAGAGAGTCATGATGGGAAGGTGTGTTCTGGAATGCTGTCTTTCTGACATAAAGAGGACAATACATTCATGACCACACAGTGCCTGACATTTTCTGCACAAGACCTAGACAATATCAAGCCTGTGGAAGTTCCATCTTGGATAGTGGATGAGTGGGAAAAGACATCAAAGTGGAAAAGGAACTATTGGAAAAAGTATGATTTCGTGACAAAAGGATGGGGAAGAGGACCACAAGAGGGTAACTGGATGGGATGATGATTCAAATACTTTATGTACTAATGAAAATTGTCAATAAAATTAAAAATTACAAAAATGTTTTCAACTTTGTTCTTTATAGGTTTATTATTTTTTCTTTCATCTTTGTCCCTAGTATTTCAAAGCTTTGTTGTTTTAGCAGAGTTGGATCTTCCTTACATTATATCAGAGTTCCTCTGGGCTCTGGCCTTCAAAACAACAGCACAAAGAGGAATGTTCAGTCCACACACTTTAAGTCTGGGTAGCTGAGATAAAATCATGATCAAAACCAGACCTAGTCCTTTCCCTCAAGATACTAAAAGCTTAAAAGAAAACATCATGTATCACGTAATCTCACAAATGTATCTAAAAGCATAACTATAGTAAGTACAATAAAACCATGTATTTTATGAATATTAGAGAGTGACCTGACCTACTCTAAGTGCTTTGTAAATATAGAAAAAAATCAGGACCTTTTTATAAGACATTGTAAATATTCATCTCCATTTTGACATACACTGTGCATTCATTTTTTCTTGTTTTTCATACAGAGTCTTGCTATCTAGCCCATGATGGCCTCATATTTGCAATCTCCCTGCTTTTGTCTCCTGGGTGTTAGAATCACAGATAGATGATGTCTCAAACCCAATAAGAAAAAAAATTTAAACGAGAGATGTGAACAAATTCCCCTTCTCAAAATTTAACCTGATTTCCATTCAAAGAAATGGTGTCCGAACACTAGCATATTTCAGGAGTAAACATATTTAGCTAGACCAAATTTCCTATTTACTTTTCTCAATTTCCTCATAACAAGCCACTCAACACACTCCTTTTGATCTAGCTTACAATGTAGATGGGACACAGGGTATGTAGATGTTGGCTGCTCCATGGTCCCTGCAGTGCCATCTGGGAAGACTAGTATAGCAGAGATATGAAGTCAACTAGATATCCTAACAGTTGGGTGATGTGAAGGCCTGTCATACCTGGACGATGGCTGGAGCAAGTACACATGGATTTTCCATGAGGGTTTTGCCTTTACAATAAGGTGGACTCTTGCTTCTCAGACCACTTACCCAGTGCCCAAGGACTCCTACTCCAACTTTGCCCAGAAAACAATGGAAAGCTGCAGGGACTTTTATTCATCTTTCAGTTTACATACAAAGATATTTGGTTATTTCACATAATCTGCATTATACTTCATAGCTACTTGCAGAGTCTCTCTCTCTGTGTCTCTGTCTCTCTCTCTCTGTCTCTCTGTCTCTCTCTCTCTCTCTCTCTCTCTCTCTCTCTCTCTCTCTCTCTCTCTCTATATATATATATATATATATATATATATATATATATATATGAAACACAGCATCACTACTGCCCTCATATCTCAATATAAGTATTCATAAACTCAAACTCAACAGAATGGCCAAAAATTAACACAAATTTAATGAGAATCACCACAAAGTTATCATTCTTGAATTAAAACTCCCATTATAAATACGTGTATTTTTTATTAAGAACATATTTTATGGATACTTCATGTGTTGGTACCATCTTTTCCCTCTTCCATGCCCCCATTCTGCTGAGAGCCCTCCTCAGTGGGGTTGTTGGTATTGCCTTGGGGTTGTGGGTGATGTGTTGTAAGCACATAGTCAATTACTGGGGTGGGGAGGAATGCCTCTGGGTATGACATCCCAACCTGTGGCTCTTGCTCTTACAATCTTTCTGCCTCCTCTTCTGCAAAATGTCCTAGCCATATTGGGTGTGTTCTAAGACTACTTCAATAGTGAGTTCTCAGGAGCTTCTGGGATTTCTGTTTGGTACGTGTTGAGGATCCTCAGTGTCTGTCTCCTTCACCCTAGCACTGATGATCAGGCTCACCATGGAAGCAGCTTTCTTGCTCTTCTCACCAATCTGTGGTTGAACCTGAGCCTTTGCTGAAGTGTGAGAGGTGGTTTTATGTCCTCAGGTCTTGCTACCTTCTGAAAAATAAAAGCAGATCTTCCAACATAATATGGAGTCAGCATAGGTAAAATAGCATAAGCATTGTTAATTTAATGAGATTTTGATGGATTTAAACCCTCTTTTAGCCAAAGACTAGTGAGTGTTTGTAGTTTGAAACCATAATCTTTGCCTCCATACCATTAAGACCTGGTTCCCAGCTCCAGATATGGGTTCCATTCCACTGAGTGGATCTCTTAGCCAATCAGAAATCGATGGATTACCCACCAAGGCTGTGTGCCACCATTACACTGTTGTATACATCTTCTGAGTAGCTTAGACCCCTGTTTGCTCACACCATTGGCCACTTTCCCCCAGTAGCTCATCCAGTGCTTTCTAGCACTGGATGAGCTAACTATCTGTGGACTGGCTCCATTTCATATTCCAACTGGGTGTCTCTGTGTTCTTTCAGCAGCATACGGTATCTTGAGCAATAGGATCTTACCTCCTGTTACCTCAGGCATGTAATCAAGTGCTTTGACTAAAGCCTGTCTTGTTTGGTGGAACCTAGTAGTTCTCTCAGATCAATAGCTCAGTGTGTGTGTGAACCAATTTTTGGTACTGGGAGTTATAAGACAGAAGGAAATGTTTTAAGGTTGGGCTTTATCCCAAACATCCAGAGCCCTTCTTTCCAGAAACTACCCCTATACTCATTTTGAGGGTTAAAACTTTTAGTCTACCTTTAAGGAAAAGGGTTTCTATGATATCAGTTTATTTGGGTATAGTTTTTTGTTTATCCCCCACACACACCCAACCTCCCCTTCCTCTGTCCCCAAACCCCTCCATAACTATTGTCCAGACCTTGAGTTGCCTGCCAGGTATGTCAGCAACTCAAGCTGTTTTAGGTTAGTAACACAGTGGAGTGGGACATGCAGCATTTGTCATTCTGTGATTGTGTGTGTTTGCTGAGTGTCATCTGTTCCAAGACTCCCCACTTTCCTACAAATTTTATTGTATCATTTTTTCTTACTGCTGAGTAGAATTCCATTGTGTAGGTATACCACAACTTCATTATCCATTCATCCAGTGATGGTCACTTGGGTTGATTCCAGTTCTTAACTAGTATGAATTGAGCAGCTATAAACATGGTTGAGTAAATATCTCTGTAGGGAACCAATTTACCCTAAATGCCCACAGAGGAATAACTGGGTCTGGTGGTAGCTCTATTTTTATCTTTCTCAGGTGTCTCCATACTGAGTTCCTTGTCAACATTTATTATCATTTGATTATTTAATGATTGCCATCTTTAGTGAAGTAAGATGGAATCTCCATTTCCCTGATTATTAGGGATGTTGAATATTTACTTAAGTGTATGTAAGCCATTTGTAATTCTTCCTCTGAGAACCCCTATTCAGCTTTCTATCCCATATTTTCAGTGAGTTGTTTGTGTTTTTATTGTTTAGTTTTTTGAGTTATTTGTAAATTCTAGTTATTAGGCCTCTATCAGTGGTACAGCTGGTAAAAAATTTTCTCCCATTTTGTGGGTAATCTATTGGCTCTGATTATAGTATGTTTGTCTGTGCAAAAGCCTTGTAGCTTCATGAGATCCCACTGGTGGTATGATTTTTTTTTAACTTCCTGGGATACTGCAGTACATGCTTATTTAGATGAGAGCAACTGTTTGTAGAAACAAGAAAAATAGAAGGGGGCCCATGAGATGCAAAAAGGAGGCTTTAAAGGAAAGAGGTAGGATGGGAAGTAGAGTACGTGGGTTATGAGAATGAAAAGGGCATAGTAGAAACAGAAAGGTAGAGTGGACAGGAAATAGGGGGCAGGAAATAGGAAGGAACTAACCAAGATGAAGTACAAATGAAAATGTGATAAGGCAAACCTGTTACTTTGTAAAGTGATTAATCTCATTACCTCTTATTAGAATATTTGATTCCCTATTTCATCATTGTTCTATTTCATAGATTATCAGTGTCCAGAAATTAATTTCTTGATTTACAATTTTTGTACAGTATTATTCACAGAACTTATGGAATCATTTCTCTGGCTCCCATGTTATGTCTTCTTCTCATCTCTGATTATTTATTATTTATCAGCTCTTCGCTCCCTTTTAGTTAGTCTAGCAATAGTTCGACAGTTTTCTCAACAACATCACATACACCAGAACTCTAACCATTTGCATTGATTATTCAGGTTCTATTTCATTTATTTCTGCTGTAACTTTTGACATTTATTTTCATTTTCCTTATTGATTTTAAAGAGTTAACATGCAATGTAAAAGGTTTCCTTATAGCCTTATCATATTGATTCTCTTCCCCCATGTCCCTTTCCTTCTTTTTAAAAATAAAAATAATTGTAGTTTTACTGATTACATATAATTTGAGCTATATTAACATATATTATACACTTTAAGAATTAATAATAAATGGCTTTATATTTTACCAATAATAAGGAGTGTCAGCACGGTTGATGAAAATTAAAAATTAAAGTCCTGAATAATCAATATAGATCCATTTTCAGAAAATGAAGAAGTTATCAACCAAGCATCCTATTGTAATGAAATGATAGTCATCCCTTTTCCTATCCAGGGGGTGAAGTTCTGTGAAAAAGCTGCTTCTGTGTTAAAGATCCTGTGGGCTACTTGCTTTAGGCCACAGAGAACATCATGAATATTGACAGATGAAATTTTGCAGGTCACAAGACAAAATTATCTGGGACTATCTTTGGTCCTTTTCTTAGATGTTTACTATCAACTTCTGACCTCACAATCTCTTTGCTCAAAGAATACTCTAGCCATACCACAAATTTGGACAAACCATACATTAGCCATAAGCTTAAACATAAAAAGATATATAAGCATACAAAGACAACTTCAAAATCCTATATGTTGGGGCTGGAGAGATGGCTTAGCCATTAAGGCACTTTCCTGTAAAGCCGAAGGACCCAGGTTTGATTCACCAGCTCCCACGTTAGCCAGATGCACAAGGTGGCTCATGCATCTGAGTTCTTTTGCAGTGGCTAGAGGCCCTGGCATGCCCATTCTCTCTCACCTTCTCTCTCTCTGTCTCTAATAAATAAATAAATAAACATAAAATTTAAAAAATCCTATAGGTTTCTCTGCCTGGTTGTAAGCCACCTATCTGAAGATAGCATTGTTGCATTTGCAAACGTACGGATTCATGATTTTCTTTTTGGTGACTGTAAAAGTTCATGTAATTTTTCCACAGTGGAACATGCTATGAAGGGTAACTTAAATCAGTGTTTGTGGGCCATGGTCTCTCATATTTGTCTCAGAAAAAAAAAAAAAAAAAAAAAAAAACACACTATTTTCTTACTTCCTGAAAGCACAGTTGCTGGTTTCCTTTAAGAGTGGCATGCATGGAGACTACGGCGGGTCTCCATCCCATGCTTCCCCACTGAGACTAGTCCCTTTAGTTCAAAGTCAGTCTGGAGAAGGGAGGGTAGATGTGTTTTGTTTAGCACTCTTTCTTATAAGACCTCGCATATCTCCATGGTCCACGTATTTCTGCCAAATCCCACTGCACTCTGGCACCCCGCCTCCAACCCTCCAGTGAAATAGCTGTTATTTTCCCCTTGATTTGGGCCTTTGTTGTGGAAGAAAGAGCGCCAGGAACCTCTAGTCTGCAATCTCACTGACATCACCCACAAACATCCTATGACACCCCTGTCTGCTATTCCAGTAATTATCTTTATTATTTCCTTCCTTATCTTTATAGATATAATTTAAGGTTGTTTTCTAACTCATTAAAATGGCTCCTTACAACACTGATTTTTAAATCTCTTTATGTGTTTCAAATTCACATCTCTGATTACATCCCAGTTCAATGACATTCTTCATATTTTGAAATGTATTTGTTTCCATTGTGTGAGTTTTTCTTTGACTCAAGATTTTAAAGACAGTTTGGCTAATTTCCAAATACATAGGGATGTTATTGAATTTCTGCCCAAATTTGACTCTGTTGGAAGAGCTTAGTAGATATTTTATATTTTATCAGTTCTTGGAAATGTGATAAGACAGCATTGGTCACTTTCATCAGTGTTTCAGGGACACTTCACAGTGTATATGCCCTATAATGGTTGAATTTAATTGTTCTACACATAACAGCTAAACACTTTGGTTTAATACAATTTCCGATCTTTTATACATTTACAGATTATTTTATGTTCTTCTATTTATAACTAAGAGCAAATACTTCCTCCTGAATTCATATTTGTTTACCTATCATTTTAGCTTTCTAGATTTATTCCATATGCATACACCTCTGTTAGATGTGTAAATATCCAATTTTTTTTTTCCTGTGAATTTACACTTACTATTTTAACCACCCTTTCTCCTTTAAAATGAAGCTTCTTGCTTAAGTATATTCCTTCTAAGATTTGTTTTCTTGGCATCAACTGCCTCTGCTGGCTGTGGTGTGAAGCACTCTCTTGATTTGGCTAATAGATCCACTCAGTGGAATGGAACTCATTGCTGGAACTGGGAAATAAGTCAAAGCCAGGTACAAAAAAGTGAGCTCAGTCTCCAAGATCAAGATACCACCAAATGTGGGCTAGAAGAGAGCCAACGCATATAAAATTCCCTCCAAAACATATATGGTCATCCCTTCTATCTAGTACTAACTTCTCTCTCCGTTGGAGAATTTGCTTATCTTTTTTCAGATGGACAATGAACCTGAAGGGAGGATCAGCTAATCACACCTCACCAGGGCCCCAGCTGAAACCATAGAACAATGCAGGGGAAGAGCAAGAATATAGCGTTCATGGTGATCACTACACCAGAAAAAGGCTGAGGGAGATAAACACAGAGAACATCCAACTCCAACTAAGCCAGATATCCAGAGACACAGAGGCTCCCAAAACCTCATTACTGAAGCAGAACTAAAATGACCCCAATGTGGCTCAGGGAAACTCTCAGAAGTGGGGACGGAAAGATTGTTAGAGTCACAAGTTGGGGCATTATGCACAGAGACTGGGACTTAAGCCCCAGAACTCTCGACTACCCCAGCAATGCATGACCCACATTCCGCATTGATGAGGGTCCCTTTGAAAGAGGGAGGACAGGGAGGAGGAAGACGGAACCAATACTATGAATGTAAAATCAGAATAATATATATATATATATGAAACCTCCTCTCTGTTAAAGAATCTGAGGAATTGCTTGTTCTAGGCCACATAGATATTCTTATATGTCCGTATTATGTCAAGTGGATTTTGTGAATCTTAAATAATTAAATATTTGTAGCCCAAAAATCTTATCTTTGCACTCCTGTTGTTTGTTTGTTTTCCATTGCTGGAGATCAAATCCAACATGAATGTTATGTAAGTAACTGACTGTCAAACTACACCCACACCATTTTCACTATACTCTATGCTTTTATTATTGATGAACTAATTGGGGATAAAACTAGATAAAATCTTAGCATTTGCTTTGCTTTATTTATCACTTCTTCCTTGTTCCTTTTTTTTTTTCTTTTTGAAGATCTTTTTGCTTTAATTTATATAAATTTAATTATTGCTCATTTTATTTTGGTTATTTTTATATTAATATACTTTTTTATATTAATATACTTTTATCACTTCTCAGTTACTAAAGGAACAAAGGCTACTTCAATGTTATTTAAATTCTTACATTCATACAACTTCTGACAGATTTTTTTTTAATTATGATTAACTTGTCATGTTTTGTACACATGCTATAAATTTTGTTTTATACATATGTTGTTTCATAAATTTTCATTTTTATTATTCTCTGATATATAATCTCAGATGACTCCACCTAAAACAAATGATTATTATTTTGTTTGTTTGTTTTGTTTTTCTTTTTGTTTTCCAAGGTTAGGGTCTCACTCTAGCCCAGGTTGACCTGGAGTTCATTCCTGTATTCTAAGGGTGGCCACTAACTCATGGCAATCCTCCTACCTCTGCTTCCTGAGTGCTGGGGTTAAAGGCTTGTGCCACCACACCTGGCTCAACAAATGATTCTTATTGGTATATAATTCCAATCTTGAAGTTGTTTTCTTTCAAATACTTTGGAATTTCATTTCTTGTTGACTGGAAGGCTGGAACCATAAATGCAAATTTTATTGTAAGCTCAGTGGATAAAACCTGGAGCTGAGTGAGGGGGTGCGGAGTGACAAGATCTGGATACATAGGGGAAAAAAAAATTGTTCTGCCACACTGGGGAAAGAAAGCATGGAGTGTTGGCAGTGGTCTCAGGGCCTTAGTTAGGAGTCCAGTCCTGCCAGGGAGCTCTGTTTCACCAGACCTTTAGGGCACTAGCTTTGAGCGTGGGGCACATGTCCATACTTCCTAAAAAATTATGTATCATTCATAGGTTTGCTACTTGTAAGATAATATGCTTTTACTTGATAATTTTCATGACTTTTTTGCCTTTATTTTCTAGTAAACACAGAATAACATTTACTTTTTCTAGTTGGAGTTTCTGGAATTTATTATTTCTTCAGGCTGTCCTCATTCCCTTTCAGATTATTTTCTTCTTGCATTTATCAACATTATTATTTTATGTATTCACTTGATTCTGTCTCTTGCCCGCCAGCATACACATTTCCTGGGTCCATGAGTGTGATTTGTTCTTATGATCAAGGTAGAAATAAACACAAATCATTAGTCCACTCTGGGTTTTCCATCTTAGGATGGTAAATCTTCATTCTACGTGACTGGATTTTAAACCATCTAGGACAGGGAAGATACAACCTGGATGTGGGTAACATCATCCCTATCCTAGAGGCTGGAATCCCAAACTAAATAAAAGGAGGAAAAATAGGAAGACAGATGAACACCAACATTAATCACTTTCTGCTTCCTGACTATGGATATAATGTGACCATCCACCTCAGTGTCCTTCTTCCACACCTTCCCTGTCATGATGGACTGTACACCTTCATACCATCAGCTAAAGTAAACTGTCTTCTCATGTCATTGGTCCCAGTGACAGCATAATGATAAACTAATCACCTCACTTCCCTAGATAATTCTGTCTCAAAATCTTACCCATAAGAATGCTTTATTAGGGCTGGAGAGATGGCTTGGCAGTTAAGGAACATGCTTTTGAAGCCTAAGGACCCTGGTTTGATTCCCCAGGTCCCACATCAGCCAGATGCACATGGTGGTGCATGCGTCTAGAGTTCTTTTGTAGTGGCTAGAAGCCCTGGTGTGCCCATTCTCACTCTTCTCTCTCTCTCTCTCTCTCTCTCTCTCTCCATGTCTCTAATAAATAAATAAATAAAAATAAAATCTTAAAAACAGAAATTCTTTAATAATCACCTATGAATTTTGGAATCCAACCAATTAGTTAAGAAAAAATTCATTGGTAAACACCAGTCAGATAATAAAATGTAGATATCAAAAATATCTCAATACATATAATGTCTATGAAGAAATACATTTAAATATATTTCTAAATGAATACATTTTAGAACAAAATTAATAATCATTTAGTTAATATGGCAATCATGCCAGGTGTGGTGGTGGTACCTACCTTTAATCCCAGCACTTGGAAGGCAGAGAGGAAAATCTCTGTGTGTTTAAGACCAGATTGAGATTACAAAGTGAATTCCAGGTCAGCCTATGCTATAGTGAAACTTTGCCTCAAAAATGCCCCCCCCAAAATTAATCGCCAATACACAAACATGATTTTAAATGAAGCTATAAAATGCAATTAAAGTAGTTACATTTCAGAAAATATCATCCAAATAAGTGAAGATAGATTTTGTCAAGAGAACAACAATAACAACAACAAAAATAAAACATAACCACAATGAAGCATAAGCAGAAAATAGAAGTAATGAACCAAATGCTCAAGTATCTTCGTAACTCTCATGCACTAAAGTTGATCAATTTGTCCAGAGGTTTATCTCTTAATTAAAGTAGATAGCATCTTGGTGCAAGTATATAAGAAGAAATGTTGGACAATACAAAATATGAAAATAATGCAAAATGACATAAAATGTTGTACCTAATATTTCTTTATAAGTATACAGCAATGAAATTGTCTCAAGACAAGAAAAAATATTTGGACAAAAAAAAGAAGAATTTGTGAAGGAAACAAAAAATTTCCTACAAAAAATAATCCAACAGGGCATGGTGGTGCACACCTTTAATCCCAGAACTCAGGAGGCCAAGGATAGAGGATCACTGTGAGTTCAAGGCAAGCCTGAGACTACATAGTGAATTCCAGGTCAGCCTGGACTACAGTGAGACCCTACCTCAGGAACCAAAAAAAAAAAAAAAAAAAAAAAAAAAAATACAAGTACAAAATTAATTTACAAGGTCCATTAGCTTTGAGACTAGATTGCTGTAAAATCAGAAAGTTCTTGAAGGAATCATTAGTAGAAAATTTAAGGGCAGAGACAATTCATATGTAATAAAATCATAGATGTATTTGAAAATTCATTTAATGTGGCATGTAATAAGAGGAAAATGGCACATTATCATTTATACAGTGAATCTGATGTGAGATAGTTCTATTCAAAACCCCCAGTACACCACTACTTTATTTTAAGTACATGTGATGGGCCAGAGTACAGGAAATGAAGGTGCATTATTTCCTTAATGTTAAGCAGAATTCAGATGAAATACAAATAAGTCAGAGTTTGGTAGGTTAGAAAGTAAAACTATTTTTGCCATTTTTTCCTATTAATCATAAAAGTTATAATATAGAAAATTGCTTCAAGGTGAAAACGACATCTGGGGTGCTTCTAGAATGCAAATGGACAAGGCAATATATATAGTGGCGATGAATGTAAAGCCTTCATTAAGACATCAGAAAAAATGTTTAAGGCAATGTCTTATGGACCATCTTAGCTAAACCAGGTGACAACATATTTTTGTATAAGACTAATAATAATTTATGGGCATGTGATAACTTCAAAAGTTATTAAAACAGAAGCAATTTCCTGGCCAGCTTGATGAGGCTATTTTTAAAATCAGGGACATTAATGCAAGTAACTACTGGAGACAAATAAAAAAGAAAAAAAATCCCAAACACATTTAACTTGCCCTTTCAGCTGACAGGAGCTAATCAATAACCTATATGAAAAGGTTAACCTGAGTGACTCATCTTTTTCTTGAATTCTCCACCAGTTCCCAGCCCCTGTCTATGCCTTTAACCTGCATTTCAGACACTGTCTCCTGCTTCTTGCCTCAGACCACAAGGCACCAGCTTGTGTGACTCAACACTGCAGCTTCATCGTGCAGTGTGTTCTAAGATCTGAAGTACATAATCACCTGGTCATCTTCATCTTCTCAACCAGCTCATGCTCACTAATCGCTTATCCTAGATGTCCACTCCCCACCCTTACATACCTGGGATGGTTTTTGCAGTGCATCTCCCTCAGTTTACTGCCAACTCCACATTTCTCCCACCTTACCACTCTGGTTCTTTCACTGTGTCACATATGATTTCATGAATATTTTTTTTTCTATTCTCTGTAGGTATGAACAGTTGCTATTACATAATTAGGCTGAATTATAAAAAATAGATTATACTCCATTGGTTTTAGAAACTCAATGATTATTTTTTATTAAATACAAAATGTTTTGAAGAAACTAATGAAATCCTAACAAATAAATCCCCTCTCAAATATCACTATAACTGTAATACTAAAGTTGAGAGTGTCTGAAACTTTGTAACTTGAGTAAAGCATTTTTATTGATGGATAATAATGAGATTTACAATATAGGCCTATGTCTTAGGGTTACAAATCAGAAAGGATAAGTTAAATTCTAGAGCCCTAAGCTGTATAAGACAGCACATAAACAATGCTGATCCTCATCATTATAGATACAACAGGATGAGGTTTGCCTCTACTTTTCCTTTAATCAAGTCTAACATAGAGCTATGAGATACTTAGATAGAAATTCTACATTGTAATCGCCCTGCTTTTGATTCTTCGGTGGCAGTAAGTGGTGTCATGACACATGGCTAGGAATACTGAGTATGTGAATGACCAACTTTACCATGAAAATCTGAGAGTCTCTCATTCCTCTTGCTGCTGAGTGTGGCTAGAATCAAAAGCTTCTGCTATCTGTGATGTGCTATAGCCAGCTTTAATCAATACCCAAGAAAAGGGAAACGTGCCAAGCAAGGAGGGCTGGGCTGAAGGTTTCTACAAGGAAATTTAATTGACACTCATTTCATTTGAAATGAGATTTCTGTCAAAAAAGAAGTTAGTGAAAATATACTAAATCAAGTCTGTTCAGCATACTAAACTAGAGCCAAGACAATGATGTCTCTATCAATTTAGTTTAAAAAAAAAAAAACAGAATTGAGAATACACAGTGGATCCTGGGCTGCTCGAACGTTCTCTTCTACTTCATTCATAAGAGGAAGCATAGTTGAGCTAAAGTTCCTTTGGCCGCTTTCATGGTAATGCTCGTTACAATGTTACTGTTCATGACAAAATACAGAAATGCTTTTGCCAAGTTCGTTACTAGTTTTCTGTCAGGGACCTTTGAAAGAAGTCTACACTTGTAGATTTTACTTTTGAAGACTCGGCATGTGCCCATACTGAACATTTCCAAAACTCCACAAAAGGCAAAGTATTAAAGTATTAGATTTTTTTTTCTTTTTATCCCTAAAGAATAAATCTCCTTAGGTAGAGGAAGAACCAGTGTTGACCAGCTGAGGGCGGCAGAGGGACATGATACAGGTATGAGAAAGGTCACGTTGGGTTGTCAATAATCTTAACTCTTGGAAGCTAAAAGTCCCTTCCTGACATGATACATAAATAAGAGTTGAATCAGGGGTGATGTACTTAGAGGTGACTGGGAGGGAAGACTGCAGCCTTCCTTCTCCATCTCTATGCTGCTGTTATTGAATATGGTGCACTGTCCTTCTTAAAATCACTTTTATAGAACAGACCATGCAAGTCCTCCTTTGAGCTCTTCTTAGAAGAGAACACCTGCTCCCCCTTAGAAACTCTGAAGTTGACAATTCCATAGTGAAGTTTAGGAAGCACAAATAACATATTACTGTACAGGTGTGGTGTAGGTTAAAGTAGCACATGGGCAAGGGAGAAAGTGACAAAAGGAAAGGCTCAGGTACAATCATGTCTATATTATTTAACCCACCAATGCAATTTACTTTTTGTTTGTTTGTTTCCTCATTCTATCACTGCTTGAAAAATAATCTCATTATTTTTTTTATTTACCACATAATAATTATTATTTACCTGTTAATATAAAACCATGAGGACTGGAGAGAAGGCTAAGTGGTTAAAGGGACTTGTTTGCAAACCCAGACAGCCCAGGTTTGATTCCCCAGTACCCACATAAAGCCAGATATACAAAGTGGCATATGTTTCTGGAGTTCATTTATAGTCGCAAGGGCTCTGGCACACTAATGTGTTGTTCTCTCTCACTTTCTCTCTTGCTCTGCCTTCCACTTTCTCTCTATTAAAAAGCACATTGCTTCAAAGTTATTATTATTTTGGGGGGAAAGAGTCAGAGAGAGAGATTGAGAGAGACAGATAGATAATGGGTGCACCAGCAGCCTCTCAGCCACTGTGAACAAACTCCATATGTGTGCGCCCCCTTGTAGGAAGGTGTGGCATTACACCCTTGTGTCACTTTGTGTCTGGCTAAACGTGGGACCTGGAGAATCAAACGTGCTTTCTTAGGCTTAGAAGGCAGGCGCCTTAACCGCTAAGCCACCTCTACACCCCTCCATCAAAATTTTGAAGATAAAGCTGAATGAATTTATTACCTGCCACTACATAAAAATAATAAACTTCCTGTATTTTCTTACACCTGAAAGTAGCAAATTCTCTCAACTCTATTCCAGAAACTGTAGCATGCTTTGTCCAGTGGGGTGTGAGAAGAAGCAGAAGCCATTTGGCAGAACACTGAACAGGCTTTATTGCAAGAAAGAGAAGGTAATTGTGACAGTCCTAGAACAGGTTTACTAGAAGCTGAGGCTGGGATGAGGGACCTAGAGCAAGGGACTGTCCAGTTGGTGTTCTCAGCAATAGAGCACGTGGGCATCCATTCTCCTTATCCACCAAGTCGTTCACTGAAAGCCATTTGCCAGTGGTCTGAGATCTGCCATGCCAAGAAGAGATGATTCCTGTGGTCAACATAGTGAGCAATTAGTAGCCAGCCTTAGGTATCTGAGCCTGTATTCATCAGCCCAGTCAGCCAAGGGTTACTAGGCTACAGGATTTATCAACTGATTATTTCAGTTCTCTCTGTAAAGTAGAAAGCAAGTGCATTAAAGCAGAGCAGACAAAGGAAGGAGGGAGTACTTGAAAAGATGGGATGTAGTCATGGCGAACACTGGTAGTATGAATGCACAATAAGCTTTAAAAGCCCCATGAGACTTTTGTCATAAATTTAAGGATACAAATCAGTGTGTCTCTGTGGTGTTGTTCCCCTGTTCCCCAGCTCTTGTCACTCAAATGTTTGTAAGAGTAAGTGAAGAGTCTACATTACATTGAGCACAATGAATGTAAATTGTATTTGTGAGTGAATAAGAAAATACATACAAGCCAATTAAGCATACATATAAAGGAGTGATTATACTAATTTAATATAAAGTACAAACAGGGTAGTGGATGAACATAGACCATGAAAGGCATGGAATTAAGTGAAAGAGGAGATGATACATTAAAAGTGTCATTTCAGGGCTGGAGAAATGGCTTAGCAGTTAAGGCTGTTGCCTGCAAAGCCTAGGACCCAGGTTCGATTCCCCACTACCCACTTAAGCCATATGTGCATGGTGGCACATGCATCTGGAGTTCATTTTCAGTGGATAGGAGCCCTTGAGTGCTCATTCACTCTCTCTCTATCTTTCTCTCTCCCTCTTTTTCTCTCAAATAAATAAATAATAATAAAACATTATAAAAATAAGTCTCATTGCAGATGAAGAGATATGCATGGTTCTTAATTTACATTGGCTCAGCTTAGAACTTTTAACCTTTCTTGAATCTTTCTACAACACCAAGGTGTGAAAGGGATGAACATTCAGTAGACACCATGCTGTGAAGTTTGATGCTTTCTTCAGCTAACAGGATGCTGTAGGGCACTTTCTTGTGATGCTGAGCTGACAAGGGTGCTCCCAGTCACACACATGATCCCAAGGGTATACACTGGCCCTCTGCTACATTTTTAATCTATGAAGTTTGGAAGCATGAGTGAATTAAATGCAGGAACATTACACCATTTACAATTTATGATGTGTTCTAATGTAAGAAGAGCCTCCATACTGTGTAGACTCTGGCAGCTAGAAAAGAGTTATACCAGTCAGAATTCTCCAGGAAAAAAAAATGCGGAATCATGTGACTGTGTGTGCTTGTGTGTATACACATGTGCACACACACCACATACACATGCTCTTCAATATCTACTAGTAGAGGATTGGCCCCAGGACTCCATGTAGTTCTGTAGACACTCAAATCCATTCCAGAAAATGGTAAAATGGTGTTGCATTTGTGGTTAAACTATACGCATCTCAAATATTTTAAATGATCTCTGATTATTTATTATGCTCAATACAAGGTAAATGATATGCAAATAATTTTACATTGTATGATTTCGGGAATACTTACAAGAAAAATAAGTTGGTATGTTCTCACTACAGGTAGAATTTAATCAAATTTGTTCTTAATGCAGTTAGTTGAATCCACAGATGCAGAAACCACAGATGTATTTATCTCTGTCTTTCTCTCATTCACTCACTTTATGTGTGGGTAGTGCATGTTATGGGACTGTGCTGACAGGTTTCAAATCTGCAGTTCCTAGAGAAGGCTGGAAAAGCAGAAACTCTAGCTTAAGTACTGATTACTCATTTTTTTTTTCTCTTAGGACCTTTCAATTGATATAATCAAAGCAGCAAAAAAGATCAAGCTAGTCGCCTTCCCTAAGCTGTTAAGCGATATAAATCCATGATACAAAACTCATTTACAGCACCGTGTAGTTATAAGTTTAGACTTTTTTTCTTTTCTTGAGGTATGATCTCCCTCTATTCCAGGCTGAACTGGCAATCACCGTGTAGTCTCATGCTGCCCTGGAGCATGATCACAGTGATCCTCCTACATCTGCCTCCCAAACGCTGGGATTAAAGGACTGCCTTAGATAGAATCATTTTACCAAATAACTTGATCCAATCAACTAACACATTTAATACAAAAAGCTGGGCATCATACATCAAAACTTGATCATGATAGGGTTGTCATTACTGGGGTTGGCAAACCTTGTTATCTAGTGATGGTTTGGGTTTCGTAGGCAGGGTTGAATTAGGGCTGTGAAAAACATCACTGAACAAGAGCAGGTTAGAGAACAAGTTATCAAGAGAATGTGTGTGTAAAACTGCCCACAAATTACTCTGAATAGTGTTGGAGTGTGATAGTGAGGCAGAAGCCCTGAGTATTCACACATGACACAAGTGAGCGTAGACAGCCCCAGAAGACGAAGTTTATGAAGACATAAGCGTGGGCTGTTCTGTTGTGAAGCCTGATGACATGCCTTAACTGAGACCTCAAGTGAAAACAAGTAATGTGGGTTTAGTCTCCTATGATGACTTCACACTCTGTTAATTTTTGAACCTAGGGTTAGGGCTGAGCGTCAGGAACTAGACACTCGTAGTCCCTTTTGGAAGTGGTCAAAACCACAAACCATGTTCTTCATTATTGCATAATCTGGAAAACTAATGTAAAGTAAGCTGTACAGGTAGCTCAGCCCAAGGAAAAGGACACACCTCCATAGTGAGGACAAGGAACATGTTCACAAATACAGCGGATGTTCTTCGTCCCCACTGTGTCCTGTCTTACTGCTCGACACTAACATACCACATGATGCCCAAGCTGAAGCGTGGATGTCACACTATGAACAACGTTGGTTGTATATGGACCTGGCCTCAGGAAAATTGATCTTCCAATTCTCACTGTTTCTTACAAGTACACTTATGACTGTTTTTGTATAAAGCACAACTGTTCCTTAGATATTCTACGGTAACCCTCACAAGTCTTGAGATTTACTTTACACTGATTTGTTTGAGAAAGCACAGGGAAGATCATCACTTCTTTCTTAAAGCTCATCACTAGTATTTTTTTTTCTCTTTAGCTGAACTCTAATATTTTATATGTGGCTTCATATAGACCTCATTCCTCGTCTCTACCACTATTTATCTATAGCTGAACTAAACTGAATTTATTTTAGTTAACTCCATACTGTGTGTTGACTTCAACTCAAAACCCCCACACTTTGCTCTTCCATTCCATTTTTCTTTATTTTTGCTCGTACACTTGCAAATGCAATTTTTATAAGCGGGGATTAAAAACTGCATGTTTATATTTCTTTAAAATTCATATATTGAACCCTTAACCCGCAATGTGATGATAATTATGATAGAATGAAGTCATGGTAAGGGGGATTAAAAACTGAGAGTTAGATCACTCTCTTTCACAAGCTTGCAATGAAGAAAAGCCCATGGGAGGGTACAGGATAAGTTGGTCTCCTGCAAAGCAGGAAGAGAGTCCTCACCAGGATTCAAACAAACCTTGAACTTGGCTGTCAGACCTATGAGAAAATAGTTTCCTGATGTTTAAAGGACTCAAACAATAGTGTTTGTTATGGAAGTCTCGGCCAACTAAGACTGTTGGTTAAGCTTTATTCTGAAAATAATTAATTCTGCATTTCTCCTTTTACATAATTTCCTGTTTGCAATTTATTGGGTATAAGACTGCTGTCACAGAGACTGTGTCTGTCTTCCTCACATTGAAACCTAACCTCTTAACCCAGAAAGCACTTCACTCATAAAGAAACCTCAGTCCATATATTTGCTCATTGAAAAAAAAAAATACAGAGATGTATGAATTAGTGAAGCAAATTTTACATGGACACAGATGGCATAAGACCAATGTGATCAAGAGTTCTAAACGTTTGTAATAGTTCTCAGCTGTAGCAAGAAGAGGGTGTTAGTAAAGGCAGGTATATATTTCATTTACAAAGGGATACATCATCTCAGTGAATAAGAGCTATCCTATTGCATGGATTAATAAAAACAAAAGCAAAAGATATCAATCATAAGACATGTTTTGATAATTTTCAGGTACAATAGGAAAGATGGTGCATTTTGAAATAATCCAAAGAAGTGATGTCAAGAGTGACAAGTAAAATAAAAACCAAATTTAAAGGCTATTAAAATGTGAACTATGAATAAAATTATCATGGAAGCAAAAATGATCTATTATTGGAGAAACTCGGAAGGAAAGGAAGAAAGCATTTAAAATCAGAAAAGTGTTGCTAAGATAAGGTTGGGCCCATGCATATTTGGAGATGAGAGGGAGTGTGAAATCAGATAGAGATTCAAAAGGCAGTATTAATCATGCTTAGAATGGACTTCTAGAGAAAGTGGGGCATGAATAACATTTGCAAACCTGGAAGAGTTTATGCAGTTCAGGAAGTAATTCACATATATGCTAAATATAATATGCCAATGTTTCAGAAATGTATGCAGCTGATTAGTTACAGAATTTCATTTTTAATCATATACTCTTCAGTGTCTGACACAATTTTGTCAAGTGTAAAATACACACAATATACATTATAGCATAGCATTGATGTGAGGGCTTTATAGAAAGTAGAAGGTTAAAGGAGATAACTTTCAATTTCCATTTCAAATCATAAATGTGATGATATCAGAATAGTTCAGAAAACTGACACAAGATTTCATAAACACATTGCTGAGTAAGACAATAATTTCTTTATCTTTACTTGGTTCTACATCTATTTTAATTTGACTTTCTGCAAGTTATCTTGCATTCGGGCCCAACTGTTTATAGCAAATTAAAGTATTACAACACTGCTTTTACATATACAAATAATTTAGGAAATTTGATTCTCAGTAAAGAAATTATGCTAAAATATCTTTACAATATCTTCACTGGATGTTATGACTGAATCAGTACTTTTAAAGGAAACAGTGGAAACATGTTTTGTTGTTGTTGTTGTTCAGAGAAACATCAAAACTCATGTTTTCTCAAGTACAGAGTTCATGATTCTACGATTGAAAATAAAAGATGATACATGATTTCCTGATTTTCCACAACTATTTTCTTAAAATGTTATTTACTTATCCATTCTGAGAGAGAAAGGGGGGGGGCAGATAAGAGAGAATATGTGCATTGGGGCATGCAGCCACTGCAAATAAACTGCAGGCATATGCACCCCCTTCTGCATCTAGCTTACATAGGTCCTGGGAAATCTAACCTGGGTCCTTAGGCTTCCTAGACAAGCACCTTAAGTGTTAAGCCATCTTTACAGCCCAAACACAAATATTTTCTAGTGAGAAAATACAACATTTAGTTTAAAGGTGTTTGTGGCTATCTTTCCAGCTAACCTTACCATGAGATATTTTACTCATCTAGTAAAATGGGGTGTAACTACATGCCACCTTTACCCCTGTGAGAAACAATAGAATACAGGTCTGAAAGGTGACAAATAAAGGTAAAAATCACAAGGTGCCTATCAGAGAGGCAGTGGATGGAACATGCTTGGCTAAGCAGTACATGTATAAGCCTCTATGTTAGGCAAACCTTTCAATAGATCACCATAACAGCATTAATAATAATAAAAAAGACTTTCATCTTGATATTTTCAAAAGTAAGATGATAATTCTAAAATTCTAAGTACAGTGGAAAATAAAATAGAAATGCAAATACAAATTGAGTGATAAAAGAATTTTAAATTTATCATTGGACTCTTTCCCAATTTGGGATGATAGTTCATTACACACACACACACACACACACACACACACACACACACAGTCACTATTGTACCTCTGGTTCCTGATATAAGCACAAGCACACTGAAAGAAATCATGATAAGACTAGGCTTTGTTCTGAAAAGGCCTTTATGATTTCCCTACTTATAAGTGTTAGCATAACCAAAGCAAACATAACTAACCTAGAATACCTAAGGCAGAGTTTAAATAATATATTTTTATTTCATTATAAAATTTCTTCAATTTGATAAAAATAAAGTATAGCTTATTATTTCCATAATTTGGCTAACAAAAGGTTTTGCTTTTAAAAGTCAAAACGTTCATCTCTGCCAAAGCTATTGTAAACTAATATTACTATATTTCCTGTAGAGATGTGTATCTAACCCCTGGAGTCAGCTCAATTAAATCTTAGTGTGAGTTAATTCCTATTTATTGTCATTTTCTACCCTAGTGCTATGATTGATTTTAGCCCAGTTATTCTTTGAATAGATAATTTGATTATTCTTATAATTCAATAAACACACATGAAAAAATAATTGAATTAACATTCTCCATTGAAAAGACTTATTATAGTCATTTAGAATATTAACCCTGGCACCAAGGAACAGACACTCAACTTAGCCTGGTTATTAGGCATCTGAGCTTTTCTATTTTCTGTTATATAGTCATTTGTTACTATAGCTAAATATTTTACATAAGTAAAGTATAGAATAAAGTTAGTTTGGCTATCAGCTTCATGAATTAATTTTTGGATAGTTGAGTTAATTTAAAAGTTTTTTTTTTCCTATAGTTGATGTGTTTCACCAAGAGCTATATTAAACTTATTCATTATCCTTTATATATTTTTTCTACAGATAGGACTGTTTATTAAGAGAAAACAGCTAGGGACCTCAGCTTTCCCGCTGGATGAAGGCTGAAGTACTGGGCCAGGCTGGGTTGCAAACTTATAAGGGCGATGCTAAGAAAAACAGACTGTACAAGTTGCAGGTCCAAGGGAAGTAGATAAGCAACTGTAGTGTAGTTATATTTGCATTTAAAAAATTATTATTGCATCTTTAATAAAACATATTTCATGTTTTAAAACCTAATATTTATTCTCTATTTATTCAGATATATTTTTAAATTGTGGTTTAAAATGTATCTTTTTCTATTCTTAATGTACACAGGCTTTTTATTCACTTCATATATATATATATATATATCACTAACTTACTTTAACCTATCTGATAATAACTGAAATAGTTATGCATCAAATACTAGAATATAAGTACATCAAACTTTATGTTTACTTTTTGTAAGTGGTTTCATCTGAAAAATCATAGGTAAGCATAAACTCTTTGGATTTTAGGGAGGAGGGAGTTTTTAAAAGCATATCAATTTATCACGTCTGGGTATATCCTCTGTACTTTGTCACTGACCTTCTTATAGATATTCATCAACACAAAAACATTAAGTAAACAGTGCTCAGATCTTGTATTTACTTATTTTTGACATAGTCTTAGTTACATTTCTTGTTGTGACTAACTTCCCCATAGAAGCCAGATAAGAAAGATTTGTGTGGCTTACAATTTCAGAGGCATTTCAGTCCATAATAGAAGTGAAGAAATTGCAGTATGAGTTGTTCCCACAATGATTGGTCTTCATGTGGTGGTAGATCAGGATCAGCTAGAACAGACAGATTGGAACTAGAAGTAGACATAACCATTAAAGCTGCACCTCTAGAAACAGACAAAACCCAAGCAATTATAGGCACTTCCACCTTCTAAACAGTGCCACTTACTGGATGACAGCCAAACCATAAGCCTGAGGGGGACATTTCAGATTCAAACAATAACAGACATTTATCAAGGATTCACACCAAACTGGATTAAGACCCAGAGTTCTTTATATTTGTTTCAGAGACCATCTATGCAAAGTATTGTCCATTACAAGTAGCCAGAGTCAATGAAAAGCATTACCACAATTGTGTACAGGGTTATCCAGAAAACTAGAAACACAGGCTAACAACTTATAATGAAACATATTACAAAACTCCCAATCATAAGATAAGAGGAGAAACCTACTCTGTGAAAAACAGAGTCTGACAATTTCGAGTTCTCAAATTCATTCAAAGTTAGCAATAATTCACTTTAAAAGACATGATTCCTAACTCATAAAACTTAAGAGAGTTAATGGATTTTCAATTAATCTTTGACTCCTTTCTCCACGATAGAGTAAAACTATAAGTAGTCATATAAATATGAGTACTATCAAAATAAAAACTTGGGTCTGTGTATTTTAAAAATTATTTTAGGAGCTACGTGGATGGCTTAGCAGTTAAGGCACTCGCCTGTGAATCCTAAGGGCCCAGATTCAATTCCTGGGTACCCACAGTAAGCCAGATGAACAAGATAGGGCATGGGACTGGAATTTGTTTTCAGTGGCTGGATGCCCTGGCATTCCCATTCTCTTTCCCTCTCCCCATTCTCTCTCTCTCTTTCTATCTATCTATCTATCTATCTATCTATCTATCTATCTATCTATCTATCTCTGCCTGTCATTCTCTCAAATAAATATAAAACTACATTTAAAAAAATATATTTTAGGGCTGGAGAGATGGCTTAGCAGTTAAGGCTCCTTCCTGCTAAGCTTAAGAATGTCAGTTCCAATCTCCAGGTCCCACGTTTAGCCAGATGCAAAGTGATGCAAGGGTGCAATGCCCCACTTTCCCACCAGGGGGCACACACATCTGGAGTTCATTCACAGCAGCTGAGAGGCTGCTGGTGCGCCCATTCTCTATCTGTCTTCCTCTCCCTCTCTCTCTGTCTCTCTCTGTGTCTCTCTCCAAAAAAAAAAAAAAAAATCCCTTTCTTTCCATTAGCTGCTACTAAGAAAGTGTTTTATCCTAGCAATGTGAAGGAAACCCCTATAAGAATCTAATCTAGACAAGCCCTGTGTGAAGCTAGGTGACCAATATAAGCATTGAACGTGATAAATCATGATTATGTATTGACCCATTGATGGGATGTAGTGAGAATGACTTCATCTATTTCTGAGAGAAACATCAGATTAACCCCAGTTGAGGGGTGCTCTACAAAACATGTGCCCAGCACTCCCCAAAACCATCAGGATCAACAAAAACTAAAAAGCCTGAAGTGCTGACATGAGAGGAGCCTAAAGAGACATGCCAAATCATTACATGGCACTGTGGATAAAATCAGGGGATAGAAAAGAGGCTATTTGGGAAAAGAAAAAGACTGAAAATCTGACTTTAGTTATTTGCAATATATAAATTAGTATTCACTAAATGTCAGACATGTGCCACATCAATGTAAGTTGTCAAGAAAGGAACAGAGTGTGTATAACAACTGCATAACTAATGGCTCGCCACATAAGGCAAGACCCACATTGTCCATGGGGGGGAGGACAAGGAGAAGGCCAACAATGGCACCATGATGGCTGTATATATACTATATACATAACTAATAAAAATATATTTGAAAAAAGAAAGAAACAGAGTGGTGTATATAGAGACCCTCAGTGATATTTTTGTAATAGTATTCTGATTCATAAATATCTGTTTTTTAAATTTTAGCTACACTTTAATCTAGGGACTAGGATATGGCTCCATGGCTAAGGACACTTGCTGCACAAGCATGAGTTCCTGAATTTGATTGGCAGCAACCACATTAAAAAGTCAGTCATGGGCTGGAGAGATGGCTTAGTAGTTAAGGCACTTGCCTGCAAAGCCAAAGGACCCAAGTCATATTCCTCAGGACCCACGTAAGCCAGATGCACAAGGGGCGCATGCATCTAGAGTTTGTTTGCAGTGGCCTGGACACACCATTCTCTCTCTCTCTCTCTCTCTCTGCCTATTTCTCTCTTTCTGTCTCAAATAAATATATAAAAATAAAAATATTTATTTAAAAAAGTCAGTCATGGCTACACCAAGGGAAGAAGGCAGAATATTATTAGAGAGAGATATCCAATGTCCTCTTCTAGCCTGTGCACATGTATGCCTGGTACACAGGCATCTGCATACACCTTACACACAGCACATATATTACACACACATACCAAAAAATAAATATGTAGAAATGATACAGAAGAAATAGAAAACACCATTGGTTTGAGTTTCGTTTGCCACTGTTATATTATTAAATTCTGATTTTGAAGAGAAAAATCATTATCACTTTTGTATTCCTAAAATCCTCTACTGCTTCCAATACTTTTTCACCTGGTTCTTCCTTACTTTCATATAAAATTCTACCCCACAGATGTGCTGCATAGTTCTATTAGTTCTATGACAGGTGACCTGATTTTCAATGTGCCTTCAAAATATCCATTGTGGAAATATTAGGATTTGATTTTCCTTCTGAAAGAGTGACAGTATGGTGTCCTGGGATTGAATTACAGACACTCACTGAGTTTTCAGGGTGAATAAGAGGAAAAAAAAGAAAAGAAAAAAAGGAGAAATGTGAGTTTCTGAGGAGACACAGTGATAGACATCAGAATTATTTGAGAAAAAAATAATTTTAACAATCACAAAGTATAGCTGTTTAGAGAAAATGAACACTGCTATCCTATTTATATTGGAGGGATAAGGAGGCAGATTGGTTAAGGCAATGGAATGCTAATTTAATATTGCTGAAGATAAAGTTTAAAAATAAAACACCCTGCATCCTTTTTGGTTCTACATGACATTTATATTTTTCATAAAGTATGGGAGAGTACTAAAGTCAATAATAAAAATGGAATCTCTTCAATATTTGTCTTAAAAGTAAACTTCAAAGCTGTAGTAAGTAAGCAACGTAATAGCATAAACACACACCTGTAAATATATAGTGTGGGAACATATGGTACTGGCAAAACTGAATATACATATGCCAAAGACTAAAACTAGGTCCCTTCCTCTCATCATATGCAAAAATTAGTGCAACATGGACAAACACTTAAATATTGTACTCAATATTATAAAATTACTAGTAGAAAACGCCCTAGGGCCTTGTTTTATACAAATACTTTATTCATTAGAATATTCAAAACTGAAGCAATATAATTTTAACACAGTGAACACAAAAACCAACAGAGTGAAGAAACATCCTATGTAATAAAAGAAATACTCGGGCAGTTCATAAAAGTGCATTGACATAAATGGGAAAAGGATACAAAATAGATACTTCTCAAAAGATGTACAAATAGCCAAGCACATGCAAAAATATTCAACAACACAAATGGTAAGGACATACTATCTCACCACTGTTAGAATAGCTTAGTAAAAGAACCAAAGAGAAAAAAAGAAAGGAAAATTCACTGGAAAAGTTGCTAGGAGAAGGGACTCTTGCACCGTATTGGTGAGAGCGTGCGTTAGAACAAACATTGTAGGAAACAATACCAGTGTTCCACATACACCTGAAAATAAAGTGATAATACTAAACAATCCTTCTACTGGGTGTAGACAAAGGAAATAAAATAATTCTATCAGAGAGACACTTGTATATTAACATTTGATGTTATTATGTAGCACTATGGCTACATGGAATCAATCTAGATGCCACTAACCGTAAATAAATTTAAAATATAGTGCATATATGAAATGAAATATAGTTAAATCATCAAAAAATAGAAACATGACAATAAATTGACATAGATGAAACAGAAGGGCATTATATTTATTGAAATAAGCCATACTCACATGTTCTTACTCATTTTTAGGATCTAAGAGTTAATTGAACGGAAGTAGAGCAGAACATATATCACTAAAAAGTGCTGTGGGATATTCAGAGGGTGGTAAAATACTGTCTGAAGGAGTAGGTAGTACTGTTGCTATGTTTCAGAATATGAATGCCCTAGTCAATAATTACATTTTTAATATGTACAGAAGAGTACAGAGGTACCTGAAACATGTAAGTGATATAATAAAAATATAATAATATAAGTATTAATTACTGATATGATCATTATCATTAGAAACTTATATTGAATCATGACAGCATGCTCCATGTGTAACTATACCACATAATTATAATGTCAATTATTTTTAACATAAAAGAAAAGAAATTTTCAAGTTTAAAAATCATGGGTTATAATTATACTTTATAATAAAAATATTTCTTGATGGCTATAAATTTAAAAACATTGTATAATATTCTAATATTCTTTCTGTGTATCCATTATTTCTTTGAAATTTTATCAGTTCATCTCTATCAAAATTTGGCTTATATTTTGAACATCCGTAGAAAATTAGAAACAAGAAAATTTTAGAAATAGTGAGTTTCCTGGGAAGGGAGCTAATCAGAAAATCATGAATGTCCGTGGCTGAACAGGGTCTAAGGATATGAAAATATACACTGCTTTCTTCTTTCTGCGGATTCTGTGCAAGAGACTTGCTGATTTAAAAATGTTTCATAAGCCAGGTGTGGCGGCACACGCCTTTAATCCCAGCATTTGTGAGGCAGAGATAGGACGATCTCCCCGAGTTTGAGGTCACCCTGAGACTATATAGTCAATTCCAGGTCAGCCTGGACTAGATTGATTCCCTACCTTGAAAAAACAACAACAACAAAAAAAAGTGTTTCATAATATTTGTAATTGGTGTGCTTATTTGCCTCAGTTTCCAGGGTAGCTTTATAATGACAAGGAGAGCAAGACGGAGCATTACATATTACATATGAAAAGTAGCCCCAGTGCTGGGCTTGGAGCTGTGCTAATCAACCATGGCCTGCCTCCAGTGACATACTTCCTGCAGTGTGGTTCCACCTCGGAAGGCTCCACCATTTTGTGACTAAGTATGATGCTTAATCACACACGCACAAGGCTCTGGGTGATATTTTATATTCAAACTGGTTACCAACTGAAATATTAATTCATCAATTGTTTTGCAAACTTATGTACTCGTATATCTGCAGCATGTATTCTTTCATCCGAAGGAAAACAAGTTTTAAAAAGTGAATTTAGGAAATAGATTTTATGTACAAAGTATTACCATATATTTCTCACATAATTGGAATTAAAAGTAAATGTCTATAAGTTCAGCTGGAAGACTTCATGTAGTCTACTGACATAACTAGCACACATCTTTGTGTTCTACATAGTAGGCATGCATAAATCAATTACTTATTCCTGCTACAAAGCGTCTTTTATTTTCTTTTTCATTGTTTAAACTGGTGTATGTGTGTGTTATTAGGTGTGTGTGTGTGTGTATGTTTTTCTATGGGTGTTCTCACCATTTATGTAGGTACTCACGAGTGTTCATACATGTGCAGCTCAGAGAACAATGTCCAGTGTGGTCATTGACTCCTCTCCATTTATCCCTTGACACAGTCTCTCACTGAACCTGGAACTCACTGATTTGCTTAGAAAAGTTAGCAAGTGAATCCCAGGGATTCCCTGTCTATACTTCCCCAGCACAGGCATCACAAGTGTGTTCCAGGACACTTGGCATTTTATGTGGGTTCTGGGAACTCCAGTTCAGGTCCTCATGCTTGTGTGGCAAGCACTTTACCCACTGAACTATTTTATTTTAGTTTTTCTTTATTTTATTTATTTATTTGAGAAAGACAGAGAGAGAGAGAGAATGCGCACACCAGGGCCTCCAGCCACTGCAAACAAACTCCAGATGCATGCGCCATCGAGTGCATTTGGCTTATATGGGTCCTGGGGAATCGAGCTTCGAACTGGGGTCCTTATGCTTCACCGGCAAGGGCTTAACTGCTAAGCCATCTTTCCAGCCCCTGAACCATTTTATTTTAACTTAAATAACAATTATTAAAGAAAAAGTATTCAAAGCATAATTTGAATTACACACTCAAAACTCCTGTCATTATATGAAATGCCACAATGTCTTTATAATATTGTACAAAGGAAATAACATTTTTTAAAAGAAAGATGTCATTATTCTTGTAACAATGTCCATCATTTAATAAACATTATGAAAGTAAGAGAAAATATATCTTCTATTCTTACATAGATATATACTTGTCATTAGCAAACAATTATGAGTCACCCTGACCCTTTATTTTCTTTCCTTCACTTATCCAAAAACCTACCCAAAAGAACTTTGACTTGTTCACTTTTTCTCCTTGTGGTAGTGTGAAAATTTTAAACGAGTGTTTGCCTTTACTTAGACATTAACACATATTTTCTGTTTAATCTCTCATGCCTTTTTGTAACCTCTTTTTTTAACATTAATCAGTTCAGTTACTTAAGAAAATACCTATTATTATTTAAATCAGGCTTCTAAACTCCATAAACGTTTTAGTAATCATTCAGCTCACAAGTTTAAAAAACATTCTCCATTAAAACTAGCATCTGTCTTTGGGATGTATTTTGGATTCCTTATTTTCTACATACCATAATTATTTACTTTTTAAATTGGTATGTTCCTTTTGTAAGATTCAGTAAACCTCGGAGCTCAGAGGACAAGTTCTCTGTCGATTTCATCCCAAGGCTCTGGCCAAGCACTGGCCAAGCCACTTGCAGTCAGTTTTCATTGAAGAAACTATCTTCCATGGTTACTCCATAAACATTAAGAAATGTACAGAAAAAGTGTGAAAACGTTTGTCCTTTATTAGGCAAAGATTTAATTAACTGAAAGCCAAGTAAATGACAACCCCCACTTTTTTTTTTTTTTCCGCAAAGTAAATCAGTTTGAAAGATTTACATGGGAGACCCGAGGAAATGTTGTTATTGATCAAGGCAGTGGCTGGGAGTCTCAGTGTTTATAGCAGCATCGTCTTAGCAGGATTTATGTACGCTGCATACTTTGTAAGCATACGTAGCTGTCATGTAGCAAGCTCTCTTGTTGTGAACGCTACTAGAATTGAGAATTTTAGTGAACTCATCATAAATTCTCCCAACTATTTGAACACCCAGTGACAGTAATAAATGAAGGCTATTTACAGGGAAAGTAAAAGGAGCTCACTCTCTTCACACATGATAAGTACACCCATTCAAAATCACAGTGGGACGACTGTTGTTTGGCTGAAATTATTGAAATTACTGAAATTCACCATTGTTTGGTGAAACTATTGGTCTTTATCTAGAATCAAAGAAGTTTTTTGTGTATATATATATATATATATATATATATATATTCATTTTATAGTCATTGTAATGTATTTCTATATAGATATAGATATGTGTGTCTATTTTATAGTCATTGTAAACTTTGTGAATAAATTAAAATTTCTGTATTTCTGCCTGGTGCATTTTATTGCTTACAAACAACATCCGGTATCATTTTCCAATTTGGCTTGGAAATGTATTTTATTTCTTTCTTTAGTGTTCTCAGACCTTCTGGGTCTTCCTAAGGCAGCACCGTTCATTTCAATTATACAAAGAAGTTAAAGCGTGAGATTATTTATACATATTCACAATGCCTTATGTCACTTAAAATAATAACTTTAAAAAATACTTTTGACAAACTGATCACTGCCTTGGACTCTTTATGATTCTTTTGTATATTTAACTAAAATTAAAATGAACAAACTGCACATCTGTCAACATCATCCCCATAGTATTCCGAATATAAATTAAACTTATGGACATGTTCACTAAGGCAATTATATTAAATTAAGTTTTAATTTTTATTTTGCTTCCCATTAGTTGCAATTCTCTAATTCATCTCAATCTATCCCTGGCCTTTTAAAGATGCATGTGAAGTACTTTTCAAGGTTCATTTCTCAAAATGTTTCCTGAGCAAGCCCCAAATTAAAATTATATAATCTTTCATTTCAAAGATTAAAATTTTCTAATAGATGTTCAGAAAATATAACCAGGCTTACAAGAAGTCACAATGTATTCAATACTATTGTGGACTCGTTAACGTGACTTAGTAAATGCTTTCCTCAAGGTTGAGAAGAAAAGAAAAACAATGCTGGTTAATGATGGTTAGCAACAAGAGACCGCACAAATGGCCTTTAAATTATTTCCAGTGAGTTTCACATTATCATCGTGGCAAATGTAACATCCCATTAATGTGCTGAGAAATGTGGGGCTGGAGAGATGGCTCAGTAGTTAAGGCACTCGCCTGCAGAGCCTATGGACCTACGTTCATTCCCCAGTACCCTTGCAAAGCCAGATGCAATAGGTGATACATGCATCTGGAGTTTGTTTGCAGTGGCTAGAGACCGTGCAGTGCCCATTCTCCCTCTCTGCCTTTCTCTCTCTCCCTCCTTCTTTTGATCTCTCTCATAAATCAATAATAAATAATTTTTAAAAATGATGTGTGTTTAGGACTTTTTTAAATAATTTATTATTTTGTTTATATGATTCTAATTTTACATTCCTATTGGTGACTCCATTATCCTCCTCCCTATCCTCCCCCCTTCAAAAGGACCCTCACCAATGGAGAAAGTGGGTCATGCATTGTGGGGGTAGTCAAGCATTATGGGGGATAGGCCAAGTCTCTGTGCATAATGACCCAACTTGTGGCTCTAACACTCTTTCTGTCCCATCTTCCACGAATTTCCCTGAGCCACATTGGGATCATTTTAGTTCTACTTCAGTGTTGAGGTTTTGGGAGCCTCTGTGTCTCTGGATACCTGGCTTAGTAGGAGTTGTATCTTCTCTGTGTGTATCTCCCTCAATATATTTTTGGTTTTGTAGAAAGCTGTACTCTTGCCCTTTTCCAGCGTTACTCTATGGTTTCAGCTGGGGCCCTGGTGAGGTGTCATAGGCTGATCCTTCCTTCAGGTTCGTTGTCCATCTGAAAAAGATAAGCAAATTCTCCAATGGAGAGAGAAGTTATTACTAGATAGATGGAATGGCCATAGTTATTTTAGAAAGAATTTTATATGTGTAGGCCCTCTTCTAGCCCATTTGGTGGGAGCTTGATCTTGGAGACTGGGCTCCTTTTGTGTACATGGTTTTGACTTATTTCCCAGTTCCAGCAATGAGTTCCATTCCAGTGAGTGATCTATTAGCCAAATCAAGAGCAGTTACCATGGCTGTGTGCCACTACTGCACTTGTTTGAGCACTGTGTCAGGTTGTTTCCTGCTGGGTAGCTTAAACTGCGAGTTGTTTGGACAGATGTCAGTCATTTTCCCCCAGTCGCTCATATAGCACCTTCTGGCACTAGACTAGCTAACTGTCTGGGGACTCACCCTCTTCCAGATTCCAACCAGGTCTTTCCATGTTTTGTCTCACCCACGTATGCTGTCTTCGACAGTAGGGTCTTACCCTTAACCTTTGGTGGGTCATCAAGAACTCTGACAGAAATCTGTCTTTTTATGGAAACCTTCTAGGTCTCCCAGATCAATAGCTCATCATGAAAGTTAACCCATGCTGTACTGGGAGTTATAAGTCAGTGCCAAGGAAGGTGGAGGAAGAAAAAGATAGGTAATATTAAAGAGAAAGTAAGTATAGAGAGGAGAGGGAGAGAGAGAGAGATAGAGAGAGAGAGAAACAGGAAAAGATTAAGGTTGGTCTTCATGATGTTCTCTCCAGTTCCCTGTGGTTCAGGTGGGCCAGCTGAAGAACCAATGTTTTAGCCTGTTGTTCAGCATATAGGGTTTTATAGTACCATTTCCTTTTGGGTCCTTATTTGTGTCCCACCCCTCACCTTCTCACCCTCCCTCCCACCCTTTCTCTTCCTCCTCCCACCTTTACCCTCCCCTCTATCCCACCCTCCCTATTATCTGGTCCTCAGGGTACTTATTAGGTTTGGCAGCATCTCAGGAGGATTCAGGTTAGGAGCCACAAATGAATGAGACCCTGCGACGATTATCTTTTTGAGGTTGTATGAGCTCACTGAGGATGATCCATTCCATGTTCGACCATTTTTTTTTTCGAATTTCATTATTTCATCTTTCCTTGCTGCTACGTAGAGTTCCAAAATATAGATACACCACATCTTTGTTATCCATTCATCTAATGATGGACATCTGGGTTGATTCCAGCTCTAAGCTATTATTAATTGAGCAGCTATACTATGGTTGAGCATATCTGTCTAATCTGAGGCTTGGAGCCTTTAGGGTAAATGCCCAGTAAGGGAATAACTGGATCTGTTGGTAGGTCTATAGTCATCCTTTTCAGGAGTCTCCATATGTTTTTCCATAATGGTTGAACCATTTTACATTCCCTGTGTTTAACTTCTTCTTTTTTCTATTTCTGATCATAGCCTCACCAGCATTTGTTTTCATTTTTTTTTTTTTTTTAATGTCAGCCATCCTTACTAGGGTAAGTTGGAATCTCAAAGTTGTTTGAATTTGCATTTCCCTGATGATTAGGCATGTTGAACATTTTATTTTTTATGCCTATATTTTTTATTAGTTACATATATAGGATGGGCATAGATATTTTGGTACCATTGTTAGCCTTCATAGGCCCTCCACCTAGCCCAGGATTTGTAGTGTCTTGATTGGAAGACAGCCATTTTTGTTATTGTTTTGACTTATTTCTCTGTTCACAATGACATTCAACTTATGGATCTATTAATCTTTCAAGAGCAGTTCTTCCCCTAATTTCCCTAAGCCATGCACTTGTTTGGTTCATTTTAGGTCTATTTCAGTGATGATGTAGATGGTGAGTTGTTTGACAGATGTTCTCTGGTTTGGTAGGGGTTGAGCACCCTCTGGCACTATCTTCTTCACTGTCTGGGACTGATACCAGGTTCACTGAGAAAGCAGCATGTCTTGCTCATTTCCCCAATTATTCTATGGGTTCAACTGGTGCCCTGGTGAGGTGCGATGGGCTGATTCTCTCCTCAGGTTCTCTGTCCATCTGAAAAAGAGAAGCAAATTCTCCAACTGATCAAGAACTCATTGCAAGTTAACATGGATAGTTACTTATTGTTTTAGAGTGAATTTAATGGGTGTAGGCCCTCTTGAAAGATACCTTTGAAAGAGGGAGCTTGATATTGGAGAGGGTGAACTTGTTTTTGGATATAGTTCTGACTTGTTTTCCAGTTCCAGGTATGGGTTCCATTCCACTGAGCGGATCCTTTAGCCAAGTCATTCAGTTGGTAATCCACCAGGTCTGTGAATGATCACTGTTGTAGTCTTTGTTTGAGCATCACATCTGGTTTTATAGTATCATTACCTTTAGGTCCATATTTGTATCCCCACCCTTTGTCTCCCTCCCACCCTCTTCCTCCTCCCACCCTTAACCTCCCCATCCCACCCTCCCTATTGTCTGGTCCTCATAGTGCTTATTAGGTTTGGCAGCATCCCAGTTGGATTCAGGTTAGGAGAGACAGATAAATGAGACCATGTGATGATTATCTATTTGTGATTGGGTGAGCTCACTGAGGACAACCTGTTCTATGTTCAACCATTTTTAAAAAATTTCATTATTTCATCTTTCCTTGCTGCTATGTAGAGTTCCATAGTATAGGTATACCACATCATTGTTATCCATTCATCTAATGCTGGACATCTGGGTTGATTGCAGTTCTAAGCTATTATAAATTGAGCAGCTATAAATGTTGTTGAGCAAATATCTCTGATCTGAGGCTTGGAGCCTTTATGGTAAATGCCCAGTAAGGGAATAACTGGGTCTGTTGGTAGGTCTATAGTCATCCTATTCAGGAGTCTCCATATAGCTTTCATTAATGGTTGAACCATTTTACATTCCCACCAACAGTGAAAGCTTGTTCCTATTTCTCCACAGTCTCGCCAGCTTTTCTTTTCTTTCTTTTTTTTTTTTTCAATGTTAGACATCCTTACTGGGTAAAGTGGAATCTCATAGTTGTTTTAATTTGAATTTCCCTGATGATTAGGTTTGTTGAACATTTTATTTTTTTATTTTTTATTTATTTTTATGCCTATATTTTTATTAGTTACCTATATAATGTGCATAGAGTCATGATGGTACCATCATTAGCCTTCTCCCTATCCTCCCCCCTCAGGGATTGTGGGTCTTGCATTATGGGGATAGCCATCAGTTATGGAGGAGAAGCAATGTCTCTGTGCATAATGACCCAACTTATGGCACTAACCATCTTTCCTCCCTTCTTCTGCTAATTTCCCTAAGCCATGTTGGGTTCATCTTAGGTCTATTTCAGTGACGAGGTCATGGGAGTCTCTGTGTCTCTGGATCTCTGGTTTGTTAGGGGTTGAGTGTTCTCTGTGTCTATCTCCTTCACCCTCTGCTGATACCAGGTTCGCTGAGAAAGCAGCACTCTTGCTCATTTCCCCAATTATTCTATGGGTTCTGCTGGTGCCCTGGTGAGGTGTTATGGGCTGATTCTCTCCACAGATTCTATGTCCATCTGAAAAAGAGAAGCAAATTCTCCAACGAGAGAGTGAAGTCAGTGCAAGGTACATGGATAGCCATTATTGTTTTAGAGTGAATTTAATGGGTATAGGCCCTCTTGTATCCCACTATTGGTGGGAGCTTGATATTGAGTGTGAACTCATTTTTGGATATGGTTCTGACTTGTTTTCCAGTTCCAGGTATGGGTTCCATTCCACTGAGCAGATCCTTTAGCCAAATCAAGAGCAGTTGGTAACCCACCATGGCTGTGAGTCACTATTGCATTTGTGTGAGCATCATGTCAGATTAATTAGTGCTAGGAAGTTGACAGACCATGAGTTGCTTAGACAGATGTTGGTCATTTTCCCCAGTTACTCATGTAGTACCTTCTGGCACTAGAAAAGCTAACTGTCTGGGACTGTCTCTTCCATATTCCAGCCAGGTTACTCCATGTTCCATCCCAATAGCATATGGTGTCTTTGGCAATAGGGTCTTACCAACAACCTTTGGTGGGTCATAAAGTACTCTGACAGAAATCTGTCTTCTTTTTGGAAAACCTTGTAGGTCTCACTGATCAACAGCTCATTGTGGATGTTGACTACATGCTGGTACTGGGAGTTACAGGTCAGGAAGAAAATAAGGAAGTATAGGAAAGATAAAGAGAGAGAAAAGAGTAAAAGAGGGATGAGAGAGAGGAACAGGAGAAGGTTGAGGTTAGTCTTCATCCTACCTTCTCAAGGCCCCTGTGATTCAGGTATTTCTCTAAGCACCTAATGAAGGATCAGCCTTTTAGTATGTCTTACTGGTTAAAGGATTTTTGGTACCATTTCCAGTTGGGTCCTGTTTTTGTCCCCATTACCCTCCCTTCCCTCCCAACCATCCCTATTGTCCAGTCCTAAAAATGTTTCTTAGGTGTGTCAGCATTACAGGCAAATTCAGGTTAGGAGCCACAGATTAGTGAGACCATGTGATGCTTATCTTTCTGTGATTGGGTGAGTTCACTGAGAATGATTTGTTCCAACTTTGACCATTTTTCTTCAAATTTCATTGTGTCATTTTTTCTTACTGCTATGTAGAATTCAATTGTGTAGATATACCACATCTTCCATTCTCTTATGGTATTATGAACTGAGAACAGCAGCTATAAAAATGGTTGAGCAAATATCTCTGAACTGAGGCTTGAAGCTCTTAGGTCACTGTTTCAGGATGCCACATCATGCTTATTTTTGTTGTGTCTCCTAAATCTCCTTATATCTACATTTTCTCAGGCTATCTTTGTTTTTGATAACCTTGAAGAGTGGTGGTCAGGTGTTGTGTATAATATTTCCCATTGGAATTTGTCTGTTTTTCTTTTTTCTCATGGATTTGTGTGCTTCTGGGCAGGAATTCACTGCCAAATTCAAGGTCATTTACTATCTATCTATCATCTATCTATCTATCTATGCACACACACACATATATGTTCTCAAAGAAATTTTATAGAGGTTATATTTAGATTGCTGGTCCATTTTGACTTAGTTTTTCTGAAGTATAAAATATAAAGCTAAAACATACTCACGGATGGTAGATAATTGATGGATAGACAGATACATGATAGAGGTAGATATATAGATAGAATATGTTTTTCTCTGCCCATGTACATCCAGGTGCCCCACCACCAGTTCCTAAAATATTTTAGCTACTTTGTAGGTTCCTGTTTCTGGGTTGCTGCTCTGTTCCTCTTATGTACATGACTATTCCTTACTCGTACTTTGCTTCCTTGATTACAGGAGACTTACAGGAAGTCTTAATGCCGGTTGTGTGCTCTCTGTTTGTTCCTTGTGATTTCTTAGGTTTTTCTACATCTGTTTTTCATATTAACCTAAAAGTCAGTTTCGCATTATACAAAATGACATCTTTGTATTCTGACTGGGATTTCATTGACTGTGCACAAAAAATATAATAGGAACTTATGTGTTGACAGACTTGGGTCTGACTCACAGTGTCCTATTGTTTAAAATCACCTTTGATGTCATTCACCAGATCTTTTAGTTTGCCAGAATTGGCCAAATATATATATATATATATATATATATATATTTGTGTGTGTGTTATACACATATTCATTTCAAAATTTATACCACAGCATATTTAAGTCCTATGGTAAATCATACATTTTAAAATTGTAATAGTATATTAAATTAAATTGTGCATTGCTAGTATATGAGACAGCAACTCACTTTTGAATATTCCTTGCATCCTTTTAAACATGTCTGATTTAACTATTAATTTCAGGGGATTGTTTTCTCATCCATGCCTTGAGATTTCCTACTTAGATAATTGAATATCATCTACAAATGTAGACAGTCATTTTTCTGTTTTCCCACGCTACATACTGTTGCTTTCTTTTTCATTATTTTGCCCTCAAAAGAACTTCCAGTGTGACGCTGGATACTGGTGCTCAGAAGAGAATAGACTGCTGTGCTCTCGCTCTTCAGTGTCAGGAGGTAAACGTCCAGTTCCTCTGCACTAAGCATGGTGCGAGTTATGAGATTTTTGGAGCTATCCCTTGTCCTCTTGAGGAAATTCTTCTTCATTTCTAGTTTGCCAAGATTTGTTTATATGAATATATGTTTTGCATTTTGCTAATATATTTGCTAATAAAATTTCTTCTTTGACTCTTTCACTTGGCAAGTGACATCAATTTCTTCTCAAATATTATATTAAATTCTGCTAGGTTGGATTATAATTCATGTTCCATTATGAAATTTGTTAGTGTTCATTGGTATCGTGTGTGGGGGGGCATATGATGGTCGTATGGATAGTTACGTGCTGTTTACTAATGCATGCAAGTATAGGCTGCAGGGTGATGTTGGGTGTCTACCTCAGTCACTTTCTAGCTTTATTTATTTTCTGAGACAGAGAACAGAGACTCTCACTGAATCTAAAGCTCACCAATTCAGCCATATTCACTAGCACAGAAGCTCTTGGAGTTAGCCTGTTTCCACCTCTCCAGCACTGGGATGGCAGTTCCATGTCACCATGGAGGACATCGTACATCGGTGCTGGAGATCTGAATTCAGGTCCTCATTCTTACACAGTGAACAATTACCCACTGAGTCAGTCATCTTCCCAGGACTGAGTTGTTCTTATTCCTTATTAATTGAGATATTGGTCTGAGTTTCCTCTTTTGTAATACCCTTGCATAGTTTGGTTTAAAGATAATTGCTGCTTTCACAACTCATAACCTACAGCCCCATGGTGAATATCAGCAGCTCAGCTAAAGAATGGGGGTAGAGAGGAGGGAAATGATGGTATCAACATGTGATGTTTCCATACAAAGTATAATATTAATTAAAAAGTGACAAAGAAAAGAAAAGGTGTCCTCTGCTTCTGTTTTCTGGAAGGGTTTGTGGAGAATTGGTATCACTTCTTCACTCAGTGTTTGCTAGAATTCACTAGTGAAGAACTTAAGACCTGGTAAATTTGTTGGCAGAAGTTATCAAGTATTAAATTTGTTTGTTCACTGCATATAGGATCAATAAATATATCCCTTTATCTTGGTCACAGTTAGAATGATTTGTGTGTTTGAAAATTTGGTCAGTTTCATCTGCATTTTAAAATTTTAGGGCATGATGTACAAAAATCTCCCTTAATAACTTTTTATTTTTATTTAAGTGTATGACTAGAGAACCTGTCTTTCATTTTTGATATTTTTCAACTTATGTCCTTTTATCTTGATTATTCTCATTTCTATCAATTTAACTTATCTATTTTTCCAGAGAATTTCTTTAATTTATTTCTGCATGATTTCCTACCTTTTTCTCATTGAGATTTTTTTTCTTTTTATTTATTTATTTATTTTTCTTTTTTGGTTTTTCAAAGTGGGGTCTCACTCTAGTCCAGGCTGACCTGGAATTCACTCTGTAGTCTCAGGGTGGCCTCGAACTCATGGTGATCCTCCTACCTCTACCTCCAGAGTGCTGGGATTAAAGGCGTGCACCACCACACCAGGCCTCATTGACATGCTTACCTGTTAGTTCTTTTCTGATGTTAAAATTTGGATTTGAAGTCTTTTTATTTCCTGAATGTAGGCTGTAGAGATGGCTCAGCAGTTAAAGGTGCTTACTTGTTTCCTAGATATAAGAGCTTGAGACCTTGATTCTGGTTGTATTCTAGTGCACAAACTAGATGTAATAAACTTCTAACGGGAAAAGCTGCTTCTACTGCACTGCTTGAAGTCTGAGAAGTTGCATTTCATGTTCATTTAGTGTAATATTCTTTAACTGAAGGTGCTAGGAAATAACCCAGGACTTTATTCATGCTAAGGCAAGTCATCTCCCACTGAGCTATTCCTTAGCTTATTCTAAAAAATAAATGGTTACATAATAAAGGAATGAATGAATAAATAAATAAATAAATAAAAATTTCTCTAGAATGTTTTCTTGACTATTTTGCTCTTTTCTCATGATATTAGCTAACCAAAGCATACTAACAATTTTCAGATATGTTCCAGTTTATTTGTGTTAATTCCACCATAGAGATGTACTTTGTGTGGTTTCTATTCTTTGATGATGTCTAAGGTGGGTTTTACTCACCAGACATTGGTCTTTCATTCAATCATTCATGTTAATCCTGAGGTTAATTATTTTGTGATTGGAGGCAATGTGCCAGAAATGTCAACTAAATTAGACTGATTGATCTTTGTACCCATACCGACTATATTCTTACTGTTATTCTGCCTGCTTGATCTATTACTAGAAAGAGATGTTTTAACTTTTCAGCTGTAAGACTAGGTTTGTCTGTTTCTCTTTTCATTTCTGTCAGTTTTTTTACTCTTAAACTTGATATATTTTTTAGGTATGTGGTAAGAAATTATATTTCTCTTCAAAGAACTTATTCCTCAATCTTATGCAATGCTCCTCTCTATTGTTGATAATTTCCTTATTCCACCATCCATTTTACTGAAACTAATTTAGATTTTTCTGTAATATAATTTAATAATATAATTTAATAATATATTTCTTGAAAATTCATAGTAATTCACAAAAATACACTATTGATAATCATGATTAATAGTTTTATTAGTTGTAGAGGTAGAAGGCAGTATGTAGGTATATATACATACATATGCATAGATATATATTTATACAAATAATTACTTATTCATATTTTCATATTTTGATATATTATTAATTAAAATATATTAAACAAAATGAGTTTAATGCATTTAACCTACTTCACATCATTGCACAGAGTACCTTTACTATGCTCAGATCTTATATTATTGTACATTTGGGCAATGCATCTAACACAAAGCCTACTACTAAAAAGCTTACTATATATGGGATAGGAGATGGCTCAGCAGATGAGTGCTTACCCTGAAAGACAAGGCCCTAGAGGGCCTGATTTACCCAGAGTTTGGTTCTGTAGCATCCACATAAATCATCTCGACATGGCCATGCACACCTATAACCCCATTCCTGCAGAGACTGGAGAAACACAGGGCTTCACTGGTCAGCCAGTATGTCCAAAAGGCAACTCTAGGTTCAGTGAGAGATTCTATCAAAAGGGTGCATGGGCTGGAGAGATGGCTAGCGGTTAAGGCACCTGCCTCCTAGGCCTAAGAACACCAGTTCCATTCTCCAGCGGTTCCAATCTTCAGGTCCCACATTTAGCCAGATGCAGTGACGCAAGGGATGCAATGCCACACTTGCCCACAAGAGGGCGCACACATCTGGTTCGTTCACAGCAGCTGCAGAACTGCTGGTACGCCCATCTCTATCTGTCTCCCCTCTCTCTCTGTCTGTCTTTCTCTGTGTCTCTTTCTAAAAATAAAAAAAAAAAAAGGGAGCATGCAGATGAGTGATAAAAATGTTTCTACTATTATTACTACAATGAAAAGAAAATTACCTTTAAGATAATATTTGGAGTTTCTATGAGCATTCATAGTACAACAGGTATGCAATCATTGGTAGAATTATCTTTTTAAATTTGTGGAACTATAAACTAGATCACAAAAATCAAATTAGTGCTACAATTAATTATAAAAAATGTTGATGGTGCTGACTACAGCTGATTTCAAGGCATATTTTCTGGCTTTATGAAAGAATTACTATATTTTCCTTGTCACTTTCTCATAACTACAAGATTACATTGAATGAAAAAGTAGCAGGATTAATTTGGAAGATGCTATCCCTGATCTAGATGCAAAGTCATGTTTGCAGCATGGTATGTAAATGCCAATCTGCCTAAGTTAATCATATTACATTATAATATTAGTACATATCTCTTTATTCTCATCAATATTTTATTAAAATTTTTGTGATACAAATTGTGGAATTCATCGTGACGTTTTCATACATATGTTGTATTTTGTGCAGTCTTTTAATTTTTAATTTATGAGGTAGATAACAGTACTTTGCAATTGTATATTTCTCTTCTGGATATGCATGACTTCAGGAATAGCCCAAGCCACTGTAATGAATAGCATATTCTGATGCATTTTTCAAGGCACTTACTCAACTTGCTTAATGCATTAGTCCCTTATATGCTGCTATAACAGAATACCACAGGGTATGTCATTGAAATTAAATGGAAATTTATTGGCTCATTATTCCAAAGTCTGAGAATTCCGGGACTGAGATGCTAGCAGGTAGAAAGGTTCCCCTTGTGGTTTTACCATATAATGAAAGGCATCATAAGGCAGAAATGGGGGCAAAAAGTGTAGAAGACAGTAAGAGGAAGCAAACCTGAGATAAAACATTAGAATATTCATGAGTAAGAACCACTTACACACTCTACTTCCCCAAACCTTCACAATGACACTTAAATTTCAATTGAATTTTGTTTGATTAAATATTCAAACCACAGCTCTTGCAAAATGGACACTTGATTCCCAAATTATTAAACAGATAGTTTTAAATAGTTTTATTTATTTCTGAGAGAGAAAGGAAGAGAGAGAAAATGTAGGATCATGGGCATACCAGAGCATCTTATCATTGCCAATGAACTACAAACACATACACCTCTTTGTGCATCTGACTCTATGTGGTTATTGGGAATCAAACCTGGACCATCAGGCTTTTAAGCAAATGCATCTGACACTGTGCCCATCTCCCCAGCTCTAAACACATAGTTTTATAAGGTATAGATAATAAATATAATTTTTAGAACAAATTTTTGCCAAATATTAAACATGGAGTATTTTTAGACTGTCCAATAAATGGCATAATTTGCAACATCTGAAATTCCCTGTTTTTATTTCCCATTAGTGCTGTCCTGCTTCTTTTTTATGTATCTCCCAGTTAAGTGGAACAAATACCTTGTATATTTATCATCAGCTCTCTGAACTTCAACCTACTGTCTTAGTTGATCTAGACTCTGCCTGTCTTTCTGCCAGGGTATGTGGCCAACCAAGGCTTTTCTGCCCGTGGTCGGAGATGAAACGATTTGCTTACTCTTGCGTTCCTGTATTGAAAGCACTTAGCGTTTCAGTTAAGGCAGCACATTGTTTTAAAGGGACATATTGTTTATGTTACATCTAGAACAGGCTGAGAGAAGATTCAAGTTATGCTGGTTGTTTTTTCAGATCAAACCATAACTAAAGTTAGAGTTGTAAAGATAGAGGACTCAGCCACTACCGAATGAGTACATAATTAAAGCTGAAGGTATAAAATGGGAATTTCAATTTATAAATAAATATAGTTCTTTTCTGATGTTAAAATTTGGATTTGAAGTCTTTTTATTTCCTGAATGTAGGCTGTAGAGATGGCTCAGCAGTTAAAGGTGCTTACTTGTTTCCTAGATATAAGAGCTTGAGACCTTGATTCTGGTTGTATTCTAGTGCACAAACTAGATGTAATAAACTTCTAACGGGAAAAGCTGCTTCTACTGCACTGCTTGAAGTCTGAGAAGTTGCATTTCATGTTCATTTAGTGTAATATTCTTTAACTGAAGGTGCTAGGAAATAACCCAGGACTTTATTCATGCTAAGGCAAGTCATCTCCCACTGAGCTATTCCTTAGCTTATTCTAAAAAATAAATGGTTACATAATAAAGGAATGAATGAATAAATAAATAAATAAATAAAAATTTCTCTAGAATGTTTTCTTGACTATTTTGCTCTTTCTCATGATATTAGCTAACCAAAGCATACTAACAATTTTCAGATATGTTCCAGTTTATTTGTGTTAATTCCACCGCAGATGTACTTTGTGTGGTTTCTATTCTTTGATGATGTCTAAGGTGGGTTTTACTCACCAGACATTGGTCTTTCATTCCGAATCATTCATGTTAATCCTGAGGTTAATTATTTTGTGATTGGAGGCAATGTGCCATAGAAATGTCAACTAAATTAGACTGATTGATCTTTGTACCCATACCGACTATATTCTTACTGTTATTCTGCCTGCTTGATCTATTACTGAAAGAGATGTTTTAACTTTTCAGCTGTAAGACTAGGTTTGTCTGTTTCTCTTTTCATTTCTGTCAGTTTTTTTTTACCTTAAACTTGATATATTTTTAGGTATGTGGTAAGAAATTATATTTCTCTTCAAAGAACTTATTCCTCAATCTTATGCAATGCTCCTCTCTATTGTTGATAATTTCCCTTATTCCACCATCCATTTTACTGAAACTAATTTAGATTTTTCTGTAATATAATTTAATAATATAATTTAATAATATATTTCTTGAAAATTCATAGTAATTCACAAAAAATACACTATTGATAATCATGATTAATAGTTTTATTAGTTGTAGAGGTAGAAGGCAGTATGTAGGTATATATACATACATATGCATAGATATATATTTATACAAATAATTACTATTCATATTTTCATATTTTGATATATTATTAATTAAAATATATTAAACAAAATGAGTTTAATGCATTTAACCTACTTCACATCATTGCACAGAGTACCTTTACTATGCTCAGATCTTATATTATTGTACATTTGGGCAATGCATCTAACACAAAGCCTACTACTAAAAAGCTTACTATATATGGGATAGGGAGATGGCTCAGCAGATGAGTGCTTACCCTGAAAAGACAAGGCCCTAGAGGGCCTGATTTACCCAGAGTTTGGTTCTGTAGCATCCACATAAATCATCTCGACATGGCCATGCACACCTATAACCCCATTCCTGCAGAGACTGGAGAAACACAGGGCTTCACTGGTCAGCCAGTATGTCCAAAAAAGGCAACTCTAGGTTCAGTGAGAGATTCTATCAAAAGGGAACGTGCATGGGCTGGAGAGATGGCTAGCGGTTAAGGCACCTGCCTCCTAGGCCTAAGAACACCAGTTCCATTCTCCAGCGGTTCCAATCTTCAGGTCCCACATTTAGCCAGATGCAGTGACGCAAGGATGCAATGCCACACTTGCCCACAAGAGGGCGCACACATCTGGATTTCGTTCACAGCAGCTGAGAACTGCTGGTACGCCCATCTCTATCTGTCTCCCTCTCTCTCTCTGTCTGTCTTTCTCTGTGTCTCTTTCTAAAAATAAAAAAAAATAAAAAGGGAGCATGCAGATGAGTGATAAAAATGTTTCTACTATTATTACTACAATGAAAAAGAAAATTACCTTTAAGATAATATTTGGAGTTTCTATGAGCATTCATAGTACAACAGGTATGCAATCATTGGTAGAATTATCTTTTTAAATTTGTGGAACTATAAACTAGATCACAAAAATCAAATTAGTGCTACAATTAATTATAAAAAATGTTGATGGTGCTGACTACAGCTGATTTCAAGGCATATTTTCTGGCTTTATGAAAGAATTACTATATTTTCCTTGTCACTTTCTCATAACTACAAGATTACATTGAATGAAAAAGTAGCAGGATTAATTTGGAAGATGCTATCCCTGATCTAGATGCAAAGTCATGTTTGCAGCATGGTATGTAAATGCCAATCTGCCTAAGTTAATCATATTACATTATAATATTAGTACATATCTCTTTATTCTCATCAATATTTTATTAAAATTTTTGTGATACAAATTGTGGAATTCATCGTGACGTTTTCATACATATGTTGTATTTTGTGCAGTCTTTTAATTTTTAATTTATGAGGTAGATAACAGTACTTTGCAATTGTATATTTCTCTTCTGGATATGCATGACTTCAGGAATAGCCCAAGCCACTGTAATGAATAGCATATTCTGATGCATTTTTCAAGGCACTTACTCAACTTGCTTAATGCATTAGTCCCTTATATGCTGCTATAACAGAATACCACAGGGTATGTCATTGAAATTAAATGGAAATTTATTGGCTCATTATTCCAAAGTCTGAGAATTCCGGGACTGAGATGCTAGCAGGTAGAAAGGTTCCCCCTTGTGGTTTTACCATATAATGAAAGGCATCATAAGGCAGAAATGGGGCAAAAAAAGTGTAGAAGACAGTAAGAGGAAGCAAACCTGAGATAAAACATTAGAATATTCATGAGTAAGAACCACTTACACACTCTACTTCCCCAAACCTTCACAATGACACTTAAATTTCAACTTGAATTTTGTTTGATTAAATATTCAAACCACAGCTCTTGCAAAATGGACACTTGATTCCCAAATTATTAAACAGATAGTTTTAAATAGTTTTATTTATTTCTGAGGAGAGAAAGGAAGAGAGAGAAAATGTAGGATCATGGGCATACCAGAGCATCTTATCATTGCCAATGAACTACAAACACATACACCTCTTTGTGCATCTGACTCTATGTGGTTATTGGGGAATCAAACCTGGACCATCAGGCTTTTTAAGCAAATGCATCTGACACCTGTGCCATCTCCCCAGCTCTAAACACATAGTTTTATAAGGTATAGATAATAAATATAATTTTTAGAACAAATTTTTTGCCAAATATTAAACATGGAGTATTTTTACACTGTCCAATAAATGGCAATAACTTTACCAACATTCGAAATTCCCTGTTTTTTATTCCCATTAGTGCTGTCCTGCTTCTATTTTTATGTATCTCCCAGTTAAGTGGAACAAATACCTTGTATATTTATCATCAGCTCTCTGAACTTCAACCTACTGTCTTAGTTGATCTAGACTCTGCCTGTCTTTCTGCCAGGGTATGTGGCCAACCAAGGCTTTTCTGCCCGTGGTCGGAGATGAAACGATTTAGCTACTCTTGCGTTCCTGTATTGGAAAGCACTTAGCGTTATCAGTTAAGGCAGCACATTGTTTTAAAAGGGACATATTGTTTATGTTACATCTAGAACAGGCTGAGAGAAGATTCAAGTTATTGCTGGTTGTTTTTTCAGATCAAACCATAACTAAAGTTAGAGTTGTAAGATAGAGGACTCAGCCACTACCGAATGAGTACATAATTAAAGCTGAAGGTATAAAATGGGAATTTCAATTTATAAATAAATAAAGTGCATTTCAATTTATTTGTAATGCAACGATGAATTAGTTCTGTGATAACTAGGAAAGGCATGTAATCAACAGACATAAACTGATTTCACATTGTCTGTGTTTATTTTCTTTCTAAGCTAAGTACCTGCAGTTGGCTGGCATTTATTTTACAAAACACACAGTCTAGACATCATTTTCTTCTCTTCTGGTGAAATCTACTTTGTGAGCAGATATTGTAAATAAAGGACAGACATCAGAATGAAGTTCTCCACTCAGGTATTGTTGCATTACCTGAAATAAGTAGAAAAAGGAAATGGTGCCAATCCCGCCCATCTTCATTCAAATAGAGCATATTATATCAATATATTATTATTATTATTATTATTATTATTTTAGTTTTCCTGAGGTAGCATCTCACTCTAGCTCAGGCTAACCTGGAATTCACTATGGTGTCTCAGGGTGGCCTAGAACTCACCGTGATCCTCCTACCTCTGCCTCCCGAGTGCTGGGATGAAAGGTTTGCACCACCACGCCCGGCTATATTATTCATATTATAACATTATTTTACAATTGTATAGTCTGTAATTATTATATAATTGTAGATTATATAATTATAATATATATTATATATTATAGCAGTTGAATTCCAAGTCCATTGTTAGCTCATCCTAGTTATCTCTTGCTGCACAGAACACGGCCATCAAATTGTCTATTACGCTTTATGGGGATGTGCCCTGTTTTTGAGGACTGCAGACTCATCAGGACAATTTTTTCATTTGGGTCCCACTTGGGGTCAAAATCAGATGCCATGTCAGGCTGGTGGACACCAGAGGCCTCTCCACTTACCTGTACTGTGTCTGTCTGGTTGCCCACACCCCGCTCTTCTTAGCATACTGAGATTGGGCACCTCACTGCACAGCATTTGTCTGACTTTTATGATGCTTGGTTCATCCAGAGTGAACAGTTTAGGGGATCAAAGCAGAACCTAAAAGGTTTCTCTGACTATCCACAGAAATCATCTCATCGTCACTCTGGCTACATTTCATTATTTACAAATGAATACGAAAACAGCCCCAAGTCAACGTGAGGGATTTACATGAACCCTGCACACTGTGATTTATTGGGTAGACGTCTTTGAGTGAGCATCTTTACAAAATGCTGTTGCTTGTTTGCATGTTTATGCAATCTGTCTCTTCACTAAGATTTTTATTTTCTGAATGTTGTACGATTAAATGTGCATTTTCCTTGTCAGTTATATACCTTTTTGTCATCTCCCTTTTCTCTCTGTTTGCTTCTTTTGTCTGCCTATCTCTCTCCATTTCTTGTTTTCAACTTTACATTTGATTCATCTTTCTAACCTGCAGAGATCCTTTTGAATTCTGAATTTGTTACCCCGACTATTATTATTTCTAACCTCATGTCTGCATAACTTCAGTAAGGATCATATCAAAGCTCGCCTCCACTTCAGAGATACACGACAAAGAAGGAGGGGGTGGGGGAAACATGGAACCTGTCAGAATGACTTGAACTTGAGCCCCGTTGATTGCTCTTTGGTTATGTTCATTTACCCAATTTGCCATGCTGTATACACTTCTCCATTCTGCGCAGCAGGGGGATCATGTGAAGTTCTGTCAGACAGCTTTCTGGAAATGATTTTCTATCTGACTGCTGCACTTCTCTGAGCTCACACTATCAGAGCCATATCAAAAACGACAATTGAACTAGCCTAGTGTGACTTGTGTAATGAGTTCATATTAGTTCCTCGTCATCACCACTCTGCTTTATAGGTGTTCCAATACTGTTCTTTTATTAATGGACTCTGGGAAATTATTCAAAATTGGCATCAATACCTCTGGTTTGCACAGCATGCTTTCTTTTCAGTCTCAAAACTTGCAAAGGCCGCTTTCATCTCAATTTTTTATACGTCTTTAATAATTTTTAGTGGTGCTGATTCTATATTTTAACTGCCAGTTCTTTTGGACCTCCAGAATTTAATTCAAACATTGAAAATATGAAAAATAATGGAGCTTCTCTTTAATAACATTCTATCTTATTTAACTTGAATTTTCCTTTACCAATAGAAACTGATGTTTTCCAATTCAGTATCATTTCTTTTCTATAACAAGAAAAATAAATGGAAAAGAGTATATAACAAGAGAGGGATATATATATTTACTGTTATAAAATATCTCAAGGAATGAGATGACTGGTGGTTTGGGGGCTTTTCCCATCAAACATTTAATATGAACACAGTTCAACATACCCCAAAAGTCTTAAATGAATTGCTTATGATTATGCTGGGATAATCATCTTCTTCAACCTCTACCAGTACTATCCTAGTACCTTTTCATTTACAGCTGAATAGCAATGAATCTTCCCTCCTAATATTTGTGTGTACCCTTGTCCTATTGAGACATGGCCAGATCCTTCTATGTCACCATCAATTTAATGTCAAAAAGAATACACACCCATGGCTGGAGAGATGGCTTAGTGGTTACAGTGCTTGGCTGCAAAGACAAGGGACCCAAGTTCAATCCCACATGACCCATGTAAGCCAGATGCACAAGGTGGAACATGCTTCTGGAGTTCGTTTGCAGTGGCTGGAGGCCCTGGTGCTCCCATTCTCTCCCTCCCTCCCCTGCCTTCTTGTAACTCTCTCAAATAAATAAAATATTTTCTAAATTAACAACAAATGAATCCACATCTAGAAATTTATGGTTATGATTAGTTGACAATAGAAAATAATAGGTATTATCATTAAATATACATTCATATGTACATATTCATACACACTTATACATATATATAATTTTCTCATTACCTTAGCACCTAGTAGTAAAGGTCCACTGTAGCAGCATAATCTGATCTATGATGAAGTATGCAAGGCAGTGGTCATCTTAGATCCTGAGGGGGCAGAACTTCCAATGCATTTTATTTGTTTAACAGAAGAATAGAACCAACGTGACATATGTACATGCAGTTATACAGAAAGGAATTTATCATGAGAAGCTCCTTCATATAACTATGATTTGAGCCATCTCCGAAAGTGTGTCATTCCCAAGACCAACTACAAAAAGGAAAGACAGGATAATGCAGCCCATATCTGACGATCACCAGAATCAATGAAGTAAGTGCTCGTCTGGTTACGAATGTCCTGAAACATGAAGATCCACTGCTCTGGGCAGGATAGCAAGTGTGTCCTTCTCTCATTTTCTTTTCTCCTCAGGCCTTTGGTGGGTTGATGATGCCCTCATATGTGTGTGTGGGGGGGATTCAGGGGTGGGAGGGTGGAAGTTTTGTTTGTTCATCCCAGTGAATCAAATGTATTTTTTTTCTGGAAACAATTAGAACAGTACTCCAGATATCATGTTTCAGCATTATGTAGATAGCTCCTTTAGCCAAAATCCCTGTTTGTTCACTTCTGGAAAAAAAGAGACAAGAGCATGGCTGTCCATGAGAAATGCTACCGTTAGATGGTCAAGATTGCAGCTAGGAGGATAGGGAGGTGGCTTAGTGGTGAAGGCGCTTGCCTGTGAAACCTGAGGACCCATGTTAAACCCTCCCGGTCCCATGTAAGCCAGATGCACAGTGACGCAAGGCTGCACATGCACACAAGGGTGTGCACACATCTGAGTTTGATTGCAGTGGCTGGAGTGCCAATTCTCTCTCTCTGTTTGACTATTTCACCCTCACATAAATAAAGGCCAGTCTTGGGCTGGAGAGATGGCTTAGCAGCTAAGGCGCCTGCCTCCTAAGCCTAAGAACGCTGGTTCCAATCTCCAGTGGTTCCAATCTCCAGGTCCCACATTTAGCCAGATGCAAAGTGACACAAGGGTGAAATGCTGCACTTGACCACAAGGGGGCACATACATCTGGATTTCATTCACAGCAGCTGAGAGACTGCTGGCGCACCCATCTCTGTCTTCCTCTCCCTCTCTCTCTCCCTCTCTCTCTGTGTCTCTCTCTGTGTCTCTCCCCCCCACAAAAAAAAATATCGTGGAGCTGGAGAAATGGCTTAGTGGTTAAGGCACTTGCCAGCAAAGCCAAAGGACCCAGATTTGATTCCCCAATACCTACCTAAAGTTGGATGCACAAGGTGGCACATGCATCTGGATTTTATTCACAGCAGCTGAGAGAGTGCTGGCGAGCCCATCTCTATCTGTCTTCCTCTCCCTCTCTCTCTGTCTCTGTCTCTCTCTCTCACCAAAAAAAAAAAAAGGCCAGTATGTTGGGCTTGCCTAAAAAAAAAAAAAAAAAAGAGTTGCAGCTACACCAAGCTGCTCCAGCGTGTAGAAGAAGGATTTGCACCCGCTAACTGGGCTCTAATGGTGAAGCCATGATGCTGCTTTACAACCACTGTGAAGGCGCCTGTTCATCTAATGTCCGTGAAGATCTGTGCTGTGGAACAGTGCCAGATTGCATGTCCTCTTCAGAGTGTGTCCGAGGGACTCATGACCAAGGACCACTGTAAGCGGTCAGCAGAGATTTTATCCACCAGCATGAGTCACATGCCAGGAACAAATTCCCCAAATGAGTAGCAAAGATGCCATTTTCCCCCTGTAGGGGACAAACTATGACCTGATTCTAGGAATATTTTATTAGACTCATAATGTGTTAGAGATTTATTCTAAAAAAATAGCGTATTTTCATCATGTGTTCTTGGAATTTTTGTCAATGCTCTCATCCAAGGACATTTTGAATATCTTGTTCATTATCCTGACATGCACTTATCACTGTCACATTTATTGCTCCTAACACAGTAATCCTGTGGAAAAAAATAAAACACACAATAGCTTAAGCTCTTTGTTTCCTTATGCTCATCAGCAGGGAGAGTTGTCTGGGTGTAGCTGGGCTTGGATTCATTTAGTAGCTTGAATCTAGAGATGCATGACTCCCATGTCCTTGGTTTTTAGACCAAACCTCATAACACTATACAGTGACAATTTTAAATATATAATAAATGCAAATTTCATGTTATTAATATATAAGGTATTGGATATGTACCCACAGATTTCACTGTTTGTATCATTAGGAACTCACATTCTGACCAAACAGAAATCTAGAGTAAATAATGAATATATGCAATGGTCATTAATAATTAAGAATGCTAAAACATTTATGAGAAAAGGTGGTGTATAATATATAGTGAACAGCCTAATCTGTAGATCAGATTAATCCTTCTGCTTAAAGAACAACAAAATTCAAAATAGCACCATTGATCCTGCAGCAATTTTGCCTAAATTTTGAATGTGAATCTAATAAAATTTTCTATATTGTGGTTTACAGAAAAGGTGAAAAATTGGTCCTAGTCAAATCGTACCATGGAAGAGCTCTTTGCAAGGGTACCAGTGCGAATTTGCAACAAAGTAGCAGTTGCCATTGGCACACTTCTGTCTTCAGCTCCACCATATTTCCCTTAGCCAAAAACAAAGTCATCTCCAAGTGCGAAACCTTCAGCAAACAATGGAAAGGCAGGTCCAGAAATGGGCACCTGGTTTCCATGACAAATATGGTAATGTTCTAAGAGCAAGTGGATCCATGTTCTGTATTGCTGGGTGGGCCTATATAGCAGTACAAACTGGACTAGAATGGAACTCGTCATCGGTTGGCAGGGTTGCCCAAAAGGAATGGAGAAATCAATACTTTGGCAGCTAGTGTAATAATGAATTATTTCCAAACCTACTCATGACTGATGACAAGTAAAAACACCACGCATTGAGTAAAATAAGTATGACATATAGGAAAAAAAATAAAGTGCCTTTGAAACCTTAAAAATATATATACCATGAAGAGAAGACACAGTGAAACCTGCAAGGAGAATTATATTATAAAAAGTATGACCTGGGGCTGGAGATTGCTTAACAATTACGACACTTGCTGGTGAAGCCTAAGGACCCAGGTTAGACTCTGCAGAACCCATGTAAGTCAGATGCACAAGGTGATGCATGTGCACAAGGTAGTGCACATGTCTGGAGTTTAATTGCAGTGCTAGATTCCCTGGTTCACCAATTCTCACTTTCTCTCTCCCTCCCTCCCTCTCTCTCTCTCTCTCTCTCTCTCTCAAAAATATTTGGTTCCTTAGATAGTTATATATAGATTAAAAAGGATATGAAGACATAATTGATTAAATTTATACATTAACATGTATCTTTACTTTTGAATTTTCAGTTCCTTTCAGTGATTAAAATGTCACTTTTATCATATATGAGGTAAGCAGTGTTGTTGCACTGTTCTCTTCTTCATTTGTTGTAATTTTTTATATTATTATTATTGGGTTTGTTCTTTCAGAGATCTGGGAACTACCTTTGCTCCTTGTATAGGAATCATAGTTATTTGAATAAGAAATTCAGTAAGAACTATAAGTTTTTTTATGGCCATCAGTCTTACTAGAAGAAAAGAAAGCCCTTCCATTTTATAGAATGCATTTGTTTAGAAACATTAGGGCTAGAGAGATAGTTTAGTGGTTAAGGAAGTTGCCTGTGAAACCTAAGGACCTAGGTTTAATTCCTGAGAACATACATAAGCCAGATGTATGTGGTGGCACATGCATGTGCAGTTTATTTGCAGTGGCTGGACGCTCTGGTGCACCCATTCTCTCTGTCTCTTTGTCTCTCTCAAATCAATAAAAAAGATGTTTAAAAATATCTTTAGATTTTATACAAAATTATTTACTTCTAGTTTTTTTTTTTTTTTTTTTTTTGCAATTTTTTTATGAGAGTGTGAGCGAAGGCAAGAGAGAGAATGTGTGCAACAGGACCTGCAGACAGTGCAATCAAACTCCAGACACATGCACCACCCTGAATGCACGTGTGACTTTGCACACTTGTGTTGCCTTGTGTGTCTGGCTTATTTGGGACCAGGAGAGTCGGACATGGATCCTTAGGATTCGAAGGCAACCACCTTAACTGCTAAGCCTTCTCTTCAGCCCTGCTTCTAGATATTTATAATGATGTCTAATTTCCATTACATTCTATGCAGTTCATTCTCTGTAGCTGTATGTTACTCATCAGTTACTATAGCCAACCACAGCTGCTACATTGAAGATATTTGAGAAACATGTTACTTCTGTACTACCATGTACAGCTTTTTCTTGTCATTTTTTTTCATAAACAATGTAATGTGACACTCATCATACAGTATAACCATGATTTGCACAGCATTTATCCTCCCTAAGGTAACCCAGACATGATTTTAAAAATGCCAAAGAGTATATGACTTTGCATGCAAATGCTTTATCACTTTAAATAAGGGAAACGGATGCCCCGGAGTTTCGATAACCAGCATATCATATTCCATAGATAATGAGGAATAACTAGTTGTTAGTTCATATCAATTTCTTAACCTGTAGACCTGAATGATATTCTGGCCTGGGTGGAGGGTAAGACCTGTGAAGTGTATTGGAGATGGGCAGTAGCAACCTTAGGTAGCATTCATCAGATGCTAGTAGTACCCTCAAGTCAACACCACCATTGTGGCAATGCAGCATGTCCTCAGGTATTTTTGAATATTCTCACTAAAGCTGGTATATAGAGAAAAATAAACCATTGTGCACACCATTCAAATATGTAGAATATGCAAATTTTGAAATTTAAACATATATCCTACTGCCTTATTAATTTTTTTACCAAAAATTCTTATCTTATTCATTATCAGGATTAATTTTTATTCAAGGGGGGCGATTTTTGTTCAAGGTAGGGTCTCACTCTAGCCCAGGCTGACCTGGAATTCACTCTGTATTCTCAGGGTGGCCTCAAACTCATGGCGATCCTCCTACCTCTGCCTCCCGAGCGCTGGGATTAAAGGTGTGTGCTACCACGCCCAGATGGATTAATTCTTATGCTTCCACTTGTGTTACTTTTTGTAAATTTCTTATATAATATTAAGAGGAATGAGGATATAACTTTTTCCTTAATTGATGTAGAATTCTGTCTTGCCACAAAGACATAGCTTGGTGGAGATAGAAATATATATGATAAGAAATGATTATATTCACTGGTTGGCAATATGTATTGCCTTTCTGAATAACTTAATATTTTGATCATCAGATTAGCTTTAATTTATTGTTAGATTTTTATCTGAATATGTTAGTATATTATCATATTTTTGATGTGTAATTATTCAGTCATACTCAAGCATAGACTCAACACTAAATAGTTTCATGTAAATATTGAGATTTTCTTCTTTATTCCATTTTTCATTTGAATTTGTAATTTATTTCAAATGTTTAACCTTGTCAAACATATATCTGAAAGTTTTCCAAGTATTTCTGCTTTACAGGGTACTTTCCATCTGCTAATTGAGTAAAATCTGCACATGCTATGACTGGCTATTTAAGATCTCATTAATCTTATTTTTTTGTTCCTTATGGTTCTTAAACTTGGTTTGAAAATGTATTGTTTTTTCAGTTATTATTTGAGATATTACCACTATAACTCTATTAACTTTCTAATTTTAGTTATCTTTATCCTTGTTTATAACATCACAGTGTATGCCCTTGTACATATGTGTAAATACATTTCTCTCCAGCAATCCTTCCATATTTTTATGAGCTTGTTTTATTATTAATTTGTATCCATATGCTATTATTTATATGTGAATGTGCATATTTATGTATTTTCTGCTAAATATTTTTAAATTTTACAGCCATTATGTTAGAAATTTGACCAAACAAAGATTATTCATGGGAGCTTATCAAAGGTGTTCTGGGAAAGTTTTTCAGGTTAAAAACAAACTCTTCTCTTGCTGAAATACACCATTTTCTCCCTGGTGCATTGTGCCTCTTCTCTCTCTTAACTTCTGCATCTTTTTTCTGTCTTGTTTTATTATGATCCTTCACCATGGCTTTTATTCTGTCACTAAGTCTACAGAGGACAGTTTCCTCTTTCAGCATTCTTTCATCTCCATAAAATGGCACTTTTTTTCCCTAGGACTGTGACCTCTGTTTTTATAGACTTTGTGATATTTCCTTTCCTAATCATCACTAGACATGATTTTATTCAATATGGTTCAGACCTACTTTCAATATTTCTGCTTATACGAGTGTCCTCCCCCCTCCCAGTATGAACACCCAATGCTGATAGCTTTATTATCATCTCTGGGGTCCCTATGTATTACCATCTCTTTCCTCTTGTCTGTGTTGCACATGAACTTATCTCGTGTGTCTTACACAACTTTTTAAATCTCAGATATATTTTTTCTCAGTATGCATAATCCAAATGGACGGTCTATGATTCCTAATGATTGTATATGAGTGACTGTTATATTCTTCCATTTGAGCTTACATATGTTTTAGAAAGATTTATTGAGGCATTAAAGTTTAGGCCAGTGCTATTGCATTGGGAAATGTAGAACACCTGTATTATTTATAAAGACGATAAATCAAGATAAAACGTTATGTTAACTAAAAAGATAACTAACTGTACTAAAATCATATTATTAATCTTCTCAATGACCAAAGAGTAGAGAAATTAAATACAGATTATATCAAAAATAGATAAACAATTAACTACTTTCAAATATGCAGGCAACATTTATAAAACTAGGACCAAGTCATTAACAAAAACATTAATTTTGGATCACAATGTGATTCTCAGATAGATATATTCAGACATTAGCATTTAAAAATGATAAAAAAAAGATAAAAACTGAAAAGGATGCAAGCACTATAAATCTCTTTTTGCCAAATAAAAAGTGATAAAAATTTATAATGCAAAGAAGGAAGGAAGTTCAAGGCAAATTCAGCACACAGTCTGTAATAGAAAAAATTAACTGGCTGTTATAAGTACAGATAATAAATACCATTTCCAAATAGAATCCAGTATTTTACTAACAGCTAGATCACATTTTAAATCCTGATAGCAGAGGAAAAATAGCTTTAGGTAATATAATTTATATAGATTTTGAGAGAACTTCTACAAGACCTTCAATGTGGAAATTTTAGAACTACCAATTCAAGACAAACTGCTGTCTGTCCAAGATAACTCTAAAAGAATAGTGAACTAAAACACTAAGTGAGGAAAAAAAAAAGTCCTTGGGGAACACATTTATGTTTTGAGCAGGTCTATCTGAGTAGCAGTGGCTTTAACTTTTGACAGGAGGCAGATAGGCAGTGTTATAATAGCTGAAATGTGTCCAGTGATGTCCTCTCATTTCTAATCCTGTATTACCTTGAAATTGTCAGTAATTGATCAAATACCCATGGTAAGCCGGGCATGGTGGTGGATGCCTTTAATCCCAGCACTTGGGAGGCAGAGTTAGGAGGATCACAGTGAGTTTGAGGCCATCCTGAGACTACAGAGTGAATTCCAGGTCAGCCTGGGCTACACTAAGACCCTTCTTCCAAAAACAAGAAAACAAAAAAACAAATACCCATGGTAAATCAAACTTCTGCGTTACTCTGTTTGTCTCTAGAGGAAGAGAACATATATATATATATATATACATACACACACATATACATATGTACATATAAATATACATATATATTATATTAAATATATTATATATTTATTTCCATATAATAATTATATATAATATACAATATATTAAATTAAAACGGGGTTTGGAAGGATTGCTTAGTGGTTAAGGCACTTGCCTGGAAAGCCAAAGGGCCCAGGTTCTATTTCCCCAGGACCCACATAAGCCAGATGCACCAGGTAGCACATGTGTCTGGAGTTTGTTTGCATTGGTGGGAGGCCCTGGTGGGTCCATTCTCTCCCTCCTCTCTCTCTCTCTCTCTCTTTCTCTCTCTCTCTCAAATAAATAATTAAAACTTAAAAAATAAAACCAATAAATAAAAAAGAGGTGATTTAAAGAAATATTTAAAAAAAAACAAATTGATAAGTGAATCATCCCATCAGCCGCAGAAACGTTAAAGTTGATAAAGGACATAAAACAGCTTAGTAAACAGAATAAAAACAATGAGACAATACTTGATAAATAAAATTTAAAAATGGGAAATGAGACAGATTTCCATGAATAGAATAGTATAAACAACAAAAACTGGCGTGGGAATACATGTCAGCTCATCTTTGGGTAGGACATATAATAGTCACAGGCATTGAGTGTTCATTCAGCCACAATCAATGGTTTTATGTCAACTAATATATTACTAAAGTAAAAGACAAAAACGGGGTAATTTCCACAACAGTGAAGATTGTAACATAGCTTGTTAATTACAGGCATTGCTAAAAGCCTTCAGTTCCTCCTTGGTACTAACTCTATAAATGTGTCTTCCTGCGACACAGTGGTTCACACAGAATTGTCAGGTATAAGCAGTTGGTGCTTGTGATCTGAGGAAAGGAGTTTTAGAGAATTTACGTGTGTGTGTGTGTGTGTGTGTGTGTGTGTGTGTGTGTGTGTGTGGTGTGCTCATGTGTGTGAGTGCCACACAGTGAGTGTGGAGGTTACATGACAACATCCGTTAAGAGTCCCCGCCTTCCTTCTTGTTTGGGCACGCTCTCTCCTCCACCACTCTGTCCACCAGGCTCACTGTTCAAGAAACTTCTGAGTCGTTCTCCTGTCTCCAGTCAATCTCAGTATAGCTGCACTGGGATTACAGTGGCTTTTGTCACTGGTTTATGCCATAAATGGATTCCAGGGTTTCAAACACAGTTCCTCATACGTGTGCGGTACTTTAACTACTGAGGTATCTACTCTGCCTTCAGAGTTTTGTTAGTTGTGATATAAAATGTTCCTCACAGCCTCATGTGTTTGTAATTAAGCCTCGTACTTAATATGCAGCAGTTGGAGCCTTTGGGAAGTGGAGTGTAGCTAGAGGCAGTGTGTCACAGGAGACAAGTCTTTTGAGTGTCCTAGCAGGTAGGTTATATATATATATATAACAAAAGAAGTAATTTTCTCAAATGCACTAAATACAATTAAAAGTGACTACAGTTTTCTTGATGGTAGCCATTCTGACAGGAGTGAAATGGAATCTCAAAGTGGTTTTAATTTGCATTTCCCTGATGGCTAAGGATGTGGAACACTTTTTTAGATGTTTATATGCCATCTGTATTTCATCTTCTGTGAATTCTCTATTTAGTCCCATAGCCCATTTTTTAACTGGGTTATTTGAATTCTCATTATTCTGTTTTTTGAGTTCTTTGTATATTCTGGATATTAATCCTCTGTCAGATGTATAGCTGGCAAAGATTTTCTCCCATTCTGTAGGTTGTCTTTTTGCTCTATTCACAGAGCCCTTTGCTGTACAAAAGCTTTGTAATTTCATAAGGTCCCATTGGTTGATTAGTGGTTTTATTCCCTGAGCAATTGGGGTTATATTCAGAAAGTCCTTCCCTATGCCAATATGTTGAAGGGTTTCCCCTACCTTTTCCTCTAGCAGGTTCAGAGTTTCAGGTCTGATATCAAGGTCCCTGATCCATTTGGACTTGACTCTTGTGCATGGAGAGAGACAAGGATCTATGTTTATCCTTTTACATACAGATGTCCAGTTTTCCCAACACCACTTGTTAAAGAGGCTATCTTTTCTCCAATTAATATTTTTGGCATTTTTGTCAAAAATCAGGTGGCTGTAGCTGCTTGGATTAATATTTGGGTCTTCTATTCTGTTCCATTGATCTACCTGTCTGTCCTTGTGTCAGTACCATGCTGTTTTTGTTACTATGGCTTTGTAATATAACTTAAAATCAGGTATGGTTATACCACCTGCCTGATTTTTGTTTTACAAAATTGTTTTGGCTATTCGAGGTTTTTTGTGTTTCCAGATGAATTTTAGGATTGTTTTTTCTATTTCTGTGAAGAAAGCTATTGGTATTTTAATAGGGATCGTATTAAATGTATAGATTGCTTTTGGTAAGATTGCCATTTTCACAATATTGATTCTTCCAATCCAGGAGCATGGGATGTCTTTCCATTTCCTTGTGTCTTCTGTAATTTGTCGCTCGAGTATTTTAAAGTTCTCATTGTAGAGATCCTTCACTTCCTTGGTTAAGTTTATTCCAAGGTATTTTATTTTATTTTTTTTTTTGAGGCAATTGTGAATGGGAGAGATTCCCTGATTTCATCCTCTGCACGTTTGTTGTTAGTATATAGAAAAGCTACTGATTTCTGTGTGTTTATTTTGTATCCTGCTACATTGCTAAAAGTGTTTATCAGCTCTAACAGTTTGCAGGTAGAGACTTTAGGGTCTGTTAGGTATAGAATCATATCATCTGCAAATAATGATAATTTGATCTCTTCCCTTCCAATTTTTATCCCCTTTATGAGTGTCTCTTGCCTTATTGCTGTGGCTAAGACTTCCAGTACTATATTAAATAGTAGTGGGGAAAGTGGACACCCTTGTCTTGTTCCTGAATTTAGAGGAAAAGCTTCAAGTTTTTCCCCATTTAGTATTATGTTGGCTGTAGGTTTGTCATAAATAGCTTTTATTATGTTGAGATATGCTCCTTCTATTCCCAGTTTCTGTAATACTTTCACCATGAAGGGGTGTTGGATTTTGTCAAATGCCTTTTCTGCATCTATTGAGATGACCATGCAATTTTTGTGATAATAAGTGTTGGCGTGGATGCGGAAAAAGAGGAACACTTCTACACTGTTGGTGGGAATGTAATCTGGTCCAACCATTGTGGAAATCAGTGTGGAGGTTTTTGAGACAGCTAGAAATAGATTTACCATATGATCCAGCTATAGCACTCCTAGGCATATATCCAGAAGACTCTTCTCACTACCTTAGAGATACTTGCAAAACCATGTTTATTGCTGCTCTATTCACAATAGCTAGGAAATGGAAGCAGCCTAGATGTCCCACCACAAATGAATGGATAATAAAGATGTGGTACATTTACACAATGGAGTTCTACTCAGCGGTAAAGAAAAATGAAATTATGAAATTTGCAGGGAAATGGAAGGATCTGGAAAGGATTATACTAAGTGAGGTAACCCAGGCTCAGAAAGCCAAATGTCACATGTTCTCTCTCATATGTGGATCCTAGCTACAAATATACAGACTTGTGTGTGAACTGGAACCAAAAATTGGTACCAGAAACCAGTAAGCTGGTAAAAGGCTATAAGGGAGGGAGGAAAGGGAAGGACTTAAATGTATGGTATTGCACATATGTAAGTGGAAGGACTGATTACAAGGAGGGGAATGGCCTAACCGAGGCCATGGGTAGAGAATGCATGAAAGAAGGGCAGGGGGAGGGTCAATCTAATTTCAAAAGATTGTGAATAAGACTTATGTAAAATTACTTTTTTGAATAATGGTACATCTAGAAGCTGTAGACTGTTACTAGAAATTTTTCAGTGCCTGGGATGGGATACCTTCCAGTGAGTTGTTGGCCAAGGAGGTCCCGGTAGCCTCCAAAACATTAAAGGTGTTTGCCAAAGCCCTTGGTTTCCCTCGAGAAACAGATAGTAAGACCCTATTGCTGAAGACATCTCTTGCCTGAGAGGTAAGGTCACTGAGAAAGCAAGCTGGTGCTGAGCAGAAAACCTTCTCCCTGTAGACCAGCCAACTGAAAGCTAGAAAAAGCTGCACTGCATGCAGATTATGGGAGACAGAAGTCATCAGGAGTGAAAACAGTGGACGCTGAATATTCAAATTTGGCCAGACAGGCCCAAAGACTGAACGGGTGCAATAGTAGCATGTCTACTCGTGGGGTAACCAACTGCTCCCTAATTGGACTGAAGGCCCTCTCTACGGGAGGGAATACATACCTGGTACTGAAAAACCTAAGCAAAGTCTATGGTAGGTAAGGTCATGAGCCTTAGGGGTATAAAGCATGCTCTTGTCTAAATGTATATACTATTCCCACCAAGCTGCCCGGAAAATAGTACACTTAATGCTCATATTCACTTAATGCTCATATTAATGCTACTCTCACTTCTGGTTAGAGAAGCTTCTCTTTTCAGATGGTGATGACCACTGGGATGATCCAAAAGGCAACATAGTGCTGAGAAGAAGGGATGGAGGAATGCCCAGCACTGAAACACCTTTGTCACACCCTCCAAGGCTCAGGGACCATTGCGGAAGAAGGGGCAGATAGAATGGAAGAGCCAAAGGAAGGGTACGACTCCTTACAATGCAACTGACCAGACAGAAATTGGCCTTGATATCCATGACCTTGCTGTGCCTAGCAATACCTCCGCAAGACACTTATAATAGAAGTAAAAGATGATGACATCAAATTAAAAAAGAGACTAATGGAGAGAGGGAGGGGATATGATGGAGAGTGGAGTTCTAAAGGGGAATGGGGGTAGGGGAGGGAAATACTATGCACTTTTTGTATGTAAGTATATTTTGTTGTCAATAAAAAAATAAAAATAAATAAAAATAAATAAAAATAAAAAAGTGACTATAGTTACAAAATAAAATAGGTGACAAAAAGCATAACTAAAATTTGTATGTTAAAAATGTATATGATTGAGAATGTAAAATATAAAGGGAAAATTTTAAGTATATTTAGAGTGAAAGAACAGAATGTTCTCTGGAAATCTTGTGTGCAAGAGGACGAGTGATTTAAAAAAATCTTTATAACCATATTTTTAAAACAAGGCAAACTATCATTCAAATGTGAGATCAGGATGGAAGTGTTTTCAGGAAGGCAAGAATACGAGTTTCTGTAGTTTTTTTCTTAATAACTAAAGAGTGTAAAACAAAGTACTTAAACCTACTTTGGAGAAACATAAACAGTAATGAAATGCTTTAGAAACCCAGTTTGTCTTTTCTCCAAACACTCACTGACACAGATTTTAAACACAACTAAGCTATTTCTGAAATACACAATAATTAAAATATCAGATAACCATCCAAATGGTATCAAGGACAAAGAAAGCACAGGCACTGTGGTGACCGGTAAAGAAATGAAGGGGATATTTTCATGTTCTCAACATCTTCTCAACAAGGGCAAACCAATTCTCATAGCTTTTCTCAAGTGTGTTCTACCAAACTTACAGGACAGCATCTCAATTTCCACTCTTGGGAAGGAAAGGAGCAGCGACCATATGCCCAGCTGATTATATGAAACCAGCTGATTTATAATAAGACAGGTGAATGCTGTTGTGAAAGGAACTGCTAAAGATAGCACAGCAGGAGAGATCAAATCAAAAAGTCACCTGAGATCTGCATGACCAATGACCGGGGCAAGAAATGCTTGTTGTCCTTTGGAGAAGAGATGTGACTATGAACATGAGTGATGTATGAACCAAAAAGTAGCTATACAACTGTCAAAACATGGCATAGCCTAAAGGCCATATCTTCTAAACTAAGAATGTGAGTAACACAGGTTTTGGTTGGAGAGATGGCTTAGCAGTTAAGGCCTTTGCCAGAAAAGCCTAAGCACCCAGGTTCAATGATTAAATATTTTAAAAATATTTATTTGTGGGCTGGAGAGATAGCTTATTGGTTAAGACACTTGCCTGCAAAGACTAAGGACCCAGGTTCGACTCCTGAGTACCCACATAAGCCAGATGCACAATGTGACACATAATTCTGGAATTCTTTTGCAGTGGCTAGAGGCCATGGCATGCCCGTTCTCTCTCTCTCTCTCTCTCTCTCTCTCTCTCTCTGTCTTTCTCTTTCTCTATTTGCCTCTCTTTCTCAAATAATTTTTTTTTTTAAAAAAGATTTTATGGGCTGGGGAGATGGCTTAGTGGTTAAGGTGCCTGCCTGCTAAGTCTAAGAACCCGGTTCCAATCTCCAGGTCCCACGTTTAGCCAGATGCAAAGTGACGCAAGGGCGCAATGCCGCACTTTCCCACAAGGGGGCGCACACATCTGGATTTCGTTCACAGCAGCTGAGAGAATGCTGGAGCGCCCATCTCTATCTGTCTCCTTCTCCCTCTCTCTCTCTGTGTCTCTCTCTGAATCTCTCTCCAAAAATAAATAAAAATAAATAAAAACTCCAAAAATAAATAAAAATAAATTAAAAAAATAAAAAAGAGGATATAGTGATTTCATTCAATGCCAGAATAAACAAATAGATTTAATGATTTTTTAAAAAAAGATTGTTTATAAAAGAAAGTTACCAGGTTGAGGTTTGGCCCTTTTCTTCCATTGTAGGTCTTCTCTGGAAAACCTAAATAATCTTGGATGGTAAGAAAATAAAACCCAAAGAGTAAACTGGCATTTTCTTTTCCATCACCCCAAGAGAAATTCTTAGTCCTGGATCAGAACTGAAACTTGGAGAAAGTTATCTATAGAAATAAGCATCAAATTTTTGTTCCTGGTTTATTTGGATTAAATTTTGAATCACTGAATGTTAGAAAAAATTAATGTCCTCACACTGGCAAAATTATTCCAAATAGTACAGATACTGCTCAAAAAGTTAACTACAGAGTTAAAGAAATTCCCACAAAGCACATTTGAAAACTGTAATTGAGAAAGAGTTCCTTGATATTGATCATATTGATGGCAAAATATAAATAGATGTTAAGAAGTCAAGTAAGTTTGTCTTCCATCCATGGCACAAAACTGGTAAATATTTTCACTTTATAATTTAAACAAAAGATAATAATGCAACTAAACTTGATAAAATTATCTGAATTTTTATAATAGTTTGATCCCATTGGTCATTGGTCAAATTAAAATACTCCATTGAAACTCTTATTAAGTAAGTAGATTATCTCTGAAAATATTTTATTTAAAATAAATTTATATATATTTTTGCTTAAGGGAATTTAACAGTAAAAAATGATTAAATGTCACTTAGACCAATATGTCATTTTATGTAAATGAATTCAATGAAGAATTTAAAATATAAGAATCCATTTGATGAATGTTGTTAATTTGGCAAAAAGTTTCTAATCACTAAAGGTAGTTGTCTAAAGACTAAAGAAATGGACACCTGACCCATTAATTTAATTTATCTTAATGATGCTAATTGCACATAAGCAATTCTGTTAATGGGATCAGTATCTATCTTGTAAAGACAGGTTACAAAATTGAATTGGCATTCTTCAGCGTGACATGGAATTCATCCAATTAACCTCAAAGTATTGACCATTTATTGTACCCAAAACCAAACTTGGAATACACAAAAGGAGACATTTCTATAAGAAAGAGAAATAAACAATAATACTTTGACTACATAATTGACAGAAACATGTGGGCATCTGGGAAAGTTCAGAGGGCCAGAGAAGGTATTTAGCAAGAGCACATGGGTGAAATGTCAGGGGCCCACTTTCAGAGAGTATTATAAACCTTTGATTTCTCCCTAAGATGATGTCTTCAGATATTTAAGTGTGAAACTAATAGCATTAATTTCACCCTGTATTAATTAATTTCAGGACACATACCAGCCTTTTAATTGAGAGGAAAAAATTCTATATGCCATTTACTACTCAGGGTTCCCTGAGAATTTTTCATGACCAGATTTAAGTTACATCCAGAATGAGGAATAAAGTATATTCCAGATCAGAGGTGTGTGGGAAGGAAACAGTGCAGAGATTAATTTGATCAACAGCACAACATTTAGGATACACAACTCAAGATCAAATGAGAATGGGAATTTAGATTTAGGTTTTGGAAAGCCTCATGTAAAAAGTTGTATTTTTATCTGCTTATTTTTTTTTTCTTTTGAGTAGTGAAGTTCTGTAGTGAAAAATGCAGTTTAAGAACTGTAGCCTGGAACTAGAGATTAGAATGGATCTGAAAGGGAAGACAAGAGCCTGTACTGGATTTTGTCATAGTCTACTGAGAGATATGTTCTCCTTGTGTGGTTTTTTTTTTTTTTTTTTTTTTTCCAATCAATAGGTAATTATGGATATACAATGTGCCTCACTATAGGCTGGGAACTAGTAACACTGTCACGAGTAAAGCAGGCAGATTACTCATCCTCGGGGAGCTGAAGGGCCAGTGAGGTGAGATAAGGGCTAAATAAGTACTTAGCAAAATTATTTTAGATTAAAACAATTATTATGTGGTAGAATGATGACCAGCTGCAGTTAGAATGTATGTGCAAGGGTTAGTGGAGTCTCCCAGGAGGGCACTTCAACTAGACTCTGGGGGAGGTGTGCTATGGGAATCTTTCATGAAGGCTGGAAGGCAGGGAAGGAGGAAGCACTAAACTCTTTATCCCCATCCAGACACCTGAGGGAGAAGACAGTAGAATTAACTCAGTCACCTGAGTTCACACAGCCAGCCCATGGAATGTGTCCAAACCTAGTTGTTTTTTACAGTAGAGAATTATATGTTAAATGTGAACTAATTAAGGATGTTATTATATATAATTTACTATATGATAATGTTGAAAAAGCACACCTGTGAACTCCCTATTGCGTGAGTCATTCATTTTATTTAAGTATTAGTTTATTTTTAATTTGCAGTTCTTCCTACTTAAGGCTTGTGGAAGATTTTTAGCTGTTGCAACTTTGATAAGGAGGACAAATATCTTCAATACTACTTTATATGATCAAATATATGTGAGAGTGGGCTTGTGTGTGAAAGAAATGTATACATGTGTTTAGCAGAGATCTGTGATCATGTGATCTCCACTAGTCTGTGGCTTCATAAAAAACAAAATAATCTTTCTTTTAATCATCTTTTTAATGCAGTTGTGAAACATCATTTGTGCTTAATAAATATATATTATGAAGTACGTAGGGTTATGGTTATATGTAAGATGTTTTATTAAAGGTCAGTTTTTCACTTTCATGGTTTTTATTCTGTTCAACTGCCTATACAAACATAACTTTTCCTGCAACTCATCAATAGAGCACTAGAGAAAATCTGCAAGAGCTTTCTGCTTCAGAAGCAAAACCCACATCTATTTATACATTCTAAATGTAGGTTTTTATAACTGCTATAGCTGCCATTTTTCTCTTTGTCATTTTGTGCTTAGAATAACGTCTTCTAGTTCAATGGATAAACGTCACAATAAAACATCCTGAACTTTTATGCACGGTTTAGGAAGTCAATGGATACTAAATATCATACTGAAACGTGAGTTGATTATATTCTTTTCAGAGTAGCCTGATTTGGGAAATAACAGGTAGATAGTTGAGGTTCAGCTCCCTAGATTCAATCTGGCCTGTTAAATTATATCTGTCTCTTTCTTATTTTTTTTCCATTAATTGATCCTTATTCCTGATTCCCTTAGTTATGACCTATCATAATTGAATTATTTTACTGTCCATATAACTTGTAAATGTGTTATCTTACACATGTGAGTCTACTTTCTTAGCTGATAACCTACAAATACCAGAGAGCCAACTGGAGATCTACTGCCCATGAAGGTAGGATTATGGTTCATTTCTAATGTTTGTATTTGCTGATAAGACATCACCATCCAGCAGGGGAGACAAGATGGCTACCAGCACTGAGCTGCCTTTACCAAGAGAGGCTAATGACTACATTTGTTTCTGGAACCTGAGGCAAATTTTCTCATTAAAAAGAATAGGGGGGGGGATAAATGCTCTTGGATTTCCACCCACAATTTAAAAAATATGCTTTGGAATAAATTTAATGGTGTATCAACATAGTATTTAACAATATATCTTAAGAAGTACTAGCATTTCTTTTTGTTCAAAATTCATCTCCAAGTTAATTTCATATGCTTAATAGTCGAAAACTATTCACAGTTAAAAGCTTAGTAATTCTGAGAGAGGCCTGGGTTATATGAATAAATCCCTCAATACAGAAAATTATTTTAGAACCCGTGGATATTCACATATGGACTTTGGCAGCAAGGCATTGCATAAATATTCAACACATTATGTTGGATATTTATGTTTATAAATGTACATTACATATTTAATGAAGTGAACGGGAATATCAAGGGCTCGATTAACATTTTCATAAGACCTAATAAAAAGCAAAATACAAATGTGCTACAGTAATTAACTGGCTTACATTATCTTACTGTTTGAGACTTAAGCAAGAAAATGATGCATATATTCAGATATAAAGGCAGGATATTAAGGAAGCCAAACATTTGTTTCATAATTCCAGAGCATAGTCCGCTGGATAAAGCATAGCATCATCTTCAGAGGATGGCAGAGGGAGCAGCCATTCTGCATTTTACACACTTTGGTCCTGGTCCTCATGATACGTCGTTGCCTTAAAGAGGAAGCAGAACCTAAAATTTTTTCACTTTCGCATAAGATCTTTCCTAATTTTCCCTGCTTTGTAGACTCTGATCACATCTACTCAGCTGCATGAAGAAGAAACAACAAGACTGGCATGGATGGCAGTGTGTTCTCCCAGGTTTCGGATTCTGGATTCCTGTTCCAGGCTGTTGAGGGTCCAGGCTTGGACTCACAAGGCGCCTCCGACTTTCTTCAGATACCCATTTTCTAAATGACCAAGGGCTTGTGTTCCAGCCTTAGTGGTAGAACTATCTTTTCAGAGACATCTCAAGTAATTGTAAGTGCTTTATCTAGTTTGTTTTTTTTTTTTGTAATAAATTTGTCTTCGATAATCTTCTTTTAGTTCTGTTTCTGACTATAGCCTGCCTGACATATGTCAATCACTTTGGAGAAAAAAAACAAATCTGTGAGTACCTGTTTACCTCTTTAGTTAAAGAAAAAGTTAGAGAATCTCCTGTGACTAGCTCCTTAATGTATCCTTGTGCAGCCATAGTACCTTACTCAAGGCCTAGGGATCAGCATTACATCACTGGTAAATGAAACGGAGGCTTTGTTTAGATATTATCAGTTTTTATACTAATGACCTTTTGGTTCCAGCAGCTAATCCAGGGCACTGTCTACCCTGCTATATCATTTCTCCTAATGTTATCCAGAATGTAAATATTTTTCCTTATTTATATTTCTGTATTCTCTTTTTCCAATGACCCTTTCCCTTTCATTTGTTTCCTAGGATTCTCTCATGGAAGGTTAATGGAGACAATTTTGGAAATTTCTTTGGAGCAATCCTCACTTTAGATCACTGATTTTTCTTTTCATGATTAAACTGTAAGGATAGATCTCCATGAAGAAGAACACAGATCCATGATTTTATCATAATGCCAAAGAACTTACCATGGGGTAAATTCAGTGTCTTTCCACTGGAAACTTTCTAGTTTTCCTTTCCTTATTCAAATCTGCAAAAAGACTTATTTTCATTTAAAAACCTTCCTTCTGGTCAAGCAATTATATGTTTATAAGTTTTTATCTAATGCAATACACCCAAAATACATTCAAAATACAGATATAGATTAAACTAACCCAAGAATGTGAGCATAAAGTGTTTCTATGACTTTATTTCTAGCTAATATTAAAAGACAATGAGAAAGGTAACAAGAAATAGAGGGAACTAGAAGGAGCAAGAGAAACAAAGAAAACAGAATAGAGAAGAAGGAAGACAAAGAAAGGAAAGAAGGAAGAAAGAAAGGGACTGAGGGAGGGAGGGAGAAAATAAACTTAAAAAGCTGATCATAGTTCATAATAACATATCCAATTACAAATGTTTTTTTATTATTTACACAAGACAATTATTTATCAGGAGTATAATTATGACCTCTTCTTTAACTGATGCCTAGCTGGCAAAAAGAAATCTAAATGTTCTGTAGAAAGTTATGTCACTCCAAAAATTCATAAGCTTAGAAACATCAAAAGTCCACTGAAAAATTATCCACAGTAGAAATGACCCTCACATTTCTCATCTTCTGGGCAGGCTCATGCATGCGCATCATGCACACGTTGCACACTAGTAAGGACAATCAATAATGCTATAAAATAGAATGTTCCTGATGCTCTATGGTTCATCATTCAAACCCCACTTTTAAGAACCAAGCACTCATACCCCAGCTGCTAACAGAACACAGGGTTTGATCATCACCACTCTTTCCCAGGTCTGCCTCTCAACTGGTTATATTCTGTAGGAGCCAATGAAACTCCCTGTTTTTTTTTTTTTTGTTGTTGTTGTTGTTTGTTTGTTTTGTTTTGTCTTTTATTTATTTATTAGCAACAGACAGACAGAAAGAGAAACAAGCAGAGAAGAGAGAGAGAGAGAGAGAGAGAGAGAGAGAGTGACAATGGGCACACCAGGGCCTCCAGCTACTGCAAATGAACTCCAGATGCATGTGCTACCTTGTGCATCTCGCTTACCTGGGTCCTGGGGAATCGAGCTTCGAACCAGGGTCCTTAGACTTCATAGACAAGCGCTTAACAGCTCAGCCCTCTCTCCAGCCCCCCAGTGACTTTTTTAAGTGGGTGGATGCAGGTCAGCCATGTTGCTAAGGAGTTCAGGATGGCTCTCCTATGCTGGCCACCATTCTGGGTTGGGGATGGGGACTGCTAGAGGGCAACCTTGTTGAGACCCCTCCTCCCTGTAACTACTTGCCTGTGACTCTGTGTCTCATCTATCTACTGGAAAATCTGACCTATGACTTCTGGCTCTACTTCTGTGGATCGCAGGAAAATTAGCTATCAGAAAGTGAGTCAGACTGAAAGTGTTTAACTTCTTACTTAACACGTCCATGTTTACTCTGCAATTAATTCTATGTTTTAAACATTCCTTCCAGTGAGACGAGCCATCCTGATCATAACTTTTTGTCTAATTAATATGTTGTGTGTCATAAATTTATAAGGTAGAGTCATTACTAGGGGTTTCCTCATTGGAGTTTAGGAGGGAAAAATACTCTGGAGCAATCATAATTATAGAATTATTCTATTCATACACAATAATTCACTGTGCATCATTGTTGCATTTCAGAAGTTGTCTCTTTAATTGGCAGCTTCAGCTTTAGAACAGGGTAAAAAGTTTTTGCTTATAGGAAAAGAAAAGAAAATGAAGAAAATGTTTTTATGCAATCATCCTATGGGTTTCAAAAGGTTATTTAAAAACACTTTTATTAAACAATGTAATTCTTTAAACTTTTTAGAAAATGCACTTTACAAATGAGCAAACTACAAGATAACCCTTTTAACTCTTCCATGTTTCAGTCTAAAGTCAAATTATAAGCATTATTAAAAACTTCACTTTTATGATTCAATCTTAGGCCTATTAGCTTATAATATTCCAGTGCAGAGTTATTCATAGCCTTTTTATAGCATTTTATCTGCACAAATCTTCTAAATTTTTCTTTTAATAGTATTTGTTTTTTCTCATGTCTCCTGGCACATGCTCTGTCTGATTCTTTTCATGTTGGACAAATGGTTGGTGTAGGAAGAACACTGAGGTTTATAATGCAGACTCCAGCAAAACAGAACTGAGCTGGGAAAGGTAGGCAGGCACGCACAGAGTCGCTTGAGGCCAATAAATTATGGCCACTACTGAAGCCAGTATCATTTAAGTACTCTTTAGTTTCTGATGATAGAGTGTGAGCTTATCACCATGCTGACAACTGCAAACCCCTATGGCCCTCGGCTTCTGTCTGTTCTATTTGTTACCTAGTCAGCCACATGGAATTTAACAGCTCAGTAAAGTATCTTTCTAAGTAGATATCAAGAAAAGACATGGAACAAAGCTAGTAAGGGCTTATGTCTCATGGGCGGGAGAAATTGTTTCTTCTGAGTTTGTTCCATTTCTACAAAATGGCTTTGTTTGGTGTATCTGTCTTACTACTTGTTATTATAGAGGAAAAGGAGGAGGAGGTTTAGGTTTGAGTATTGAAAATAAGATTTGTAGTCTTAGAATGAATACATATTATTGTTTTCTGACTTTTATTTTCAAGAAGAATTTTCATGTCCATACAATATAGAAAATATAAATCTTATAAAAAGAAAAAAAACATTTTTTAAGACTAGGGATATAGCTCAGAGATAGGATTTTTACCTAGCATGCATGAGATGTGGCGTCAGTTCCCCAGTTCTGAAAAAAAAAATCATTTTAAATAAAAGATACATGGGCTGGGCGTGGTGGCACACGCCTTTAATCTCAGCACTCGGGAGGCAGAGGTAGGAGGATCGCCGAGAGTTCGAGGCCACCCTGAGACTACATAGTTAATTCCAGATCAACCTGGACCAGAGTGAGACCCTACCTTGCAAAACAAAACAAAACAAACAAAAAAAAAAACATGGCTTTGCATTTAGTATGCATATACTATACTAGTATACATATAATATTTGGAAGTGTAGACTGCAAGCTTAAAAAAAAAAAAGACAAAACAAGTTTTGATGGGCATTTGACCACATTTAAGATGATAGTTTTAAAAGACAATAAAATAAAAATATAATCTGTGAAAACATTTATCACTCTGAATCAGGTAGACAGAAATGCAAATGTTCAGACACTTGGGACACTGGTTCAGTTTACAGCAGGGGTAACTATTACAGGAACACAATACTTTAATATGGACATAAAACATTTTCCTTTTTATAGTAATGTAATGCTCTAGGACATATGACCAAACAACATGATGAGGACTCATGACATATGTCAATCTTCAGTAAATATTGTGTTAATTTCACTAAAGAGTACATGAAAATCTATCCCAAAGCCAGTAATTTTTATTAAGAAAGTTCCTTAAACAATTTCTTTTTGCCTTTCCCTCTTTCATACACCTACTTCTCATGTCACTAAAATACACATAGCTGAGAGACCCATTGTTGCAGACAGCTTCAGGTTCGCTGAGATGAACTTCCAGACCAGGCACAGTTATGGAGGAAGGGATATTATTTATTGAAGCTTACAGATCAGGGAAGTTCCATAATCTTCACAGGGCCAAGCAGAGAGAGCAAAAGCCAACCAGCCACCACAGCACACAGAGCAAAACTACAGCCAAAAGGTCACACAGCACACTTCAGGAACTCACTAGGCACATTTGCATATCTTTACAAGAGTGACATTGCCTCTAGGAAGGTGATTGCAGATGCAAACTATAAAGTAATAAAACACTGAATATATTGGGGGACATATATTCAAACTACCACACCCATGCAGCTAGGGTCTCATGTCATACTATCTATTGTAAGCTACATTGTCACCTTCCCAAAGAAACTGAGAGTCAATGGGCAATTCATGGATTTTCATGTGTTAGCATCAGACTAGTGGTGGGCTTATTCATCTGAATGTTTCCTTTATTAAAGTGATGACTATTAGTCTGAAAATATTTTAATTAATCAGAATGTTTCTAGTACTTCAAAATCTGTATCACAGAAAGAACAATAATGTGAATGGTGAAATGGTAATTTTAGAATGTTGGAAGTTGAAGCAGTGGATAAAAGTGCATGGGTCCCCAGACCATTTTTCTTGGTTTCCCCTTTTATCTGATTATTCCTTCACATTGATTAGTAACTTCTGACTTGAGGATTAACTGTTTTCCCTTTACTTCATCCATGGAAGAATTTCCAAGGATGACAATAGAGCTTTGTTAATCATAGACAGCAAATAGAGAAAATGCATATCCAAAGTAACACATTTACATTTTCCTCACATATTCAAGCCTATTGATTAACTCCATGCCAAAAAATATTAAGACTAGATGATCTATACACATAAAGAATGCTCTGAAACCTTTTCAATGGAGAATACTTAGCACCCCTTGTATAAGTTAGACATTTCCCCAAAGACCCATGTATTTAAAAGCAAATATAAATGAAATTACTTGCACTCAAGTTCAGTGGGTTTTCAAGTATATGGAGACACCCATAGATCTACATTAATTAAGGCCAACCAAATCCTAATTAAATAAATTTTAAACTATCTCAGATTTTCTAAACATATTGATTTAACTTCAGCTTCTTCTTTCTTGAGGAAATTACAATCAAACCACATCATCAAGAACATTATATTTGTTCTAAAGTCTTCTTAAATGGTGTGTAGATTTAATCAAAATCACTCAGAATACAGAAAGATGAGATGTGGCTTATAACATTCAATAAAAACAAACAATATAACCTGACCTTAGAGGGATGAAGGAGAAGCAAATATAAGCACCAAAACGACAAGCTTTTAAAAATGAGTTACAGTCAAGAAATAAAGACAAGGTGCCACAAAATATAATTACATAAATAATTATATTTCTGTGTTGTCCTAGAAGAAGAAATTGAAGTGATATTTTAAAAGTCATTGAGGCACATGTACAAGAAGGGCAACAAACTCCATTTTTTTTTTTTAATTTTAAAGAATAAATAAAACTCTCACTTTGCTACATTAGAGTAAAACTGCTCAAAACCAAAAACAAGATGAAATTCTGAGAAGGAACCTAAACAATTGGGGACGTGATGATTACCCTTCAATATAAATGATGCTTCTCAGAACTTGTTTCTGAAAAACATGAAATAAAAATGACATGTAAATTCCACAAGAATGATATGGTGGGTGATGTCATGGGGAAACAGTGGCACAGCAAGAATGTGTTTGTTAGCCAATCATACTGCTTTTGTTTGACTCTCAAACAATCCATACTTCTGTGATCTCTACCTCTTGGTGGTCTATGAGATGTTATTGAGAAGTGGTGAAAACTTTCAGAGGTAGGCCTTAGGGAAAGATTTCACATCACTGGAAGCATGCCATTAATGGAGTTCGTAGGCTCCTTCCTCTGTCTTTCACACTGGCCATATGGAAGAGGTTCTGCTCCTCCCCACACTCCCTGTTGTTGCCTTTAGCATACAGTAAAGGCCTGAAAACAGCAGACTTACCTTGTTGTGGATTTAAGCCTCCAAAATTATGAGCCAAATATACTTTTTTATTGATATATTCTCAGGAATTTATTATAGTGGTGGGAAGCTGACTAGCACATACCTTAATAATACTGTTTAAAAGAAGATAGGGAACTGGGAACCGGAATCAGTGGTTAAAGCCACTTGCTTGCTGGCCCAGGGTTCAATTCCACAGTATCCACGTAATGACAGATGCATGAGTTGTGTTTAGCAACAAGAGGCCCTGGCATGCCAGTTTTCTCTTTCTCTCTCTATACAAATAAATAATAAATTTTAAAAAATAAGGAAGATAGAAGCCATATAAGATTTCCCTTACAAAATAAAGATTTAAAATTCCAAAGACCATATGTTAGCAAAACAATATATTAAGAGTGAGGGATGGAGAGAAAGCTTAGCATTTAAGGCACTTGCCTATGAAGCCTAAGGACCCTGGTTCAATTCTCCAGGTCTCACGAAAGCCAGTTGCACAAGGTGGCACATGTGTCTGGAATTTGTTTGCAGTGGCTAGAGGCCCTGATGTGCCCATTCTCTTTCTCTCTCTCTCTAATATAGATATAATTTGAAAAAAAAAACATTTAAAAAGAGTGAAAGTGTTCTGGCAAGGTGCAGTGTTTGGGCAGGCAAAATAATGGCTGTTCAAAGATGTCTACACTGTAACCCTACATGGAAAAAGAGATTTGCAAATAAAGCAAGCAAAGGTGGTACATCCCTGAAGTCCCAACAGCAGGGAAGCGGGGACAGTTCCTGGCACATGACACATGACACATGACACATGACAAAATGGCACATGACAAAAATGAAGTACTGCCTTGGATTAGACTCAGTAAACCTTTCATATTTCCACTTCTTCCTTTTGGGTTCTGATTTCAATAATGTGAAAATTATGTGTATATATATATAGTGTTTTTTTCTGGTCAGTAACAGAAGAATGAGACTGCAAAACAGAAAATTGGTGTGCAGGGGATGCCCAGGTGACCCAAAGCAGGTGACAGAGTTCAATCAAGTTCAGACTAGCCACTACCTCCACACAACAATGTCTGTTAATATGTGAATCTGTGCTATATGAACATTATCTACCCACTCCCTAACAATTATTTAAGTATATTTTTAAGCCACTACCTTTGAGTTCTCTGATACTTGATAGTACTTTGATGGTGGGTAACTGATGAGTAAATTTACCATGTTTTTAAAGAAAATTTGGCACAGATATGAAACTTTCTTCAGTCATATCTAAAAAGTAATCTTCTGCCCATTTTTAATCTAACAGCTTGGTCAATATGGTTACACATATATTACTATAATATAAACTGGCATATTCTCAAAATAGACCTAAATGTAGGTGGAATTTTTATAACTAATGGATTTGTGCCCAGCTGAAAATCAACTACCCTAGGTAGTATCAGACAATAATTTTCATTATCAACCAAGTATTAAACTGAAGTAATTGAGAAACATTCATGTTCAAACAAACTTATAAAATTTTGAGACTCTAAGGAACCCTGACTGTGTTTTCTGGTGCTGAGCAAAAGAAAGAGCTGCAGAGGTCGGCCTGCATGTTCTGTTCGCTGAGATCTGACAAATTCAACTTCCTTTGAATGCTCAGTGCCCATTGTTCTTTTGCTTTCCACTACTACATTTATCTTGCAGAAAGTAGGACCAAGGAAAATAAGTACCTTCAGCCTATCCATCTTGATAACTTAATGCTTCTCTGTGCCTGCAGCATTGCACATTAATGTTTTGAGCAAAATCTATAGGTCAATCCATCTCCCGCTTGAAGCTAAGTGCCAATCTGTCATGTACTATGCCGTACCCTCTCTCTTCTAACCAAATTCTTAGACCTTGGATTTATTCCTTCCAGGTGATTCTGTCAACATACCGTAAGACGGAAAACAAATCATATGTTCGTCATGATTTCGCAAAACCTGATAAGCATCTGCATAAACTAGTGTTTGATAGATGGCCATCTTAATGTGAATATATCTTCATTTCCAATCTACCAACAGGAGATCTCTGTAAAACAAAACCTAACACCATATTACCCACAGCGCAGAAATATATCGCAGACGTTTTCACATTCTAAAACATAGATAACATTTCTTGTCAACTGCTTCACAAGAATGCTACATGAAAGGGCCTGTCTAATTAGAGAACTTTTCCGAGTGAAGATTGAAAATCAAAGGTAGCTACGATGTGATCACAACAATGTAATTTCTGTGTTTCCAAGTCTTCTCTTTTAGAATAGATCAATGCCGTTTGCTAAAACCAAGAGGCGATTACATTTAAAGAGTTGATGTGTTTCATGTATCAGATATAATGCTTGAGAGACGACATTTCCTTAATCAATTTAAACATAATCGTAATCTCATCTAAATAAAGTAGCAAAATGCATGATTTTCCTGTTCTTGATTAAAGCAGGCACATGATAAATATCAATTCCTAAATGCCCTCTCTTCTTGGGAAGGTCACAAAAGTTTTCTCTATCTGCTGTTGCTGACCCCAATCAACTTCAGCATGTTGTGTTGATCTATAGATTCCTAAACTACCAACCACCAGCCAGGGTATTTGTGGCCTTAAGCAACCTGTACCCTCTATCAGACCCATTGGCATCATCTGGAGGACTCCTGAGAGGAGAAAGCCTATAGCACAAATCAAATACCCAAGCCATACAGCCCCAAAGAGAACAGTTTAATATAAGAATTCTTAGTAATTTATCTTTCTAGCCCTGTAATTGTTCTGCTCAAATAAGAATGAAATATCACCACCAAAGTTGATATAACTTTTGGCTGCCTTACAACTTTTAGATGGATACTTAGATCTTACGGTCCAATATATTGACCTGAAATATTAAATCTGTCAAAACACACTAACTGAACTCAACTGAATTGATATTCTCCTTGAGTTCATGTGACCCAGTGTAACTGTAAACTTTATTACTTCCCTTTCTATAATACTGAAAATCCTTTAGTACTCACCCTACGTTTAAAGTTTATTTTTCACTTTTTTATTGTTTTTGTTGTTTTTGTCCTCTTTTTAATGACGAAAATATGGTGTGATGTTTATTCATCTCAAGCCACAAATGAGATCTGCAAGCACAACTTTCTGTATTTGTAACACAATGTTTCTATAAGACAATTTGTCCAAATAAGTGTTGACCTTCTATGAAAGTTGCTATTAAGATACGCATAAACACCTGCTATTTTAATGATCCCCGATGCAGTAATATATCTGTAACTGGATATCACTGTGGACTATCATATATGACCTTGGAGTCATAAATGGAGTCATAATGAATATCACCCCATAGAAAATGTATTCTACATACATTATGTAAAAGTAGAGTTGAAATCTGCTCAGACATATAAGACAGATATAACTATCACTAGAAGAAATGAAACAATGTGATTAATATATAAATATTCACAACACTATGAGGATTTCTAGGCACATCATAAATGCACTAAAAGTTTTATTTCACTGTCAGCCATAAAATAAGAACTAGCCTCCTGAAAGATCTAAATTTTAATTCTGTCAAGTGCACCCACATAATCTGGTTTCTAAGCAGGTCTATGTCAAGCTACTGATTTCTTAGTGGAGAATGATATATTTACACAATCTTATGAGGTGCTCAGTAAGTCACATGTCCATAGCTAATAAATGCCAGGATTAGTGTGGTTAAACAGCCCAATCACATCTCTCCTTGAGAGGAATGACTCAGCACAAAGAAAGCACTCTATAGTGTGTATCTCAAGCCTGCCACGGTTATGTCGAAACCGACATTTTCATACTTATGAGAAAGTCAATAATCCTCTATCCACCTTTCTCTGAGAAAATAAGGACAAGTATTTCCAACTGTTCTTCGATGTGCTAAGAAAATAGAGAAGGTAAATTTTAGTTTACATATCACTATGAAATGAGTCAATATGAAATCCCCTGCCTGCAAAGGTCCATTGCAGTGACCTGAAAATATGTATCCAAATAAATAGAAGGGTTTCTTCTGCATTCCCTTCACACAGCAGGTATCGACAGGGGCTCTTGAGTTTGTCTGCACTGACACAAGCTCTCAGGATTGTGTTGTTCAGCATTATGATCTGTGGGCCTTGTGAATGCCCTGCACGGTGGGTTAGTACAAGCACTTTGAATTTCTGCCTCATGCATTTCCTTTATGGGCCAGTGGATATTGCTTCTGAGATCTAGTTATATTTCCCAGTATGTCATCATTCTGTCAATTCACTCAGTTGTAAGCAGGTTGCAATTGTTGGGAGAGGGGCTCGAAGAACTCACACGAAGACAGATGAAGTGTTCTGTTCACAGGTCCATATGAGCAGTAAGAAAGACTGACTTCAGCTCAGGGTTAGTGCTTTTGACCATCAAACACTAGGCTGTGGAAATGTCAAGAAAAAAATATAAAAACATTAAAGTCACTCAAAAGATATTAGCCTTGAATTTAATTGAATATGGCGGGTGGGGGTTACTTTCTTTTAGTCTAGTATCTGTCTGGGATATTTTTTTGTCAGACCACATGTATAGTACATGCATGTGTATTAATGTGTGAACAAAGGCAACTGCAGTGAAAAGGAATACTATATAACAATGCAGAATAAATATTTTAGTAAAAGTAAATGTAAAATGTTCCCTCCCCGATGATCTTTATTAGTTAAATACATACTTGTTTTTAAAATCAACAATACAGATTCAACACAAAAGTCAGCATATTTGCTAGTTTGCTTTTGTCTATATTTTATTTAATGTCAAAAATTTACAATAGCCAAGCTGGGAGTGGTAGAGCACACCTTTAATCCCAGAATTTGGGAGGCAGAGGTAGGAGGATCGCCACGAGTCCGAGGCCTCCCTTGAGAATACAGAGTGAATTCCAGGTCAGCCTAGGCTAGAGTGAGACCCTGCCTAGAAACCACCTCCCCCCAAAAATTGACAATAACCATAATAATATCACCCATATTGCTTCTCTTAATCCAAGTTTCATTCTGTATTGAACATTATATAAGAACAAATACTTTTTTATGTTTTTACATAATTGTAATAACAACACAAAAGAAGGAAACATGTGTTTTATCTGTCAAATATGAAGGAAAAAATATATATGAGCCACAGGTTCTATGTTATTAATATGTTTTCAAAGCTAAGAGTCTACGAACAAATGTTAAATTCCAGGAAGTAAAATAGATGTTGAATATCTAATACAAATGTATTTTTCATGTGGTTATCATGACAATAGAGACATTTCAACCTAGAAGAATGAGATAGTGAATTCTAAGCCTACTTCCCAACAGAACCCACTGACCAATTGATTTATCCTCTATAAGCCTCAGTTTCTTTATTTGTAAAATAGATACTGCATTTAGTTGTGGCACACTTGAAAGCATATCTGTGATCTACTTCATATAAAATGCTGAAAAAAGACATTTAAGAAATAATGTTAAATGATGCTGGATCAGGAAACAGGGCAAGTATGTACTGTCCCTCATTCTTGTTTGTAAGGAATTTGACAATGCTGAAACTGATAGGCAAGAGAAATGACAGAGTAGAGTGTCCCACTTCTAACTGCATGTGGTGGTTTGATCAAGGGTCCCCCATAAAGAAATGTCTTCTGAATGTTTGATCCCCAGATGGTGGCAATTTGAGAACTGAAGCCTCCTGGAGAGACTGTATTATTGAGGACAAACTTGCGGGTGTTGTAGCCAGCTTCCCCTTGCCAGGGTTCGGACATTCTCCTGCTGCTGTTGTCCACTTGATGTTGACCAGGAGATGATAGCCACTCTCCGTTTATGCCATCATTTTTCTCTGCCATCAGGGAGCTTCCCCTGGAGTCTGTAAGCCAAAATAAACCCTTTCCTCCCACAATCTGCTCTTGGTTAGGTATTTTCTGCCAGCAACGTGAAGCTGACTGCAACACTGTACAAGTTTGGATGAAAAACTGTTTTAGCTTTTATGAACAACTCACTTGTAAATTATTGATGCATTTTTGAAAAAATTAAATGAAAAAAAAATTAAATGTCTTTTCAATTATTTTAATCATCCCCATTACTCTTTTTGATTTCTTTTCAATCACTGATATGTCAAAGAAATATAATAATAGATGTCTCTCTTTCAAAACTTAATTTGATTCTCAACCACTTTTCTGTGATCTGTTGCCATAAGTACTTAGTATCACCTCTTATGATGTCTAATATTTATAGACTTGCTAATAACTATAAATTTGCAATTCAGAGAGCTATTACAATATGTGATATAAAATAGGATAGGTTGGACTGGAGAGATGGCTTAGTGGCTAAGGCTCCTGCCTGCTAAGCCTAAGAACGCTGGTCCCAATGTCCAGCTGTTCCAGTCTCCAGGTCCCACATTTAGCCAGATGCAAAGTGACGCAAGGGCGCAATGCTGCACTTGCCCACAAGGGGGCGCACGCATCTGGATTTTGTTCACAGCAGCTGAGAGACTGCTGGCGCACCCATCTCTGTCTCCCTCTCCCTCTCTATCTCTCTCTGTCTCTCTCTCCAAAAATAAATAAAAAATAATAAATAAATTTTTTAAAAAAGGATAGGTTAATGCATGAAATAAATAATTTTATCCTATGAAAATTAGATTTAAGATAAAATTGTAATATGCAACTTTTATTTATATTTGGATAAATGAGAAAATCTTTGAGTTTTAAACATTTCTTTATTTCAAAGATTATCTCATGAATTTATTGAAATACTATTTTAGGGACTTGATATCACCTCTCTTATTTCACTAAAAATATTTTATTTTATTTATTTATTTTTATTTGACAGAGACACAGAGAGAGACAGAGACAGAGAAAGAGAGGAAGAGGCAGAGAGAGAATAGGCCTGCTAGGGCCTTTTCAGGTGCTGTGAACGAACTCCAGATGCATGTGACCCCTTGTATGCATGTCAACATTGTGTGCTTATGTCACTTTTGCATGTGGCTAAACATAGGATCTGGAGATTTGAACAAGAGTCCTTAGGCTTTGCAGGCAGGTGCCTTAACTTCTAAGCCATTTCTCCAGTCCTATTTATTTATTCTTTTGAGGTAGGGTTTCACTCTAGCCCAGGCTGACCTGGAATTCACTATGTAGTCTCAGAGTGTTCTCAAATTTATGGCAATCCTCTGCCTCCTGAGTGCTGGGATTAAAGGCATGTGCCACCAGGTCTGGTTAAGAAAATATTTTTATAACTTTGTATGTTAATCACAAACAGATTATGTAAAGCTTAAACATCTCACAAGATGTCTGTTTTATGTAAACACAAGTGAAAAAAAAATCCTGAAAAATAACTATTCACTACAACAGTAAATGACACACTCTACCCAGTTCATAATAACATTGCAGTTTCATTTATACAGAACATTTAGAGGATATGTTAGATAATGTCAAGCATCAGAAAACATTGTGTTTTTTTTTTTTTTCAATTTTCTTGCTGCGTTGGCACAGCCTGTATAAATTAAAAATAACGTAATTTTAAGTAACAGAATAAAGTTATGATTCAGATATTTAAATAAGATTTACTGTTGATCCATTTAGAACCATAAAACAAAGTATAATCATCCAAAGCGCTCACAAAATTAATATAAAAATTGTAACTGATATAACCATAAAATAATAAATTTGGCTTGAAGTAGATTACTACTAAGAAAAATATTTAGATTTTAACCATGATTTTCTAATATTCATATATATGAACTATATATGTGAATTATATGTATATTAATTGTGTTTATAGCTTTGATTCTATTTTATTTATGCAATAAAAATAGCATTAGTTAGAAGGTGGAAGCTGAAGGATTGGAAATTGGAAATTTCAGCTATCATCTTCAGCTATGTGAGGTTCAAATAATAAATTAATTGAATAAACATATTTAATTAAATAAGCCTGGTATATATGAGATATGTCTCAAATAACAAATTAATTGAATAAACATATTTAATTAAATATATTATATTATATATATATATGTATTATTAATGTTCCATTACATTATTTATATATTTTTTATATATATTTATATATATATTTAACATATATACTTATATATTTAGGAACACTAAACCATAACCTTCACAAAAAAGACATGCCTTACCTCTTCGACTTTTGACAAAACAGTGTCTGTTGAAAGAAACAGATGGTGAGTGGAAGTCATTACGTTTCTGCTCAAAATTGAAAAGACTTTAATTTCTATATGGGTTATAGCAAAAAAAAAAAAAAAATTAGGTGGCTGTTAGCATGAGACAATTACTTAGGATTATAGACTTTGAGACAAAGCCAAGACTAGAAGTGATGTTACCTTGCAGAGAGGTTTGTGATCTATTTAGAATTCAATCAATTTTATTCCTTTATCCTGAGTAAAAGAACCATATGTTGTCTCTTTGAAAATGAGAAGAAAATATTTTTTCAGAAGTATTCAAAGATAAATACTATTTTGTCTTGATGCATGCAGTCTATAACTTTATTTTTTTTTCTTCTCCCATCTTTCTTACTTTTCTACCTTCCATACTGCCTGCTAACCTTCCTTCCTTTCTCCTCACATCTCACCTTCTCATATTATATCCATCTTCTGCCTGTGTGCCTGCCCGTCTACTTCATCTGCCATCCCTCATGCCCACCCTTCTATATTCTGTTCTGTATTTCAGGAACTGTAAATCTGAACACTGAAATTCGTTGCTAGTTATCTGATAGTTTTCTACTAACTTCTGATAGCAAAAATCAGGAAGAGAATAAATGATCAATGGAAAACAAGAGGTCTCTTCTCCTGATTCCAACATGTGAGAATTGCCAGAGTGCAAGAACTTTCTTACACTAAGATGTGGGGTGCAGGAGGACACACAGAAGGGCACAGGTTCTTTCTGACTCTTTGCATGATACTTATACCCTTGGCCGAAGCAGTATCTTAAAGGAATACTGAATTACTGAAATAATGTCTCCAATGACTCAGCTTGGGATGCAGCCTTGCCGACCCCACCACAGAGCATCCTCCTTGAGCCTCACTGTGTCTTCCTATCATGGCAGCCAGGCTTCACCCTGGCCCACCTCTGGTCTCTAGCCCTTTCTAGGAGTATATGCACATATGTGGTGTTCATAAATGCATGCATGTTCATATATGCGCAGCTGCATACATGAGGACATATGTGTGAGGGCTAGAAGACAATCTCTTGCAAGATCTTCTGGTACACAATTCACCTCTCTTTGAGACAGTTTCTCTGACTCGTAGCTCACAAATTAGGCTAAACCAGCTGGCCAGAATGCTCCAGAGATCCTCCAGTCTTCATTCACTCCAGATCTGGGATTACAAATTAGCATCCCTGTGCCCAGCAGTTTATGTGAGTTCTGGGGATCTAACTAAGGTTCTATGATTGTGATCCAAGCACTTTACATACTGAGTTATCGCCCAAGCCCATGATATCCCATCTCCTTTATTCTACTCCCATTTTCTCAGTCACTCCTCTAATAAATTCCTTGTCTTTGAACTGTCTAGACTTATTTCTACTGCTTCCATTGTACTTTAATGTCTATACATTTATCATCTATCAATCATATAGCTTGTCCTCTTATCCACAGGGTTTTGCATATAACATTGAAAACATAAACCCAATGTGTATAGAATTGTGAATGCCTCTACAAATCAGCATGCTTATCATATGTGTATGCTTCCTACATAATACATATAACATAGACTTATTAAATAAGTTAATAATAATTTTCCTGGCTAGTCTTTTATGATGGAATATCATGCTACTTTCATAGTTTTAGTAGTATAGACAATATCACATTTTGCATTCATGTATACATATGCATGCATACATATTCATATGCAAATAAATATCTATATCCAAGCATTTTTTGCATGAAAAGCATAGTCAGGAAACTATTTTCCCATAGTTTGAAGTCAAGGATTCATGTTTAATGTATTTATTTTCTTAAATACTACCTAGTTCTGTTGAATTTTATCTTTAAAATGTCCCATAAATGCTCCTGTCTTTTCTTTTCTTTTTTTTCTTTTCTTTTCTTTCTTTTCTTTTCTTTTCTTTTTTTCTTTTCTTTTTCTTTCTTTCTTTCTTCCTTTTTTTATTTTTTATTTATTTTATTTATTTTTTTTGCGTTTAGGTCTTACTCTAGCCCAGGCTAACCTGGATTTCACTATGTAGTCTCAGGCTGACCTTAAACTCACACTGATCCTCCTACCTCTGCCTCTCAAGTGCTGGGATTAAAGGTGTGCACCACCACACCCAGCTTGGACTTACATTTTCTACCAGATGTCATTATCCTCCTCCATACTAATGTGTAAGCTGAGAAATAATGTAATTGTTTTGAAACTGGATTTTCCAGCTGTGCCTCAAATATCTGAACCCATTACCCACAATCTGATTATTTTATAAATATAATTGCAATTGCATTATTTGGAATTAAATCCTATGGCTTTAGTTTAGTGAGTCCCCGTCAAGGATTCCTTGAGATAACAATCATGCAATGTCTCCAGGAAGACACTATTGGGTAGGTGGAACTTTTGGGAGGTGTGACCTCACCACCATAATTATCTGAAGAAGGTTGTTACAAAAGTGGAAGTTTGGCTTCCTTCCCTCCCTGCCTCTCCTCTCCCTCCTCTGACATACAAGACCATCACTGCTACCTTCTGTTTGCCAAGATGTCTTCTGCAATACAAAACTGAGCCAGTGCAGGAACCATGCCCTCAAACTGAACAGGTGAGTTCAGTAAGCCTTTCCTCTCTATAATATCCTGTCTTGGGTATTTTGATGGAGTAACACCAAACTGACTAATGTACATGCCAATGCTCCCCTCTTATTCCTCCAGCTTGACATGAGCACTCTCAGCATCATCAAGTTCCATGACAATGCAGCCTTGATTCAGTACCTTCTTACTGCACTGGGTTTCATTCCCACCAGGAAAGACGAAACTATGCCAAACCAACATTCATCTCCGACTTTTCTCCTTGCTTGTCACTTAACAACTCATCCTCTCTGCTCTGCCTTCAAAATCTGGCAGGTTTCCTGGCCCCCAACCTCATGACATAAGGCCTCCAATTTCTGTCATAAAAACTTTGTCAAGTTCATTCTTTCATTCTTTGATGTATGTATTGTCTTCCTAATAAGAATGTGAATAGAATGTGAGGTTTTTTGAGTATAAAATCTTAAACTATGAGGGTTCATTTTGGCATTATAATCCTATCATGTCCCTGATATAAAGTAGATGAAAAGTAAAAACAGCAACAAAAACAAAATTGTCTAAAGGAGAAAAAGAATACATATATCTTACTTTTTAATGAGGGAATTTTATTAAGAAAGTTAAAAAATAATTTGCCTACTCTTAAGCCTTATTTGTTACATTAATTTCAACAACTAACTTTAGAAAGCAAACTTAAAATCTGTGTACATGCAAGGGCCCTGCCAAAGGAATGCTTCCCTCTCTCCCTTCCTCCCCTTTCCCACCTCTAACATTCAAGTCCATCATTACTACCTTCCATTTGTGTATATATATATATTTTTTTCATATATAGTATATATAATTTATATAATATATATATATATATATGAAAAACTGAATAGTGATGTCTGAGATTCCTTCCAAAGCTATTCCATAGTTATTTAACTTAATTATGTTAGAGTTCACTCAATATTCTAATATTGATAATTAGCAACACTGATTTCTTTTTAATAAAATCTGATATAATCTTCTATGTATAGGCAAACATTGTTTTCAAATTTTCTCATTGGATTTTTAAAAATTTTTTATTTATTTATTTTTATTTATTTATTTGAGAGAGAGATACATAAATAGGCAGGTAGAGAGAGAGAATGGGCATGCAGACGAACTCCAGATGCATTTGCACCCTTGTGCATCTGGCTTACATGGGTCCTGGAGAATAGAGCCTTGAACCAGGGTCCTTAGACTTCACAGGCAAGCGTTTAACCACTAAGCCATCTCTCCAACCCTGTCATTGGGTTTTAAAAGTTTTATTAGCATGCCAAAATAAATACCCCTCCCTTATAATTTTTAAAATATTTTTTCTATTTATTTATTTACTTATTTAAGAGAAGGAGACAGAGGGAGGGAGGGAGGGGGAGGGAGACAGAAAGGACAGGCATGCCAGGGCCTCCAGCCACTGCAAACAAACTCCAGACACAAGTACCACCTTGTGCAACTGACTTTACATGGATACTGGGGAATCAAACCTGGGTCTTTTGGCATTGCCTTTAGAACTTTAACCGCTAAGCCATCAATCCAGGCTTCCCTCCCACTTGTAAATTTTGAGAGAAGAATTTCACAGCTGAATCAGCAAGATACATTACACTATGTGCTGGGAAGTCCACCACATACGTTGGTCTAGTAAGTAGATTATGAGTATGTGTAGGCATTGACTCACCTTCATATTAGATTACATCCAAAGAAAAATAATAAGTGAAATAAGCTATTATTTATTGTGCTAAACATAATATTATGCATAGCTTAAAGAAAAGGTAAATTGAACTTTTCTTATCTTATATTTTTATAAAAGTCTCTTTTTATCCCCACTAATAGCAACAGAATAGAAAGAGGTCATTTATCAAAAATAACCCTACTCTCCCTAAGTATCCTTCTATGGTTATTTCTCCAGTTTATATATTTATGGAACTGTTTTCTACTTGAAAATAGGTATTATTTTTCTCCCCTTGCTAACATGTTTCATGACGGCATTAACCTCATCTCTTTTATTTTCTTTATATAGACCTTGTGCTTAGCATATCCATGGCTCATGAGAGAAATTGTCAAAGAAATGAAAAGCTGTCTGAACAGACAGATGAGTTATGAAATCTAATTTCAAAGCTTAGCTTCTCTACTTACTAGTTGTATAGCTCTGGTTGATCCTGGACTTTGAAATTCTCCTTTTAAAAGGAGAATTGGGGATGAGTTCCTAAATCTTTAATTTTGGAACTGTTTTTTGCATTAACCTCATCTCTTTTATTTTCTTTATATAGAGTTAGTATATCCATGGCTCTGAGAAATTGTCAAAGGAAAAGCTGTCTGAACAGACAGATGAGTTATGAAATCTAATTTCAAAGCTTAGCTTCTCTACTTACTAGTTGTATAGCTCTGGTTGGATCCCTTAACCATCCTGGACTTTAGAAATTCTCCTTTTAAAAGGAGAATTGGGGGTAGGGGTTGCTGGGAGATGTCTGAATGTGTAAGAGAATTTTCTGTGCAAGCATTGAGAACCTGATTTGTTTAAATTTTTGTTTATTTTTATTTATTTATGTCAGAGAGACAGGCAGAAGGAGAAAGGCAGAAAGAGACAGAGAGAGAGAGAGAGAGAGAGAGAGAGAGAGAGAGAGAGAATGGGCACATCAGTGCCTCTAGCCACTGCAAACAAACTCCAGATGCATGTGTCACTTTGTGCATCTGGATACCATAGGTAATGGGGAATTGAGCCTTGAACCAGAGTCCTTAGGTTTCACAGTCAAGCACTTAACCGCAAAGCCATCTCTCCAACCTAAGAACTTTATTTTTGATACTAGAACCTATCCAAAAAGCTGGGTGTGGCCACACATGCTAGTAACCTCAAAAGTGAGTGGGGGATTGAGACAGAAGGATTTCTGGGGCTTGCTGGTCAGTCAGTCTAGGGGAAAAATGGTAAGCCTCAGGTTGAGTGAGAGACCTTGTCTCCTAGAAATAAGATGTAGCATCCTCCTTTGCTTTCTATAAATGTGCCAATAGGGCAAACATATTTGAAAAGGTATGGCTATACCAGACATCACACACACACACACACACACACACACACACACACACACATTTTCACTGGGCTGGCTTACTAGTAATAAAAAAAAATAATAAGTGTGGAAATGCTTGGCTAACTGAGATGTAAATTATAATCTAAGAAGTCAGTATTGCTATTTTATTGAGCAACATCATTTATCATTAAGGTACTTGTTAAAAATAACTTGAACAAATTTAGAAAATGATATTATGTAAAAATGGGTTAATGCATGTGCATTTCTCCAATCAAATGTGATTCCTTCACAATGAAGCTAACCTGTCCATTGGTGAAATAAATATACACAAACTTTACGGAACTTGAATTGAAATTAGCACCAAAATACAATGATATCATTGATTCTGCCACCTTTTCTATTATTTTCTAATTCTTTTAAAGAAATGCATTTTGCCAAGTCTATGTAGACCTCCAATAATTGATTCAGCAAATAGCTGTTTACCCAAGCATACCCTATGTCTAACTCAGTACACTGTTATTCACAAGAATTTTTAAATGATATTCTTTTACACTGGAAGCCTTATAATGCAGATACAAATCAAAGACATTGTAAATTGGAAAATCATTGCAATATGATGTTTTTGCAATTGCCAATTCTATTATTAGCATAGTAAAATTTGAAGTCATATAATGTGATATTTGGGTCTAAATCTTAAAGATAATTTCTAAACACCCAATTCCATCAAGTAGAACTGCAAGATTATTATTATTTTTCAGACAGAAACTCCCTCTAGCCCAGGCTGACCTGGAATTCACTCTGTAGTCTCAGGCTGACCTCATACTCACAGTGATCCTCCTACCTTTGCCTTCTAATTGCTGGGATTAAAGGTGTGCTTCACCACACTCAGCTAGATTATTAATTGAAAGATAAAAAACACCATTTTGTGTTATAATATCCATATAATATATCCATGTGGTTTGATTCTGTTAGTATGAAGTTAGCAGGGGCTGACCTTAGTTACCAATAATTGCTAATTCCACCAAAAGCTATCTAATTTACTCAAATTACTGTAAAGATCACCTTAATTTTCTATATTTCTGTTTAAAGAATTAATCTGTGTGGACTTCACTGGGATAATTCAGTGTTTTACATTCATTTACTGAAGGAAAGCCTGCCCTCAGAACAACAGAGCAATAGCAGGGAAGAGTCAGCAGGCATCTTCCCTGATCTGTGCTCAGCTGGAGTGCCCTGCCAGTGCTACCCAATACCAAAGCTGAGATGCCTAGGAGAAGCCGTCTGACTGTGGACACCAGACGGAGGCTGATTCTGTAGTGTCATCCTTTTCTGAAAACACTCAGAGCATGCCCACAGCCTCTTATCTGAGCCACTCAGGACCAAGTAGGTCAGTATTTACAAAAATACTGTGTACTGCATAAAGCTATGTACCAGATGATGCAAGAGAATGTGGAGAATCCACAGATTTAATGAAGTATTCCCCTCAGGATTTGGTTATCAGCATAGCAAGATAAATAAATAATAAATACTCTTTCTAATTTTGAGTTTCTGTTGATTAAAAGACGTGTGAGATATACATGTCTGTCAGACATAAATTTACCAGAAGCATGCTAATAAGCTAAGAGAAGAGTCATTAAGAATAAACAGGTTGGCTGAGCAGTTGCCTCTATGGGTAAAGTACTCAGTGCTCAAGCCTGAGAACCCAGGTTCAATCCTCTCCAGACCCCACATAAGAAAAGCCAGATGGCAGGCTTCTATGATCCCAGCATCCTGATGGGACACGGTGGGCAGGAACGAGAATGTCCCCGAAGCTTGCTGTAGCACAGAAAAGAACATCAGAACAAAATCACGGCGGAGACAAACCGTGCCTCAAATGAGATGGACAGGCCAGGCCTGATCCTGAAGCTGTCCTCTGACCTCAGTATGTGCGTGATGACATGCACACACCTGCACGCTCTCTCACAAACACATAGAAATAAGAGTACAGTGTAAATTTAAAGGAGAATGGGTTGTAATCATTTTTTAAAAATTAATAGAATGTATGGATTTTATTTTTCTTCATTAGATAGTGTTTATTTTCTTTTATATATAACAATTTATATTCATTTATCCCCTCACCCTGGCCCTGTTGTCCTGGGAGCCTCCTCAGGGGCGGGGGGGCTATGGCATTCACTGTGGGTCATGAAGGCATTAGTCAGTCCCTATGGGGTAGTGGGGGGACTCTGTCTCAGGGTATTCCTACCCACTTTATGGCTCTTACAGTCTTTCTACCCTCTCTTTGTCAATGTTCCCGGAGCCATGGCAGGCCTGTTGTCAGTCTGAGTTAGTGTTGAGTTCTCTGTTAGCCTCTGGGTTTCGGCTTTGATGGGTTTTGATTGATCTCTACATCTGTCACCACCACACTGGAGTTGGTGGTCAGTAATAACAGTGATATACAAAACAGAATGTTTTTTAAAGTATAACGTTTAAAACATATCAAATATGTGAAATAGGAGTTGACTAGCAGATATTTTAGATATACTTACAAAGACAGAAGGCAACTTCACAACTTTGACAACAGAAAGAACATTGGCTTCCCCAGTTTGAAAGTCAGAAAAGTGTAGCTTTTACCTGATTTAGTTACTGAGACATTTTTTCCCCTGCAAGCCAGAGGGGTTCCAACTCAATGATATGGAAATTAATAAACTTTAAAGTCTCTTAGTTGTAAAGTTATATTACTTGAATATCATCTAAGAAAGGAATACATATTGCTTTTTAAGTGAAACACATTTGAGTATCAACATATCAAATTTTTGTTGTATAAAATAATGCATTTGTTTCAGAGGGAGAAATGATTTCTACCAAAGAGTCTGGGATAATGGATGCTAAATACAAGAGAAGAATAATTCTGTGAATGCTGGGCATTGTGGCATACACCTTTAGTCCTAGCTCTTGGGAGGCATAGGAAGGAGGATTGCTGTGAGTTTGAGGCCAGCCTGAGACTACATAGTGAATTCCAGGTCAGCCTGGGGCTAGAGAAAGAGGCTACCCTGACCCCCCCCCAAAAAAAACAGTAATTCTATGAATATATGACTTTGAGTTAGGACACATTGAGTGGCAAAATTAAGGCAGATTAGCTTGAATAGAATCTGTGCACACAGCAGGGAAGAAACAAATAATTTAAATAAGAATGCTGAATTAAGGAGGCAAATAAAAAGGTTAAAAATCATGAAGTTGATCAGATCTAAGGAAAACACACAAAATAATGTGAAAGAATGGATATCGCAGATAGACACTTTAGAGGAAATCAGAGAGACAGTGGAAAGGATTAAAAACATAAGCAAAGCTTAGAGATGTCAAGAGCAAATGGATAGTGTGATAACTGCAGATTCTAGAATGTCACCTTCATAGAAAGCAAAAGAGAAGTATCACTAAGTCTGACCTTTGTTCTGTGGTGTCATGTACAGGAGAAATCTGATTTTAAATGATATCTGAAAAGAAAGTATAAGGTGTGTCAGGAGGGCAATCATTACTGACCTTCAGAACCATTATATACGAGTAGGACCTAAAACCAGAGTAATGTTATAATTTAAGGAGAAATACTCAGCACATTTGAGTATTTCAATGAATTTGGAGATGTAAGAAAGAAAAAAACAATGCCTGTGAGCTCCCATTAATGGTCAACGATCCATATCAAAGAAAGACTTTAAAATGCTGATTAGCTACTCATATGTCCTGCAGTGCATAGACAGTCAGTTCATGTAGTGACTATTCTGAGTGTGCTTAAATTTACATTGCATTGAACCAAGTCACATCTAATCAGACAGGCAGATGGAAAGAAACAAGTATTATTTTTAAACACATAACATATGAAAACATCAAGGATAATAAAGAAATATGAGGGAAGAATGATGATAATGGTCTTTAGTACTAGGGGAGAAAATGGAATATTCCAAGAAGAAGAGGGGAGATAATAAAAAATATAAAATATATACTAACAACTATTAGCCACACAAGGATGGTGTGGATATAGGGATGGGGTAAGGTCAAGGATGTCTTGCGGGTGCTGAACTTCTTTTTGTTGTAATGGACAAACGTGGATTGGGAGCATGAGCAAGTTGAATATCCAGAAAAATAAATGTTTAGATTTTAGAGGCTCCTGAGAAAATTTTGGCACTTGCACACAGCAGAGGAAGCTTAGCCAAAGTCAGAGAGCATGGAATTCTAATGTGATGTAGCTGAAACGGTGTACACAAATCTTGCCTCTTCCGTGAGGCTTGCAAACATAGGGGAAGAGAAGGTAAAGGATTGTGCGAGGCATGTGTTCATAGCTGCTAAATGCTTCTACAAATGCAATATGGTTTTGTTTCTTTATTGAATATACACATTTTATGACAGGTAATAGGAGCATCAAGCATTGAATCCCATGAAAGATGATAGTTATAAGAAGTAACAAAATGGGGTGAGGAAGGAGAGTGTGGAGATATTTCTAGGGAGTAATATCTGTAGATTCTATGAGTAATTGAGTGATAACTTGAACTTCTTAGTGATACTCCAAGGATGAGGAAATTATTCCATCATGGTATTAAAAAGTGCACCCAGAAAACAGGCCCAAGGGAACAAGACACTTTGCATATCCAAAGATGACAACCTATGTTTGGCCAAAATCACAGGGCTCCCAGAATTCCAGGAGCCTTGGTAGGTGGCAATGTCATAACTATATTCTAACCTAAGATGATAAAGGGGGTTGACTCAACTTCCTCCTTTTTCTTCCTGGCCTGATGAATTTTCCCACTCATGGGCTCTTCGCCATGTTTGATGCGCCATGGACAAACCTGAGCTTTCACCTCCATTTCAGCTGACCGATCCTGAGCTCTGACTGAGCGGACTTGCCCCATTTAACAAAAGTTCACTTCCCATCAGGAGTGGGGATCTTCCATCTTTTGGAAATCCCCTTCGTCCCTTGAGGAGCCTTTTCTTTCTGCTTTCTTTCCCTCTGATTCTAAAATACTCTGAAATAAGCTTTATTGTTTCTGACACTTTGCTGCCTTTTATTATATTTTGTTGTTGTTGTTGTTGTTTGGCAGAGAAAACAAGCCCATCACCCCAAGATGGTATCACTATCTCCCTTGGAATTTTTTTTTTCTTTTTCCTTCTAGAAGTTTTTTAAGCTAAATTTCATGTTTTAATGAATGAAAATCTAACTGAGCAACACAAAGTGATTGAAATTCATTAGCTTATTAATCCAGGGAAGACTGTTATCTGTACAGAAAACACAGATATCATTTTACACTGGGGGAAAACCAAGCCACTGAGTAGACAGCTACCTATGTAAAGCCAAATTAAAGGGAGGAAAAAAAGGCTGAAGACTATAAATGAGGATGGTTTTATATTGTACCTGACCCAGCTCAAAAAAAAAAAAAAAAAAAAAAAAAAAAAAAATGAATCAAAGAAGGCAGATTCATGCTTTCCAGGCAGGCCCCAGGAATGAGAATTCTCTTTTTATGTTAATCCCTTCTGTTTGAATCAAAAGCTGACAGAGCAGACAACAAAGGGCCTGCTAAATCTGTGTCCAAAAAAACGCGCTGCAATTTGTCAGCCTTCACATTACACGTGGCTTTTTACACATTGCTGGCCTCCAAACATAAAGATCCTGTTGGTTTCCCTAATTAAATGCAGTGAGATCAAAGGTGCCCAGTGACTCTGACCATTTCAAGGTATTCCAGAACTGAATGCAGATAAAAAACATAGTGGGGGGGACTGTTAGAAGTTCCAGAGACCGAGTTTTCTTTTTGCTTTTTCTACCTTGACCAAGAAGTCATAAAGCCAGGGCTGCCAGTGAGAGCTGCTGGTTTCCTTTGCTTGTACTCCCCTTAATCAGGTAATTGTTTTGACATCAAACTTGGAAGTATCTGAAATATAGAATATAAAAATGCCAGACATGTCGTGTGTGTAGAAAAGATGACATTGTACCCGAGCTCAAAAAAAAAGGTTCTGATGAATATTTTTCAAGGTAGAAAAAGACCCTGGAACAATGCATTTTCATAAGTCAATAATATATTATAGCAGAAGACACATTAAAATAAAATATGGCTGGCTATGGGTGACTAGACTTCTACTTTACCTCATGAATCCATTCATAGATTATTCACAATGGCTTTAGTGTTTACAGGAAATTCCAGTGTCAGAGGGATGATCTAATCCTGATTCCTTTGGGGTGAGTTCATATTGATTATCCTCATTAAGGGAACAATAAGTAATGCATCTGGAATGGGTCTTCTCTTTTAGAAGCACAATGTCTTGGCTAAAATGGAGCTTTGATAAAATTGTGAAAGCTTTTGAAAAAGATGCTAGGATACATACACTCCCACTTTCCCTCCAAATAGATTCGTTGGACTATCCCAAGATTTATGAAAATGGAAACTGAAATAGCATTGAAATGTAAAATAATATACATTGTATCCAGTAGACAATGTACATCAGCAAAATTTATGTTTGCTGTTGTTTTGGATTGAACTCAAGAATGTGTGAGTTCTGAGTACCACTGAACTAAGCCCTTCTGATATGATACTTTTTATCTGATATAACTTGAAACAGACATATTTAGATTTTTTTCCATGTAAACGTAAAGTATCCTAACAAAATAAAATGAAAAAAATAGTTCACTGCTAAGTATTGAACTTAGGGCCTTGCACATGCTAGGGTTGTGTTATATTATTACTAAGCCACATTCTCAGCTGATGGGAAGATTATTCCCGTGTGTGTGTGTGTGTGTGTGTGTGTGTGTGTGTGTGTGTGTTCATTCAGGATCTCTGTTTTTGATCTAGGCTGCTCTGAATCTCCCTGCCCCTGCTTCCCAAGAGAAACGATTATAGGAATACACGACCATGATATTCCTAGCCAAAATTTTAAAATGACAAATAATTTTCAATAAAAAGTTATCCAGGAAAAACAGAAATGTCTGTATACTTTACTTAGCAATAAAATTGCTTTCTTCAATATGTTCTTTATTAAAATGTAATAAAAACCTCTCCTGAAAACCAGATGGTAGATGACATGATAAATTAAAGCCCCACATATGTGTGAATAGAAAAAAATAACTTGCTGCTGACATAAATGACATTTACAATATCACATATGTTTTTTCTAATGAATATAAGATGATCTTGATATTGCAAAAGACCTTTATTTCAGGAATTAAACAGCTAGCAGAGGAAGAAAATAAATAATGTAATGAACTATATCCCAATTTGAAATAAAAGTCATAATATAATGAAAAATGAACACACCTAGAAAGAATACTCATTTTATCTATTAAGTTCTTCTTTTATGTATCTATTCCCAATTGTCACACATAAAAATTAAAAATGAATTTTAGGTCTAATCTAATACCTGCATAAGCACCTTGCCTCTCTCCAAATTTGCTATTTTTCACTCACAACATATAAAGAAAGGTTCTGCTAAGTATTCATGAGGCCTGTGATAGTCCAGGTTAACATAGACTTAATTTGAAGTATGTCTCCATAAAGTCACACATAAAGTCTTCAGTGTTTTGACTTTTTTTCTCTCAAAGTAGAGGTTTAGTTCATATGTAAACTAGATGAGAGATTGAAAGAGAGTGAAGTAGGTAACACCTCGTATGGCCCTTGCCACCCGATAGACCTCCATAAAGCATCACATATTTTTATAGTTCACAAGTTAAAACAGATCCAGACAGAAATGTAAATGAAACACGTATTCAATGAAGGCCATTTGCTGTTTTGGTGTTAAGTTTTATTCCATCGGCTGTATCCTAACCTGTCTGGCAGGTCCATTTCAACAGTTGTTATCCGTGCCTGGCTAGGAAGACACATTAATGGTGATGCATACTGAACAGATCTTGGGTAATTATAAGCAGAATATGTGAAAATTTCAGGAATTGTTCTTGTTAGAAATGGCCCACAAGCCACTTATTGCTTAGCAAATATTGAACTTGGGAAAATCATGCTAATGCGACATCTGCTGAAAATGGAAGGAAAGTAACTGATGGCCGGTTAAATACATAAATATGAAAGTGACAAGAACAATTGTGGGGCCTTGGGAAATCTGCCCAATGAACATATATAGGCCAAGCAGACAACAAAAAGAAAACCTGGTAAGTTTATGGAAAGAAAGAAAACACAGAGAATAAGTTATATTCATATACAAACATACATGTACCACAGTAAAACTTAATAGACAGCCACAGAGATGGAAAGATTGAGCTGAAGTCTCATATTAGGGAGACACGCACAACTCAGTTGCAATGTTATTAGGTATAGAAGCAGTTGCTAACTTGAGTGGTAATTGGCCCCAATCTTAAAAGGGTAATTGAATCCCAGCCCAATTAAATATTGACATAAATTAATAACAAGAGTTCTAAATCTAGGATAAACAATAATGAGAATTTGAACTCAACACTCAAAAAATAATGTATGGCTGTATATTTTATTTTATTTAGAGGGATTTAGACTGGAAACTAATCTCACAGATGATATTTTGTCCACAGCTTATTTGTTTCTATTTGAGTACCACTTACAGCTCCAATTGTAGGTTAAAGACACATAAAAGAAATCAAGAAAGATTCATAAATCTGTAAGGATGGCATAGAAGTTTAAGGTTCCAAAGGAAGAAAACAGATGGTCCTCAAAGAGTTTAACTGAAAAGAGTTTCAGAAAGGGTGCACACCACGAGGTGAGGGCGGAATTACATAGAGAGGCGCCATGCAATCTTAGCAGCCAAAGTCAGCCAGGGGCAAGGAGAGGCAGGATGTGAGATCTGAGGAAGACTGGGAGCCAGCAGGAAGGAGCCTGGGGCATAGCAGAAGACAGCGACTCTCAGAATGCTAGGAATGCAGTGTCAAGACCCAAACCAGTCTTTCCCATAGCTGCCATCTCTGCGGGCTACCTCTTGCATACTGAATCCCACAGAACGATGTCAGGGGAAGCAGTACCTAGTCTAAGGTTCAAGTTCTGTGGTATAGAACATGGCAGACAAGAGCTAAGAGTGAAGAGAAATGCCTGGGTGCAAAAGGGGAAGGCAAATGGAAACTACAAAGCTCAGTAAAATCAAATGTGATTGCAATGCTCTTTTCCCTTTTAATGCTTGATAGTGGGAATGAAAAAAAAAAAAAAAAAGATGATAAAATTTTCTTTACCGTAACTATTTGCTGGGTGCATAAAATTGTTTCTTCCACCCTGTTTCTGCTTTAAGTATTTTTTAATTCATACAAATGTATGCAATAAAGTGCAATTACAGCTCAATTAAAGTTCCAGCACAATTAAAGCACATTGAAAATAAATGGTACAAAACAAATCTTAGGTGGTGGTATTGTTTGCATTTACCGAGATTTTGGCTGTTGAAAATACCAATCTGCTATTAGAGATATAAGGAAATATTTGAATGTTCCATGTAACTTTGAAAAATCATAATCTCAGACCACACAATGTAAACTGAAGAAATAGAAAGGTTAAAAAGAGAGGAAAAAGGGCTGGAGAGATGGCTTAGTGGTTAAAGCGCCTGCCTGCTAAGCCTAAGTATCAGGTTCCAATCTCCGGGTCCCACATTTAGCCAGATGCAAAGTGACACAAGGGCACAATGCCGCACTTGACCACAAGGGGCGCACACATCTGGATTTCGTTCACAGCAGCTAAGAGACTGCTGGCGCACCCATCTCTATCTGTCTCTCTCTCCCTCTCTCTGTCTCTCTCTGTGTCTCTCTCCAAAAATTTAAAAAAAAAAGAGAGAGAGGAAAAAGTGGGACTTTATTATACCATCTTTCATTTTGAACTATTTTTGCCAGAAGGCTGGCAGGGAAGATGAAGTTCCCAAGGTACAAGCATTTATCTGCATAACTGTAGAAGCAAAGTGGGAGAGGAAGCTGAAGTGGATGGTACTGAAAACCTCATCAAAAGTATATGGCTAGGAAGACAAGCAGAGCCTCCACATTGGAATGGGAACCTAGCAAGGCAATGCTTCCTGTGCCTCAACCAGCACTGCCTTCTGTCATCAAGAGTGTTTTAAATTTCCACGTTAATACAGTCAGGTCTTCTGCAGTATGAACCTGGGGCAGCACTGGAAGTAAGCAGGTTGTCTCCATCAGTAAAATCCAACAGGATCTTATTTTAAAATCCTCAGAGCTAAATATGGCCATTCCTTCATGAGGACCCAGGCTGGGACCCAAATGGTGGGGATCTGCCTTTGATCCTCTGAGAGAGCATTACTGGAAATGCATACTGGTGGGCTTGGAGAAGGTCAGTTGTTATTGCAATGGGGCACTCATACTTATCTTGGGCCCAGCAGTATGCTGACAGCTTGCAGGAAGAAAGATGGTTGTAAGATGTGTGGGTTCCTGACTCTAGTAACTCAGGGATACCAAGGACATGTCCTCTTTGCTGGGAAGTGATTAGCTGAAGGCAGAGTTGTCAATACAAGATATTCCAGAGAATATGCTTTTGTTAAAACATCTCCAGTGTTATCCACTGACCAGTAACAGTGCTCTAGATCAGCCTGGACAAGACAAAAAGTTCTCTAGCAGCCAGACCTATCTCAAGTGAGATCTGACCCTAATTCCCAATGGAATGGTTTGGGGAAGCTCCCGGTGTCATAAGTTCCTGGAGTTATTAGCAGGAATCATTTATTTAGGATAGGGTGTAAGATGCATTGCTGCTGTGAGATAAATTTTAGAGGATGGTTATAGATGGGACACTGTTGTACTCCACACTATAGACACAAACTGATATTGCACTTGCCCACAAGGGGGTACATGCACCTGGAATTCGTTCACAGTGACTGATAGGCCCCTGACGTGCCCATTGTTATTTCGCTCTCTCTGTCTCTCTCTGACTCCCCCCCCCAAAAAAAAAACTCAACATTGGCATTAATTGTGTAAACCAGAAAGCAAAAGATATATTTAAATTTTACTCTTTTTTTTAAATCTTTTGATGAGACACACCTCTCAAGAATTGCAAAGTAACATGCAGAACAGGGTAAGTTTGATTGAAGGACATTCACCCACTAAGGAGAGATCACAGTACAATTTCAGGTATAGAATCACAAACATGTTTCGCCTTATAGTTGCTCCTGTGTTAATAAAATGTTTATTGAAATTTTAGTCTAGAGATTGCATTACCGTGGATCTTTTCCTCTCTTTCGTCTATTGTTTGTTAAAAAATAACTGAACTAGGCATGTGGGCTACTTTTAAGAATGTGAAACTGTATAGTCATGACCCTGTCCACAGAGAGAATATCAATAGCTTGTTCAGTCACTGAGTATTTATAATACTTTCCATCCAATTCAGTCAGTGTGCTAGGAAAGATGAGCTTGTGCTTGGGAGTTCCAAAGATGATTTTTAAAGATTGGGAACTAGCAAATAAGTTTTAGATGTGCCGAAAAGCAAAAGTAAAAATCTAGTTAAACCAATGATTATCAGGAAGTCACTACATGATATTCCCAATTTTATGGGAATAGAGGCCCAAGGAGAGGAGATGGTATTATAAAGCCTTATGCCCTCAGAGTGACTGCTTGTATATAAAGGCAATGGAACACAGAGAGAGAGTGGGTTTGGGAAACAAACCAGAGACCCTGAGAAGACAGCCACTGCTGTGTACGCTGTCTACAGCCAAGACATTGGGAAAGTAATTCTTGGCTTTTCTTTGCTTCTTGCCAGTAATAGACAATTGCATGGGAGCCTTTGACAGTGAGATTTAGAGAAGGGGATGATAAGGGCAAGCTAACTATCAGAAGGGCAACCAAGAAAGGATAAGGAATGGAGCTGAGGATAAATCACCAGCATAGCCGAGAAATATAAAATAATTGACTTGACTACAAACATAATTATGGTCTGATCTTGTAAAGACACAAAAGGCTACAATCAATCAAATTTTATTAGCCTGTCTTAAGTACATTGAGCACCTTAAATATGACTGAAACCTGTCAACATAACTTCCAGATATAATTTAAGATCTTCTCTTGATTTTACACATACACACAAAAAAATCTTCTTGCTTCTAACCAGGAAGAGGTAAGTAACCTAAAATCCCGCCAATATCATCATTCACACTATTGCTATATTGCGTAATTATTCAAAACTTCAACAAAAATTGTGTTAGAGATTTGGCTAAAAGGGTTAATTCCCAGGCTGGGAAGATGGGTTTTGGGGTATAAGAGCTTCCTGAGAAAGCATAAGGACCTCAGTTGATCACATCAGCCATGAAGAAAGCCAGGCATGGCTTCATATGCCTGTAACTCCTTTGCTGAGAGAGGCGGAAACAAAGTATGGTTGAGGCTCCATGGTCAGACTGTCTGACTAAAAAGGAAAGGTAATTTCAGTGAGAGATTCCATCTAAAGGAAATGAAGCAGGCTGAAGTGTGATATAGGAGGACACTCAATAGTCTCCTCAAACCTACAGAAAGAGAGAGAGAGAGAGACCACGCCTTTGTGCACATGTATGTGTGTGCATGTGCACACAAAAATTCAAACACTTTAGATTCAGTGAATATTATAGCAGTGAGAGAATTATAACCAAAACACTACCAGTCCATCTATAGTTCTGTGAATTATCCCTGGCCTGACATCATATGTCATTCTTGGAATGTTCTCAACTCACATTTCAAATACCAGTCTTGGTAGTTTGAATAAGATAGCATAAATGTATGGCCCATAGACTCAGGTATTTGACTGAAATTGAGTTTGCAACCTTAGCCCCGAGCAGGCAGACTTCTGCTACAGGGGGACGGGGGCGTGTCACTGGGGTGTATCTGATTCCAGCTCAGTGGTGTGGACAGAAAAGCATAAACTCTGGTGTGTCGAGCTTTCTGGTGGTGCTGGGTGCTGGTTGTTTGTCTCTGCCCGGATCTATGCAAGGAGCCAGCTTCTTCTGTCATTGATGGGACTCACCCTGTATCTCTGTAAGCTTGAAATAAATGGCTTCTTCCCATAACTTCCCCTAACTGGGTCTGGTCCCAACAACATGAAGATGACTACAATACCAGTCACACCTTATTATTTGCAATTTCCTAAAAGGACAAATCTATTCTTCAGTGTCTAAGGCCTGTCTTAGAAAAGTGTCTCATCAGCACATTAGCCTTGCCTGACACACAGGAATATTTTAAGCCCTCATTCTTGTGTCAGCATCTCTGTGAAGCCATTTGTATATACATATGGCTTCACCAAGATCCCATATACATACATACATATATATATATATATATATATATATATATATATATATATATATATGAGAGAGAATGGACACCCCAGGGCCTCTATCGACTGCAAATGAACTCCAGACTTGTGTACTCCCTGTGCATCTGGCTTATATGGAACCTGGAGAATCGAACCAAGGTCCTTAGGCTTTGCAGGCATGTACCGTAACCACTAAGCCATTTCTTCAGCCCTGAAGCCTTTTCTGATGCCACTTTGTTAACTGAGTAGATCACACCTAGCCCTTATTGGTCTCTACATCTGTGCTAAATGTGTGGCAGTCATAGTCAGATGACATGCCTAGACAGTTTGAAATTGGGAACTCTGTGTAATGTTGACAAGATTCACCCGAGATATCAGAAGTGTAATGGGAGTTCACAGAATACAAAAACACAGTAGAGATTCTAAGGAAAGGGGAAAGATGTTATGACCAAGGGGGTGTACAGATTGTGCAACTTGCTAAACACAGATCCAATATTCATAGGACAAAAGGGCATATTTATTCTTTTGAATGGAAATTGTTATGTAAGGACTGTAGTTTTGAAAAATCAATAATGATTACTGCAGAATTGCTTGATGGAGTTAAGTCTATTCTTACTGAATGACCACCCTAACTTTGTCTATATTCATGAACACTTAGAAGTTACTCTGACACTGACCTAGCATGTTTAGCCTCTCTGTGCAGAACTGCAACATTTAAGGCTGCAAAACCCAGTAACAGAAGTGAGTAATTTGCTGTGTTTGACTCTATGCTTGCTTTTGGCAGTTGGACTTCTTCTATGTTTTGACTCTCTAAGCCCACTTCAAAAAAACGTTTAGAGAAAATACACATGGGCTTGTACAGATATATGATCATCTACCCATCAAGTTATGAAACACACCTAGGTGACCATCAACAGAAGAATGGTTCAACAAAAGTATCATCTATACAGTGGAGTATTACTCAGTCATAAAGGAAAATTGAATCATGTTACTTGCATATAAGTTAGATAGAAATAAATATCATCATCTTGTGAGATTCATAAAGACAACACTGCTTGCCTTCTCTCATATGTAATGTCTACATTATTTTAAAGACAAGAAAGTATAGAAAAAAAGTGTATTTGGGAAGATAGAGACCAGGGAAGGGCTGGGGAGGGCATGAAATGGTTATATGGGTTGTTAATATGAGTAATGTTTACTATATACATGTATGGAAAGGTCATAATAAAGCTGTTTTTTATAATTGATATATATTAATTAAAATAATGATTATTAGAACACTGAGCAAGCAAGTGTAAAAATGAGGTAATTACACTTTTTTAGGCTAACTTTCATACTGAAAAACATTTAGTCCTTGGGTATTAAACATAATGCATTGCTTACATGTCCATCCCATCTCTCATTAATATTTTGAAAATAAAACAGATTTTATTTACAATATCTCAAGTAAACTTCATGGTGTTTGGAGTGTAGTAAAGAATTTATAGGAGTTTCATTCAGGAAAAAATAATTAAATGACTCACTTTAATAACCTTGCTCATTTTATATCGATGTCATGTAGAAGAGGACAAGTAATGCTTTATAAATCATATTTATAGAACTTTCTGACAAAAGAAAGACTTTAAGCTCTCAAGCTTTACATATAATAATTATCTGTGACCCTTGCAAGAGTGTGCTCTGAAGAAAATTTCTATATGAAACTTCTCTAAACCTCTTGCTGCCACCTCCCAACATCAAGTCAGTTAGTTGAAAAGTGCTTTTATGATAAATAGACATCATAAAAGAGCAGACAATGGAAACTGGGAAGACGTTTATGTAAACTGTCCTTAGTATTTCGGAGAAGTTGTTCATATGGAGGAAGTAGAACGGTCAGCATGGAGGAATGAGTAGCCGTGTGGTGATGCCAGGGTGTGATCTATGGAAGAACTGTCCCGAAGCCAGGCGGCAGTGCTTAGGTTCAACAGAACAACAGGTGCCCTACAGGACAGTAAGGGAGGAAGAGGAAAACATAATCTAATGCAAGCGTCACTGTGTGACAAGCTCAAATCCTTCACTCTGCTAGCATAACCGGTCTGTGGGCTTTACCTAAAACTACGAGTGCAAATGATAACGATAATTCAATTCACCATCTCATTTCTCCAGGACTTCTAGGAGAATTCGACATTTTACTCCTGACTTCTGACTCTCGTTTCCTGCTTCAGTTTATATCTTAATTTCTGCAAGTATAGCTCTCTTCCGAATTGTTGCTTTGGGGAGGAGAAACATATGCCAAACACTTATGTACAAATGAGACTTGTAGGAGGTGTTTGCTTTGAAGCGGTAGAGTAATAAGATGAATAAACACAAACCTCATGAAAGGACTTAAAATTAGACATTAGTGTCACTTGCTAGTTAGAGACTAAATAGCTAAAGCAAAAGGAAGCAAGGATTCTGTGGCTCAACCAAAATGGCCTTTTTTTGGTTTTCTTGTTTTTTTTTTCAATTCCCTATCATAGCAAAGAGACTAGTAGGATAGTGCTGATGAGGTAGTTTTCATACTCAAAAGGTGCCTTAAGTTTCCAACATTTCGTAACCCATGCAAGGGTGAAGAAAAGCCAAGAGACAACAGTGCCTTCTTTAGTAGGTAAATTGTGAGCTGAACACATCACTAGCCAATGCACAGTGACACTCCCACTCCTCAGAGAAGGTACTAGAGATATCTTCTCTGAGAGCTGGTGGGAGTGAGGTGTATGGATTTCTGTATATGGCACCATGTAGTGGAAGGGGGTGCTCCAGTCTCTACTATCCTCTATTGTATAAAGAAACAACAAATTATTGATAAAGTAATATTTTGCTAAGACCCTCCTACCCCACTACCTGTGCGATCATCTTTTTTTCTCATGGAACAAGCTAGAATATCTTCTTCTAACATTATGCAAAGCAAATTGCTTCATTTTATCTTTCTTCCACCTTCTGAACAAAGTGTCAAAGATTTACTACCTCATACTAAAAATAAAAAAAAAGACCCAGCTTAGTGCTTTCCTTCACAAAGACCATATGCCCAAGTGAATTATTTTGTTTCTCACACGGCAAGGAGAAATTCAGGTGGTGTGGTTAATTTTTTTTCTGTATCATCACAGATAAGAGCCCTAATGTGGAAGACTGAATGTTACCATAAGAAGCTTGCACATTAAGCAGTACTTTGTATGGAGTCCTTGAAGATTTCCACAAAAGGAAAGTCTTTTCTGCTTTAGATGGCAAATGAAGCTGGCACTACATCATGCCTGTTGGACTGTAATAGGAAGGTAAAAATCCTAGACAGGATTCTTCCAGTAAAAATACATTCATTTTCAGTAATTTAGTTTTAATTTACAGATAAAAATCTGTAATTTGGAGTTGTGTTTATGTTATATATATTCAAATGAGAGTAACGTGTCCATCTCCTTAAATAGTTCTCTTTTCACATTCAGAATCTTTTCTTTCTAGCTATTTCATTATTAATTTTTACTATTTTTTTTAAAAATTCTGCCATTGGTCTTTGTTTAGCAAGGTATCTTTTCCTTTTTCTGCATAAGGCCTTTTGTGGTCCTACTGAAAACTTTTATAATGGAATCCCCAACAATGTTATCAATTGAATATAAACAATAAAGTTATTGGGGATATAACATAATAGTTTTTAACCTCGCAGAGAGTAAAGCCTACTGAGAAGAAAAAAACAATCATCATAGTCCAATGCAGTCTTAGAATCTGGCAGAGGGCCACACTCATCTGTAAAGGGCACCCAAGGACAAAGAAGAAGGTGGCGTTCTCAAAGAGTGGACAGGAAAAGGTCATACTTCGCAAGAGAAAGGAGGATAGTGGGAAAAATATCCATCTCTGAAGAATTCCGGTGCTGAGGCCAGCAAGGAGATGTGTTGCTTGGAATATGGAATTTAAGATATAAAAATATGGCTTTGATGCATACCTGGGATTTCTGAGTTTTCACGTCATAGCAATAGAACACCATGGAAGGATATTAACAATCACTACATTGGCTATGGTTTGCAGACAATGGGAAGGTAAAACTCACAAACTAAGGCCCAATTGTGCACAAGACTTGTGGCTACCTCATCAACTTCCAAATGGAGTACCACAATTGTCTACAACTCTCTACCCCAAGACTAAACATTTAATATTGTCATATCCATAGATAGACTGGATGCATGGATGGGTATACCAATGTATACATAAATTAATAGACTTACATGTATGAAAGAAAAGTATAATTTTATATATATATGACTATATATGTATATGTAGATGAATAACTTTTGAAAGTAAATAAATTAATAAAAGTCAACCCTAAGAAAAGTCATACATTATCACCTCAGGATTAATGTATCAGACCACTGTTAAGTCATTTAAAACCTTCTCCCAAAATGATATCCCCTTGGTTCCTACCACCCACCAAGTAGGTTCAACCTCTTTGTCATATCTGACAAAGTATTCTTGATTTGACCAGAAGAGATTTCTAATTTCATTTCATCCCACTTTTTACTTCTTGAATAATGACATGTCAGTGGCCATAACAAAGCAGACTGATAAGTAATGTTCATAGTTAAAATCACAACCCTAGTGGGGTGTGGTGGCACATGCCTTTAATCTCAGCATTTGGGAGGCCAAGGTAGGAGGATTGCTGGGAATTGGAGGCCAGCCAGAGACTACATAATGAATTCAAGTGAGGCTGAGCTAGAGTGAGACCCTACCTTAAAAAAAAAAAAATCTCAACCCCTACAAAGGTGCTAGAACCTTTAAATTGCTCAACACATTTGACAATTTTTTTGGAATACATAGGGTCAGTGGGAAGCACATGTCCAGTTAGAAATTTTATTGTTCTCCTATCACATTTCTTAAGGGAAGTGGTCCCAGATGCCCAGATATGGAGCACACTGAAGCAGATTGTCTTCCACAACCTGAGCTACAAATATTCCCTGAAGATCCTAAAAGGTGGTACAAAGATCATACAGTATCCATATGGTTTCAAAGTGTTAAGGTGAGCCACAGGAAAACAAGACATAGTAGACAATGACTCTGGAACAGCTGACACAAGTACTTCTCTGAAAGAGGCTTTTTTCCCAATTGATTGCCACATTTTCAAAGATTCATATTCACTTATTCTAGAAAATAAGCAATCAACCATGCTATCAATCAATCAATCAAAAAATAAATAGTCAGATATTGTTGTACTTAAATTCATCTAAAGCATAGATTTCTGTCGGTTCTGTACAGTAAAAGAATATGCCCTAGATAAAGGACATTCTTAGGTCCTTTGGGAGGGCCAACCAAGCTGGTAAGAAATGAGCTTAGTTCACAGAAGCTACTCAAGTAATTCACGTTACACATTAAAGATGTGGCACAGACATCAGGAGGTGACGATGAATAATCTAATCTCTGTGATATTAAATTTCAGGAGATTATTTCTTAAATGGATTTGGTCAAATGGAAGACAGAAGGGACAAAAACAAGGGAAGGAACATGAAATTGTGGGTGCACCAAAACAGATTCTGGGGGGGGGGCTGGTAAAGAGCTAATCAGCCTGGCTTAAAATGCGAACACACTGAGTTATTGAAAAAGTAGCTTTGTCATGTCACAGGGACAGATTAAATTGTTTTTCAACCCCATTGCATTTACTTTTTTTTTCTTCTTTTATTTTTTCTTTGACAATTTCACGCACATAATTGCATTTTAATCATATATACCCACATTATCTGTTCTAGTCTGCTCCCACTTCTGCTGAAATCCTTCGTCTACCCGCCACTTGCCAGTGGCTATGCCACCACCAAAGCTCATAACCCTCTGACCCCCAGCAACCTTCAAACAGCGATAGTCCCTCAGGAGGGAGGGCGTCATGAGTCCCTCCTTGATGTGATGGAATGTTGAGTGGCCCTCTCTTGTGCAGGTCACCTCTGCTGATGTGAGTTCCTAAGTGCAATTGTCATGCCCTGTCCAGATGACAGAGTTTTATCGCACCCCCTCCTCATTCGCCAGCTCTGATTCTTTCTCTCTCTTTTCTCTAGTAGTCCTTGAGCCTTGGAGGGAACACTGTAGATAGATGTCCGTTACAGGGCGAAGCCCTCCACAGTTACTTGTCTGTATCACTTTGACTCTGTATTAACTGGTTCCCACTACAAAAAAAAAAATAAATAAAAAAAAAAGGAAAAGAAAAACTTTTCTGACCAAGGCGAAGAGCACCACTAATATGTTGGTATAAATATAAAGATTTAGAAGGCAGTTTAATATCTATTTACCAAACAACAGTAGTATAGGGTCTATGACCTCTTTAGCCATTTTTCACCTGTTTTCCAATACCAGGACTGAACTTCCCTTGTGGAGTGGGTCTCAATCCCAAGCATAAAGTGGTTGGTTACAACTGAAAGCAAAAAGGATATGTGAGTAAATATTCTGATTGATTGATTGATGCAAATGGAAAATTTCAAGGACTTTATCTGATTTTCCATTTGAATCAAACTACAGCTCATAGTATTTTGTTTGATTTGCACTTTTGTGTCAAGAGTGCACAAAAGTCATAATCATGGTTGGAAGGAGCTTGTGCAACCACTACTAACGTGATGCATCTTTTTAATATAAGAAGTCTCACACAAGGTTTCTTATGTACATAGAATGCACTGGGACTGTGGTCAGTTTATTTGTGGAAGTGTGTTTTCTGGGATATGTCTTTTGGACTACGACAAGTGCAGCATTGTTTATGAACTAAAATTAATGTTCAGCATCAGAGTGAGATTTAAAGCTCTCTGAATTTTAAAATTGACTGGTACCACTGATGGTTTTATAGTGTAATCAATACACTAATGTTCTTGCTTATGAAGGCAGCTAAGTGAAATTATGTTTACAAACGTGTTAATTTCTCAAATATGCAGTGAAATGGAAAAAATAATTATAAGCTTTGTATATTATTAAAATTGCCCATGAAAATAGAAGCAACAGAAATAGTCACAAAATGATCATAATGTACAGTACACATAGCTCGTGTGAAAAGCTTGCATGCTAATTTTTACCTACACAGAAGTTTGAGAACAACAGAAATACACTTATATTAGGTCTGTGCATATGTATATGAACACTGGGTATATTTTTACTTTACTATAACTATCATACCCTAAGATTGGAGAATTCTAGAATTTTCTTCCATATGTGCTGTTTCTACCATTTTGTTTTTAGTTTTAAGATTATATAATATTAAAATATGCTAATGGATTAAAGGATATTTTCTTATTCTTTCCCCATTTTCATTTAACTGTACAAATGAGCATTGCTTCCCAATCACTCGGCCAGGATGCACATGTGCAGATCCGATTATTGACAGGTTCGGATTGTTACATATATTCAAATTTGCACAGGTGTATTATGGTTGAAGACCAGAAGTACTCCTGTATTTAAAAAAAAAATATTATTTCTTCTCTTACATCTTTTTTTATATTTTATTTTTATTTATTTGACAGAGGGAAAGAGGCAGAAAGAGAGAGAAAGAGAATGGGCACATCAGGGCTTCCAGCTACTGCAAATGAACTCCAGAGGCATGTGACATCTTGTTTATCTGGCTTATGTCAGTCTTGGGGAATTGAACCAAGGTCCTTTGTCTTTGGAGGCAAGTGCCTTAACCACGAAGCCATCTCTCCAGCCACACTTCTCTTACATCTTTATTGTTAGCATCCACCACCAAAGAAATCTCTCCAACATGCATCATAATGCACTTCTGTCTCCTGAGTGCCTCACATATCCATTGCAGGAGTTTTTATTGCTTCCCTCACTTTTCTTTTGTAATCAGCAGTGAAGTTCTTTGGATGTGAACATTGAAAAATATTTAGCTTACATTGGATTTTCAAGTACTTTTATTTTGTGCACTTTCATTATGTTTTTAAAATTTTGTACTTTGCACCTGCCAAATAAAATCAGTTTTGTGGCTGCTAGGCCATGTCAAGAAGCTTCAACTTTCCACTGTGCCAGTTCAGGTAGGGAGATTATTATTTACATAGTAATGAATTTATTACAGGAAAAATCCTTTTCATTGCATGAACATTTTTTATTGCACCGCATTAATCTATTGAGGTTAGTAACTGGACATAGTGAATAATGCTACTTAAAATAGTTGAAGAAAAATGATTATTTCTTCCACAGTCATATGCCAAAATAAATTGATTTTGAACAGAAATCCTAAAATATTTAGGTTGATGAGTGAATGTTATGAAACACATAATACACTGTAGACATTACCTTAGAACATCCCAAGAACAGAGATGCATATTTCACTAGTGCCTTGTGTATTCACTGAGAGGGTGTCTGCACACAATATAAGACCACACAAAAAATTTTATTAAGTGACATAAAAATAATACTATACAGATAGGTGTGGTGGCACACGCCTTTAGTCTCAGCACTTGGGCAACAGAGGTGGGAGGATTGCCAAGGGTTTGAGGCCACCCTGAGAATACAGAGTGAATTTCAGGTCAGCCTGAGATACAGTGAGACCCTACCTTGAAAAACAAAACAAAATTATATATATATATATGTATGTATATGGAGAGAGAGAGAGAGAGAGACTAAATAGATAAATTCAGACAATATCACTATCAGCAGACTCTGAGCAAAATGAATTTAGAATCAGTACTATTAGAGTTGAAAATATATGTATTCTTTTTGAAAAACAAACATTAACTTCTTATGCTAAAAACACATACTTTTAAGAAACAAAATTTCTGATCAACAGCTCATTGTGGATGTATACTACATCTTGGTACAGGGAATTACAGGCCAGTGCCAAGGGGAAAAGAAAAAGAAAAAGAGAGAGGAAAGAGAAACAGGAGAAATTTAAGGTAAGGCTTCATCTCACCCTCTCCAGGACCCTTTGATTCAGGTGCTCCCCCTAAGGTCCTCTTGAGGGTTCCACCTTTTATTCTAACTTCCAGGATGTAGGATTCTATGGCACCACTTAAATTCGGGTTCAGTTTTGTGTCCCTCCCCCCCTCACACCCTTCCCCTTTCCCCAAGCCCAACCCTCCCTATTGTCTAAGCCTGGAGATGCCATTCAGGTATGTCAGCAACTCTGGCTGATCCAGGTTAGGAACTGCAGATGAGTGAGACCATGTGATGATTGTCATTCTGTGATTGTGTGAGTTCACTTAGAATGATCTGTTCCATGTTCACCCATTTTTCTACAAATTTCATTGTGTCATTTTTCTTTTTCTTATTGCTGAGTAGAATTCCATCATGTAGCTATACCACATCTTGGTCTTTCGTTAATGGACACCTGTGTTGATTCCAGTTCTTAGCTATTAGGAATTGAGCAGCTGGGCTGGAGAGATGGCTTGGCAGTTAAGGTGACTGCCTGCCAAGCCTAAGAATTCAGGTTCCAATCTCCAGGTCCCATGTTTAGCCAGATGCGAAAAGTGACACAGAGGCACAATGCCATTCTTGCCCAGAAGGGGCGCACATGTCTGGAGTTCATTCACAGAAGCTAAGAGGTCACTGGTGCACCCATTCTCTATCTATCTATCTATCTATCTATCTATCTATCTATCTATCTATCTATCTATCTATCTCACTCAAATAAAAAAAGAATTGAGCAGCTATAAACATGGTTGAGCAAATATCTCTGAACTGAAATGTGTCATTTTTAGGGTAAATGCCCAGTAAGGGAATAACAGGATCTGCTGGTAACTCTACATTAATCATTTTCAGGAGTCTCCACAGCCTCACCAACATTTGTTTTCATTTGATTTTTTAATGTTTGCTATCCATACTGGGGTAAGGTAGAAGCTCATAGTTGTTTTAATTTGCATTTCCCTAATGGTTAGGGATGTTGAACATTTTCTTAAGCGTATGTTAGCCATTTGTAATTCTTCCTCTGAGAATTCCCTATTCTGTTATCTCCTCCACTTTTGGAGTGGGTCGTTTGATTTCTTTTTTATTGTTTAGGTTTTTGAGTTCTTTGTAAATTCTAGATATTAGGTTTCTGTCAGTGGTATAACTGGTAAAGATTTTCTCCCATTCAGTGGGTAATTTATTGGCTCTACGTGTGGTATATTTGTCAGTGAAAAAGCTTTTCAGCTTCATGAGATCCCATTGGCTGAATGCTTGTTTAGTTTCCTTGGCTACTGAGGTTTTGTTCAGGAAGTCTTTTCCCAGTCCTATGGCATGGATGGTGCCTCCTATTTTTTCTTCCCGTTGTTGAAGAGTTTCAAGTCTTATATTGAGGTCTTTAGTCCATTTGGACCTTTTTTGTGTGTGTGTATATGATGAAATGGTGGTTCAAATTTCATTTTTGTCCATATGGTCATTCAGTTTGTTCAACACCATTTGTTGAAGAGGCTGTCTTTTCTCCAGTCTACATTATTGGCACCTTTTTCAAAGATCAAGCAGCTGCAGATATTCCCTCTCCCCACCCCCATAACGCATGGCTCACAATCCCCATGTGGTTGACCTGCATTCCCCAACGAGGAATGCCTCTTCAGAAAAGGGGCAGGGAGGAGGAAAAGGATAGTACCAACATGTGCTGTTTACATACTAAATATGTCACATCTAATAAAAATAAATTTAAAAAGAGAAAAAAACACATAATTTCACTTAGGTCTGAAGTATATCATATGTGTGTGAAATTTAATTCAATTATGTGTAAAAATCATTTATAGAAGTATTTGTCATTATAGCCATAGACTCAAAACACAATAATCACTCTAAGTACATGTTATTAACAGAATTGTTGAATAAGTTATTTAATCAGTGGAATAATCCAGAACAGAGTACGTTTAAAGAATTGCCACATTAAAGAATGTGGTGTGGGGATATGGCTCAGGGGGGAAGAGAGCTTGGTGTGCAAGCATGGGATCTTAGTTTAGTCAATGTAAAGTGTTGGGCATGGCCACACACACACACACACACACACACACACACACGTAATTCTAATGCTGATAAGAACAGAGGCAGGAGAATCATTGGTCAGCCAGTTCATCTTTACAAAATGGTAGTTCCATATTTAATGATACTATCTCAAGGGCATAAGGCAGAAAAACAATAGTGGAGTGTACTCAAGTTCCCCTCTGGCCTCTGAACCCATGCATACAGAATGTATACATCTGCACACACTCAGGTGCATGCATTCATAGCACACACACACACACACACACACACACACACCATGAAAGCAAGGCAAAAGTACAGCAGAATAAACAAGGAGTATTCTCCTTAATATCAACACTGTATTTATCTTGGTTGCCAAATGCAGTATTGAACTTTTCAGGTGAAATTTAAATTCCTGAATATGTAAAGTATGAGATAAATTGAATTTCCATGACAAATAATTAGAAATTACATATCTTTTCAAACGTACATGGATGCTGTTCTTCCAATCTCAATAGCTCTTCACCAGCACATAAATCACAAAACTGTCTCATATTATTAATGAATGAGTGCTTTAATTCATTTTCTATCAAAAACAAGTTATATAGTGAAAATCATTTCATAAAGCAATGGAAAGTGTACAGCTTGATAATTCATAACAACTGAATCTAGCAGGGAAGTGCCCCTGGCATGTTCACTCCATGCTCTTTTCCATTTCTGCCCTTGCTCTCCTATCCGTAGAGCAAAGACACCAATGTTAAGCATCATGTTTCATACTTTGTCTAAAATTTATGGACTTTGTGTACATGTGAGTGTGCATGATATGTGTACTTATGTTATTATATATGTGCATTCATGAGTATGAGTATGGGTATATCTGTGCCACTGTGTACGTGTACCATGGAAGTCAGAGGACAACCTTGAGTTGGGCTTCACCTTCCATGTTGTTTGAGGCAAGATTTTTTTCATGTTATTTACAACTGCCTATACCAGGCTATCTGTCTCATGAGTTTCGACAGATGCTCCTGTCTCCAACCTCCCATCTCACCACAAAAGGGCTAGGGTTAGCCAGGCGTGGTGGCGCACACCTTTAATCCCAGCATTCGGGAGGCAAAGGTGGGAAGATCGCCATGAGTTCGAGGCCACCCTGAGATTACATTGTAAATTCCAGGTCAGCCTAGGCTAAAGTGAGACCCTACCTTGAAAAACCGAAAAAAAAAAAAAAAACAAGGGGGGGGCTAGGGTTACAGATGGTCACTTGTGAATTTGTTTTTACATGGGTTCTGGAGATCCAAACACATGCACAGCAAGCCCTTATTCCAATTTAGCCATCTCCCAGCCCCACGCTCATGCTTTTGTAACTCTTAAACCAATCCTGCCCACCAATTAAAGGCATTTTTCTCATTCCAACGTAAATTACATGAGCAATGACAGATTTCTATGGGCATTATTTGTTAATTCTTTTATAAAAATAAATTTTTATTTATTTTCTTGAGAGAAAGGAGAGGGAGGGAGAGAGAGAGAGAGAGAATATGGGCATGCCAGCCTCTCTTTCCACTTCAAACCCCAGATGCATGAGCCACTTTGAGCATCTGGCTTTACTTGAATACTGAAGAATCAAACCCAGATCAGCAGGCTTTGCAAGCAGGCATCTTTAATCACTGAGTAATACCCCCAGCCCCTGCTTTGTTATGTTTGTTTGGTTGTTTTGCTTCTCTCTCATATTTCAAGAATATCATTATGACGTCATCTTTATTTCCACTTCTAGTAGTTAGAACCACATTTCTTCCATATGACCTTGCAGATACTAAAGGTATGGATCTTAAAACGTAGTTGTGGGGGGTTAAAGTTAATTTGTTATGTATGCGTGTGCTTACAGGCAGGAAGCAAAGAAAATGTGTGGGTGCAGCTAAGAGTGCTAGGTCATCTAGATGTAGATTTTTTCTTTGTTTCCTCTGTTTGTTTCAGCAGAAAACATAAGAAAGCTGGTAGCATTAGGCCTTGCTTCTCAGAAGTAATTACCAAGGACTACTAAAATCCCGTCTCATGAAACATTTTCGAATGCCTAAAACCAAATCTCAAGAAAGTTCTTCAAGTCAGAACAGGAAACTTATGAGAAGTTACCTAACCAAAGGGGAAAAAAAAAAATCTTAGCCTGAGGATGATAAACAAAATGATATTTTCTTTTGCAGATAGCCTGAAAAAAAATATGTTCTGCACAATTATGATATGTAAAGATATTTCAAAAATTCAATTTATGGGCTTCTAACTTAACTTCAGAAAGTTCTTGTAATTCGTTATGAGTTTAAATAAAATTAAGCTGTCAGCCTTAAAAAAGAATTCATTTCTTTTTCTTTGTATACATGCAACGTATTCTGCCCTCAGTAACCTTAGACCACAAGATATATTTACTTTCTGTGGAATGAAATTTAATGAGAAGGAGCCACTTTATACCCTAACTTAGATGAATCCTGGCAATCTTCCTCCTGTCATTTTTACTATTGAAATGAATGGCTGGAGAAGGCTGTCCAGGGATGTTCAGTTTGAGGAAGTTTAATCAAAATCAACAGCACGCATGGGGCAGGAAAGTGTTGTTAAGAATCTCCTTTCTGCCTGGTGGCAGCCCAGTAAAGAGCCTTTGGAAAGTTATATTTTTCTCTTCAGTGAAACCAGCTCATCCTAATGTCTCTGAATTACTCAGAGAAAGCTCTGCCTTTTGAACACACTTGAAAAGGATACCTTTTAAAAATCATGTTTAAAACACTTTACCATTTATACATTTTTAAAATAATTTTTTTTTTTTTAAGAAAAGAAATTGACCATTAACTTTTCAGTGAATTTCAGATGGAAGAGATGGCACAAAGGGTAAAAACACTTGCTGTCAAGTATATAAACTTAAATTTGGGTGCCCAGATCCATGGAAAGCTGTAACACACTTGTAATGCTAGGGTGCCTTTGGGGTGTGGGAAGGGAAATAGGAGGAAGCCTGGAAGATTACCATCTATTCTAATAATTTAATTAATAAGATACTTTCCAACTGCCCTCTTTCTTTGACTGTTATTTAATTTTTGAACTGGCCATATTTTTTTGAGTTACAATTTAACTTCTCAACTTTCATGTGGTACACTTCTATTTACATCTGGCTAACCTCACACATATTGAACAACAATGAAGTATTAAGTCAATGAACAAATGACTTCAAAACTATTCCAATATATTTTTAATTTTTCTTTTGTAATAATAACATTGTTTTCTGGTTTATAAAGTCTATTTTACTGCTATTTTATCAGCAATGATTTATCATAAGGATTCTTTGTTATCCCCCCCCCTTTTTGTTTTGGAGAGAGACAGTGAGAGAGGGAGAGGAAGACAGATAGAGATGGGCACGCCAGCAGCCTCTCAGCTACTGCTGAGAACAAAATCCAGACACCTTCGCCCTCTTGTGGTCAAGTGTGGAATTGCGCCCTTGCATCACTTTGCATCTGGCTAAACGTGGAACCTGGAGATTGGAACTGCTGGAGATTGGAACCGCTGGAGATTGGAACCAGCGTTCTTAGGCTTAAGAGGCAGGCGCCTTAACCGCTAAGCCATCTCTCCAGCCCTGTTATTCCCTTTTTAACTCACCATAGCTATAGTCATTCCAAATCCTTTATTAGTTTCCAGCATTTTGTATAATCACTTGTACTTTAAAATTTAACCTATGTGACAGCTCTGTTTGCTTCTTTTTGATAATTCTCTTACAATTAGATAATTCTTCTTTATTGGATTTATGTATGATATGGCTCACAATTTTTTCTCTAAATCTAAAGTTTTCAAATATTGACATGTATATGAGATAAACAGAATATTATGTTTAAATTATTTTCAATCAGTTTTAAAACTATTGAATATATTATTTTTAAAACATAGAGTAATATTTAAAACTAATTTGAAAAAAAAAAGTGATTATTGTTTGCTGGAACTAAAAACATATATAAATATAAGTACATAGACATACACACACACATATGTATATACATATGAAGGAAAGAAAGCTAGCTGCCAAAATAGATACTCAGATAAATTATAAATACCCATATTTGGTGTTCCCATATTCTGTAGCATCAGAACTCAATGCTCTTTTAAGATTGCAGTATACTAAGGTTCTAGGCATATTCCTCTAGTTTGACAGAACTAATAATATGGAGATTTTATATATATGCATACATACATATATATGTTGTCAAAGGGGGCTTATTACATAAGTTGACAGAATATGTTCTAGGCAGTCTGATCATAGTTTACAGTCAGCAGTTAGCAGGCTGGAGAATTGGAGAGCCAGGTCATTGCTCAGTCCACTACACTAGATGTTTCAGCTGTCCCAAACTGGCATTGAAGGCCAGAGGGATCCATGAAGAATTGTCAGTCCACACCAGAAGGCTGATGAAGCTAGATTACAAAGTCTGCAAGGGATATAATAGCAACAGATACACTCACCAGAAAATAGCATGGGCAGCCAGGCAAAGGTATCTGTGTTCTCTTAGAGCTTCTTTATATGTAGTCCACCACTGGAAGTGCTGCCCACACTGGAGGAAGGTCTTCCTCCTTTAATCAATTCTTCTTAGAAATACCCTGAAAGATTCACCTGAGAGGCCTGTCTGTTACTAAGCTGATCATGTTGACAACAGAACTAAATCATCATAACTAGTTCTTGACTGTATTTAATGCTCTGTATGTCATGTGACTATGTGAACTCTTAATAACATATTATTAGATTTTGTCAGAAGACACCACTCAGTCATATCTTATGGAACATATAGTCTACTACCTGGAATAGAATTAAGTGAAATTCTACCAGGGACCGTGAACATGGATATAAACTAGAAGTTGGGACTCAGCATTAAAAAAAGTGTTTTGGGGCTGGAGAGATGGCTTAGTGGTTAAGGCGCCTGCCTGCTAAGCCTAAGAATGCTGGTTCCAATCTCCAGCGGTTCCAATCTCCAGGTCCCACGTTTAGCCAGATGCAAAGTGACACAAGGGCTCAATGTCGCACTTGACCACAAGGGGGCCCATGCATCTGGATTTCGTTGGCAGAGGCTTAGAGGCTGCTGGCTCTCCCATCTCTATCTGCCTTCTTCTCCCTCTCTTTCTGTCTCTCTCTGTGTCTCTCTCCAAAAATAAATAAAATAATTTTAAAAAAAGTGTTTTGATTATCATAGAGTCACTACATCACCCTAGGGTTTACTATTTATGTGACAGAAAAGAAAATATTCTATAAGAAAGACATTTATGAAAAGCCAAGAGATGTAATCAGAAGACTGAAGGACAAAAGTGGACATTTTCCTTGGGTAAATTTATAACTAACTAGTAGACACTCTGAGGATCTGCTTAGTGCTTAGAAATTACAAGCAGCTGGCACCCCTAGCTCTTTCTACCCCGAACATTTCCCTTGGTGGAACAGTTGCCATACACAAGGCGTACAAAATCCACAAAATCCAGGGACTGATCCTGTGAGTTTGTGAATTTTTAGCCTTGAAATGCCATCAGGGTACAACTCTTAGGGACTCTTCCAGCATCTGACATCTGCTGTGGAGCCTGGATTCCTCTGTCAAGATTTCATGGTGTCCCACTTTCTCCTCTACCCATTTCTTCTTCCTCTCCTACTTTTGTTCCAAAGACCTTGATTGTCAGAGCACCCTCTAATAAATGTGCTGCATCCCTGAAGCTACTTCTTTGAAAATGTAATGTGGTCTCAATGGTATTTAAGATAAGGGTGACAAAACAAAGTACAATTTAGAGAACTTGTTGCAAGGCTGAAGCTGGCATCATTATTAAAGGAATGACTTTTTCATCTCTTATATGTTCAGAGTTTGGAGTTTAATGAAATCAACCAGAAATATAAAAACAATGGGAAGAGTTAAAAGTATTTGACATGTGAAAGAATTGAAGGCTCACTTTCCATTTATTACCTTAGAATATTTATGACCATACAACATTTGGTATAAGTAGGCAAAGAGGCATTTCTTTAAAAGTTAACAACAGAATTAATTAAATCAATGGAACTCTTAGCATGTTTTAACACTAATTCATATTGCTAAAAATTGAGAAAATTATGTTTAGAAATAAACTTCTGGGAACAGTTTTATCTACCCTTATAGGGGTAACTTCATTTAAACACTTTATAAAAATTATATTTTAGGGCTGGAGAGATGGCTTAGCGGTTAAGGCGCCTGCCTCCAAAACCTAATAACGCTGGTTCCAATCTCCAGTGGTTCCAATCTCCAGGTCCCACGTTTAGCCAGATGCAAAGTGACACAAGGGTGCAATGCCGCACTTGACCACAAGAGAGCACACTCATCTGGATTTTGTTCGCAGCAGCTGAGAGACTGCTGGCGCCCCCATGTCTATCTTTCCCTCTCTCTCTGTCTCTCTCTGTGTCAGTGTAATAAGTCCCCTTTTGTAATATTCTTTCATCCTGTTCCTGTGGAAAACCCTGCTGAAATACAGCAGAGTTCTCCAAATGATCATAGGAAAAATGTATTACACATTTATTGAATGACCACAAATCATAAATGCAAAAGAACAGGGATTCATAAACATTAAAAACTTTTAGCCAGGCATGGTGGCGCATGCCTTTAATCCCAGCATTCAGGAGGCAAAGGTCGGAGGATTGCCATGAGTTCGAGGCTACCCTGAGATTACATAGTGAATTCAGCCTGGGCTAGAGTGAGACCCTACCTTGAAAAACCGAAAAATGACAACCCCCAAAAAAAAAAACTTTTAAATTTATCTATATACTTACTAATTTACTCAATAAGTAAATATTCAGTGTCCAGTATGTGAAATGTGTTCACTTATGCACATGGTGTCACATCAAACTGTGTAGTTTCCTGGCCATCCGTGTAGCCCTGACAAAATTAAAAACTGAAGAGAACAGAGCTAACAGGGAGTTTTGTACTCCTTAAGGGCATGAAAAGTACTTTTCCATCAAAAGGAAAAGCATTTACAAATGAAAACAGGCTTTCTGGCTATTATTGGGAAATGGTGCTTACTCATTCAGACAACCGCAGCTCAAGAATTGACAGAGTTTAATGTTGCGGTCCTCGTGGTGCATTCTCACTCTGATAAAAGCTCCAAGAGCACTGCCAATATTAAGGGTCTTTCCTTCTCCGATGGCAAAGAACATTTCTCTGGTAGGCACTGGAGTTATAATTTGATATACAACTATGTCTGGCACAGCTTTATCAAATAAACTGCCCACTGCCTTACAAGGTTTTGTGAATTTCACAGTGAAGCTATAATCATGTTTTATTTTAATGTAAAATGACATTTCCATTCTTCTTGAACAGGTATTGACATTTCCCCTTGAGCCTTCCCAAAGCTCTTTCCTCCAGAAACAGCCTATGCTCCTTTAAATAGACTTAACTGGCATTTAGTTTCTATTAAGTAGCCGTGCAATGAAAATAAAGGTTTTCTGAGAATAAACATGCAAGCAAAATGTATAATTTCCTGCAAAAACATGTTTTCAAACATGAGGTCTGAAGCAGTGGTTAGCCCAGCCAATCTTGGCCTATTCGGTAAGGCCTAGTCGAGCCTGAGTACCTGCCCTTGACTCAGCACCTAAGCTGAAACTGCCTCCACCCAGCTGCTGCTGACGTGATGAAATACTGTTGGCCCTTATACCTTTCTCTCATCCCCTTTTCCCGCCCCCTTCCTCAAAGTATATTGGCCCTTATACCTTTCTCTCATCCCCTCTTCCCCCCCCCTTCCTCAAAGTACATAAATATCTCCCCTGACAATAAAAGCGAGTTTCGCTTTAGGCGTTTCTCCGCGACTCAATGTGGTTTTCTTTTTCCCGGTGATTTGGGAGGTTTGAGTTGCCGACACCTGTCTTCTCGCTCAGCCTCAAGAGAGAAACGGCTGGCCCGGCTCTCTCTCTCTTTTTGCTCTACCTGCCGGTGGTGAGGGAAAAAAGCCCCGGCATTTTGGCGCCCAACGTGGGGCACAACAACCACTGCCCCATGTGAGGGCGTATGAGGATTCAAAAGCGGACTACGGACTGCTGGCGTGTGAAGGAAAAATTCAACATTAAGCTGACGAGCTAATCGGACTGCTGACGGGTGTATCCTCATAAGTAATGAGGTAATCTTCATATTTAATATTCTAACCTTTACTTCTATAATCTGTGCTTACTTCAACTTCCTTTCTCTTTCCTTCCATTTCCGGTTTGCGCCATTTCTAAATGAAAGTACGTTCATGGCGGACACACCACGTGGACAGACCTAAAGGAGACTTTAAACGCTTTGCCTCCTCATTTAAATAAAAACTCCGTCCCAAACTTCAACATCTCTTGTTCTTTTCTCTTTCCTCTCATTTTTGGGTTTCCGACAGACCGCTTCTGCGGTGCCGCCATTTTGTCCTGCCCCCATTTGAATGGGGCGCCATCTTAGAAGTGCCAGTTCATGGCGGGCACCACGTGGACAGACCTAAAAACAAAACTCACCACATGGGTAGACCTAGAGAAACTTTAAACGTTTTTGCCTCCTCATTTAAATAAAAACTCCGTTCTAAAAGACAAAACAAACCTGATGGGAGATCTACTCGGCTGTACTGTGTTTTATACCATTGAGCCTCCCATAAAGGCACAGGCTTATCTGACCATTACAAATCTAAATCTAAACTTAATTCCACAACATGTTTAGCTATTTTTTGAGACTTTATGCTTATGTTGTACTCATATATATTACTATTGCCCTAATCTTACAAAAACTCCTAAAACAAAAAGACCTCTATGGCTTTGGGGACAAAACTTTTGTTTTAGCCCCATGGATTAATTCAGTCCTCCTTGCCTTAATTGCCAACCTTAAAGGCTCTTCCAGGAAAAAGTTCATTTTTGCCCTTAAAAACTGTAAAAAAAGGCTAAAACTAACTTTTAAAATCTCCTTTCTTCCAAGACCGCCACCCAAACCGCCACCGGGCAGCTATCTTTTCAGCTCTTTTCAGCCCCTATCTACTGCCTAAGGCAAATGTGCTCAAACCCCTGATGGAAAACAGCTCCGCCATGTAGCTTTCTGTAAATGTAAACTGTGATCAAATACAAACCGAGGTTAACTTTCCTCACAGGCGTGGAGCACAAGTCACTGGTCCGCCAGGCTCCACCGACATTCCTGCGGGGAGGCGGGCGAATGGGACAACTCCGGCCCGGCCCGAGCACTGCCCGAGCCTCACTGGCTGCGCCTCGCCCGCACCTCCAGGCGTCACTTTTGGTCACTTTTATCAAAAATAAATAAATAAAAGGCCAACCAAACAACAAGGAGGCAAATAGGCGGGCTCCTAACTTACTTTAAAAATATCTTAGAAACGGGCAGACAATCCGCCATGAGGCCATGAGACAAGCCGCTGCTGTCCCCGCCCCTTTTGCCTCTAGGCGCTCCCTCTATGCTCTTAACTAAGTGTCCTGCGGGGCCCAAAGTATTTACTTTAACAAATAAAAAAAAAAAAAACAGCTGGAGACATTTGTATTGCCCTGCTAGAGATAAAAAAAAAAAAAAAAAAAACCTGTTTTTCAAGTCTATATGGCTATATCCTACACACCATTGTCCCACCCTTCGCTGCCTTCCCATTAACATAAAGATAAAGAGATGACTTAATTGTTAAACACTTGCCTGTAGAGCCTAAGGACCCTGATTCGAGGCTCAGTTCTCCAGTACCCATGTAAACAGTGGCTGGAGGCCTGACACGCCCATTCTCTCCCTACCCGCCTACCTCAATTCATACTAAGCCCAACTAACTCAATCGGTAATACAATGTTGGCCTGAGATTAAAGTTTTCTCTGGCAGCTCTGCCCAGCTGGAGGGACAAAATTTAAAAAAAAAAAAAAAACTAAAAACTGTCAATCTCTGGTTACTATAAAAGTTTAATGATGACTAATGGTGGTTAAATTTAAATTGTTTTCTCTCTCCTTACTATGCCTTATACCAAATATTATTGTTACTGTTATTATAAATTTATTAAAAGCCAGGGACAAAATATGATAATTTAAATATATGTCCCCAATATATTCAGTACTTTATTAATTTATAGTTTACATCTACAATTGCCTTACTAAAGACAATGTCACTGGGGGCCAATTTTAAGGTGTAATAATGATTTAAAATTTCATTATAAAGATATACAAAGTGTACCTAACAAAAATTCCTAAAGCTTACTGTGACTTGACTACAATAATTTTGCTATAGGTACTATGTAACTAATTAATTTCTTTTTCTCTCTTTCATGGCTCTACAAAGACAGGCCAACTTCTACCAATATAAAACTTGCCCTAGATCTATAAGTTTCAACATCATAAAAAACTGCTAACTGTCAGCCCTGGATTAACCTTAACAGTACATGTCTCATATCTTTTCTTCCTTAATTAATCAACCTAATGTTTTATTATTATTATTTTAGGTCATTCCAACCCATCTGATCTCCAAAACCTCACTGCTAAATGCCTTGCCATTTTACAGGTGTCTCCAAAAAAGATTCAAACTGCCCCTCTCTTCAAGATTTTGGGCTCCAGGTTATTCCTTGATACTGTTTCTCCTGTCAAACCCCAACTCCATATTCAAAAATTCTATACTTTGCCTCAACTCCAAAAGGTGCTGGGAGAAATTAATTGGATGAGGCCCTGGATACCCATAACTACTGAAGAACTGTCCCCTTTATTTGACCTCTTAAAGGGTCTTACTCTCTCCTCTCAGATAACCTTGCCCCCTCATCATGAACAAATTCTACATAAGGTACAACGGGCCATTGATGCTGCTGTCCTAAAGAGGTTTGATCCTAACTTACCTATCTCCCTCTGTATTTTCTCTGGGGAAACATTATACACTGCGCTGTTGGCCCAGGAAGGAGAACCCATCCAATGGATTCACCTCTCCCTTGGTGGAGTCCCCAGAGTTTACTCTATAACTAACCAGATTGCAGACTGCATTATAAAGGGCAGGGACACCTCTGTCCGATTGTTTGGCATGGAGCCTCATGTCATTGTCACCCCCTTTAAGGTAACAGACTTCACTTGGCTTCAGAGAAATAACAACAAAATTGCTATTGCCCTCGAGGGGTTTCTGGGTATAATTGATTGTCACTATGGTCCTTATAAATGGATGAGCTCCTTCTCTAGGTTGGAATGGAGACCCCCCAGACTTTTTTTATCTAAACCCAACCCTGATTTCCTTACCGTATTCACTGATGGGGGGCGCTTGGGAGCTTCCCTAGTTGTTTACCCTCCCCTAAGGAGGGGAGAAAAATCTATACCCATAAAGCCTATCTCCCATGAGGTCACAGCATCAGCACATGCTGGGGAAAAAACTAAACATGCTATTAGCCATATGCTTCAATGCTTTGCCACCCTTGGATTGCCAGATCAAATCAAAACCGATAATGGTCCCTGCTTCGTAAACAAAACTTTTATAGATTTCCTCCAAACCTGGAAAATCTCACTTTCCACAGGCATCCCATATAACCCGCGGGGCCAAGCCATCGTGGAAAGATATCATCAAACTCTCAAATCTCAATTACAAAAACAAAAGGGGGAATCTCTACCCCCACATGACCAACTAAAAAAGGCATTATTAACCCTAAATATTTTAAATTTTTCTAAAGAAGATAGACACTTGTCCCCTTTTCAAAAACATTGGACCTCAGCTGTCACCTACAGCTCCATCTGGGTCAAATGGAGGGACCCATTAACTGGGGCATGGAGGGGACCAGACCCCCTCCTCACAGCAGGGAGAGGATTTGGATGTGTCTTTCCTCAAGAGGAAAAAAGACCTATTTGGGTACCGGCAAGAGACTTAAAATATTTACCCCAACAAGGGGATGATAATAATCAATCTTCCAGGGAGTGTCACACCCCTGAGAACTATGCCTCTATTTCTTCCCCAGGAACAACTGAAGGTATGGATGCTACTAGACCTGAATGAAGCCAGAAAAGCTCCAGAGAGATTTACAGAAGAGGAGTCGGGACTCCTAAGACAACCTGCTGTAGACGAGCTTACATGGCTTTTTATTCCACCTCTCCCCCCCCTTGGACCCCTCCTTCTTCTTGCTCTTTACCCTACCATCTCCCTCCCCCTGAATCCCTCCTTCTTCTTATCCTCACTCTCGGGCCCTGTGTAATTAATAAGATTACACAATTCATTCACCAACAGCTTGAGACAATTAAACTTCATCAGGCCAAGGCACCACAGGTTTGCGACTCAAAGACAATGGCTTTTCCACTTACTGGCTATCCACCTAACATCCCTCCCCCGCCCTCCATCGAACCAACGACGGGTAAGCTCTCAGACAGGCTGAGGCAACCTAAGACAGGGCGTGGAGTGGTCAACGGGCTAGAGGCATAGTGCCCAGAGACGGGTAAGGTTCCCAGAGGGGAACAACCTAGGACAGGGACTATGCCATCCACCGTTCTTACAAAAACAAAAGGGGGAGATGTTGGGCTCTGCCCGGTGTGAAGCCGAGTGGTTAGCCCAGCCAATCTTGGCCTATTCCCGGTAAGGCCTAGTCGAGCCTGAGTACCTGCCCTTGACTCAGCACCTAAGCTGAAACTGCCTCCACCCAGCTGCTGCTGACGTGATGAAATACTGTTGGCCCTTATACCTTTCTCTCATCCCCTTTTCCCGCCCCCTTTCTCAAAGTATATTGGCCCTTATACCTTTCTCTCATCCCCTCTTCCCACCCCCTTCCTCAAAGTACATAAATATCTCCCCCCTGACAATAAACGACGAGTTTCGCTTTAGACGTTTCTCCGCGACTCAATGTGGTTTTCTTTTCCCCGGTGATTTGGGGAGGTTTGAGTTGCCGACACCTGTCTTCTCGCTCAGCCTCAAGAGAGAAACGGCTGGCCCGGCTCTCTCTCTTTTTTGCTCTACCTGCCGGTGGTGAGGGAAAAAAGCCCCGGCAATCCAGGGATCTCATAATTACTAAAAGCAATTTAAAAAATTGATGAGATACAATATTTTATAAGTGAAATAAAAATATATACAATTCAATGAAATAAATTAAAATAAAATGTATTTTATTTTAAATTACTCGATTTGTAGGGATAGGCCTTTTTTTTTCCAGTTCATTGAAATTGAAGCCAAAAGTTGAAATCCAAAAACAGATCATAACTGGTTTTTAAGAAGTACATCATAAAACACAACTTTGCCTGTATCCTCCTCTCCTTCTCTTTTCTCCCCTCCTACTCCGTTTCCTCTTCCCTTCACTTACCCCATTTCCCTCCTTTGTTCTACCCCTCCATCTCCACTCTCCCCTTTCATTTTCCACATCAGTTAGGTCTTTATAGAGAAGCAATGCCCACAGAATATCTGGGTGTGCATGCATTCACACACGTGTATGTGTACATGAGAGAAAGAGAGAGGGGTGGAGGAGGAGGGGAAGTCAATGAGGGACTTATTTTAAGGAACTGGTTCGCATGTACATGATTATAGATGCCTGCAAGCCCATGACCCGCAGGGTAAGTCAGCAGGCTGGAGATGCAGAAAGGAGTTGACTTAGTAGGTCAAATCTGCAGAGAGCATGGGAAGGTATACATCCTTTTCCCGATGTGGCCTCAGTTTGGTTTTCTTCAAGACATGCAGCTGGTAAATGGCTACCTACACTGTCGAAAACATCCTGTTTTGCTCAGAGTCCACGGATCTGAAAGTGAACTTCATCTAAAACTACCTTTGAAATGCCTAGACTGATATTTCACCAAATATCTGGATACTGTGGTATAGCCAGGTGGGCACATAAAATTAACCACCACAATCTGTCCACAGATGCAGCTGCTGGTCATGGTCCAGCTCATTTTCCCATGTTTCTGTGGGCATTTATATGGCATTAACCTATTTCAATTGCTTAAATGAACTGAATACAGATTGAATTTTAATGAGATAATGCGGTTAGCTTGATCATATTCATAAAACAGCTGAAATGATTACAATCTGTTCCCATAGCACTGCTGGCCGTGCTTAGTGAGAATAGTGGCTGATCTCTTCAATGGACACTAAGTGCAGACTCCAGAGTAGAAATGTGCATAAGTCATCATCACCTCGCACAAATTCCACACAACCTACAAGATACTGAATTTCAAAAAGTCTCAGAAAATTCAAAAAAAAATTTTGTTTTATTTTCCTGATATAATATGGGCCAGTTATATGTGCATCAGTACAAACTGAAAATACTGAATAAACAAATCACTCAAGAGATAACTCTAAGAGAAAAATTTAATGGTACGCAGTTTTACTAGCCATCCTGAGGACAGACATCATGTACCATTCCCAGATTTCTCACCTCACCTACCCTGTCCATTTTACTTTTAGGGACATTCAGTGACACGGTAATTGCAATCATCTAAAAATTTCCAGATCATGCACTTTCAGACTTTGATTTGGATGTAGGTAATATGTTCCTGTTGGTTTCAACATCAAAACAATATCACTGAAAATTTTTGCCCGGACTTTCCTCTTCAGTTTTCCAGTTTTCCTCTTCCCCACAATATTACATAGTTTTACATTTTAATGTATTGCAATTAGAGGCAACTACTATCCTTTGAACAGCCACTTTCCTTCACTGTTGCAGTAAATTATACTTCAGTTGGGTCCTGCCACTGTGCCTTCCTGATGGAGTGCCCCTGGAACTGTAAGATGAAAGAATCTCTCCCTTTCTTAAGTTGTTTTTTTGTAAGAAATTTAGCCACCACAGTGCAAAAAGTACCTAATACCGGATCCCTTAAGGACATTGTATCTTCTGTTCATCTTGTCCGTCTTTTTCTTACTTAAGACATGTAGTCTCAATTTTGTTTTTTGCCTATGACACATTCTCATAATTATTAACTTTCTTAATAAATTTTATGGAAAAAAAATCCTTATGTTTCCAGTTTGCTTTATTTTTCTTTCTTTTTCCTATCAATTAGCAAATGAGTTTTCTTTGGCCAGGTATCCACAGATCACTCTGATGATGAAAAGGTGGTGTGATGAATAACCAAAGGCCATTTCCTCTCTGGCAGTGCAAAGGCATTCTGCATCTATCCAACATGGCCATCTGTGAACCTCTGTAAAACGTGATCTTAATTTCTTAATGCAGAAAAAGCAGGAGCATTTTATATCCTACGGGTGTTGTTGCATGTCAACAGAGACATGCTTCACTTTAAAGAGATCACTTACATTGGAATTTCTACCTGTCATCACTGTTTCTCCCTCAAGTTTCTGCATCTCTTCACTTTTATTGGCCTAAGTTCAAATCCACATGTAACAAATAAATAAAATAAATAATGGGATACAGAGATTGTGTGGTTTATTGAGATGAATTCTTCTTTTTTTTGGGGGGGAGTGGTTTTTGCGAGGTAGGGTCTCACTCTGGTTCAGGCTGACCTGGAATTAACTATGTAGTCTCAGGGTGGCCTCGAACTCTCGGCGATCCTCCTACCTCTGCCTCCCTAGTGCTGGGATTAAAGGCGTGCGCCACCACACCCAGCTTTGAAATGAATTCTTGAAGGGACCAGGAAGGGTTTAGAGACAATTACCATGAGAAAGAAGTTGAAAATAAAACCGGATGCTCTTATTTCTAGTAGGAGCCAGTATCCTGAATCAGTAGGTTTCATATGGGCAGGTCTTGGGGTCATAGTCCATGTAATAATAGAGGTATTTATGCTTGAAAATCGCCTCACCTCATACCCAGATGTCATAGCTATGGAGTACAAAAATCCAGTACCTGGAAATAGCATGTATGTTATCATAATGGCTTGGATAAAATGGAATAGATTATTACTATTTGAGGAACGAACGGAGACAATCTTGTTCTTGTTGCCACTTGTTAAAACCAACTTATAAATATAACACAAAATTTCCTGTCAAGCATATTTTCAGAGTTCACGAATCTCTTTCTTCCTTTAAACTCTGAAAAATTATGCATTGATTACCAGAAATAGCTGAACAGATGTAGGTAAAATAAAATACTTTCCAAGATATTAAAATGTATTCAGGGCAAGACATCTTATACGTTCATATTGGCAAATAATTGAATAGCATTATTTGGACATATTCCTCATTGTAAGATTCCTAAAGTTTTGCTAACTCCATCAAAGTTTAAAGCAGTGTGGTATTTGCAGTCCTTTATTGAAATCTTATCTTGAGACATTCTTGGCCTACTTTTAAAATTAAAGGTACTCATTCTTTAGTGAAATTCAGCTAGATTTCCAGTGACTGCTATCTTCACAGGGAAGTCCCTTTAGTTACTAGTGGGTTATCAAATTCCAGTTCATGTAGGTTAAAGAATTTGAATAGAACAATTAAATCCTACTGCTTTTATTTCAAGAAAATCAAAGAGGGCTGGAACACCATAGATAATATAAAGTAATTCACAGGTATACTAACCAGTGGATCTAATCTAATAAAAATATGCTCAGCATTAAAAGTACTATCAGATTGTAAGAGTGAGCATACTCACTTTTTGTTTTCTTCCTCAACTACCACAGAAAGGCATTCAGTACTTGTATTTGGATCCTTGAATAATGGATATTTGGAATTAAGGGAGATTGCAGAGAATAGTTAAGGAAAATGTGTTCCCTAAATTTATACATCTGTCATTAATTATTTGACTCTTTTTTCATTTTATTTTTAATAAATTCAATTTTCTTCAAATTAAAATAAGTTATTCAGGTCACATTATTAAACAGTAATTCCAATTAAATGATACCAAATTACTAACTTTAAATATTAAACTAATAATAAATTATCATATTATTTTGAATCTCTTTGAAATCAGTTCTCTATATATTTGATGAAACAGTCATAATAGACATGTTCTAGCATTTAAATTTCTAACTTTCATAAAGATTAAACCCTAAGATATTTAAAATTAGATGTGGGCATGTAAGGCTCCAGGGCTGGAGGGAGATAGATGGAGTGTGGTCATAGAGGGGGCAGGATATTTAAGATGAGTGCACTGGAAGCTATCAATGCCCAGTGCTGATCCCACATCTCTAATTCCTTTTATTTGTCACACTCACCTAGCCTCATAGTATAACAAGCCCTCAGATGCACTTTCTCTGGAATTCCATCTTCTAGATACTGGACCAAATTTGCTTGAACAAGCAGAAAGAAATCAGAGACAGTCCTTTCAATAAATGATGAATTCTGAAATAAGCCCAGCTTCCATTGCCAGAGCCAGAGGAACAAACATCTAGCATCGTTTACAGCAGAGGCTGGAATATCACCAAGTAGTGCAGCTTGGCCTGGGAAGTTCCTCCTTCATCTTCTGCTTTCAACTTCCTTCCTGGCTTAAACTTTTTAAACTTTTGATTGACAACCTCCACAATGTTCCCTGATAATAACCCACCTCCAACACACCCTCTTTTGTCCCCCACCACTGAACTTCTGTCCACTAGTCCCTTTTCTCTTTCAATGTCATCTTTTTTTCCCCCTCATATATATCCCTATCCAGGTCTTGTGCAGACAGCTTTGGGAGGGAAGGAGGAAGGATGGGTCAAATAAAAAGTACCCCTCAAAGAGTATAAATTTTCATTGAACAGAGGCAAGAAGAGGTAGAGAGAAATCCATTACCCACAAGATTTTATGATAGTTGCAACTAAATGAATAAAATATTTGTAAGTACAAATAAGAAAGATGTCAAAACTAATATACAATGTTATGTTATATATCTGTGTGTTTATAAACTATGGTAAAATATTATTTTCCAATTTTTCATATAATAGTCTTTAAAAATGTCCCATATATTTTATCACCAAGGAATGAAAACAAAACTCAGAAAGCAACTCTCAATAGTTCTTAAAGAGTCAAGTAACACAAAATCCTCTGACTAAAATGAAATAAACTCATACAGTAAATAATAACGTACCAGAAATGGAAAGGCCCTTCTACTAGAGAATTGAAATAGTATTTGAGTGAAAAGAATAACATACCGTCATTAATTTTCCTCCAGTTTGCAAGTCTTGCATAGTTACATTGGCCACTGTGAGATCATAAAATCAAGGCCACTTTGAGGCTCGAAGACCGCATTGTCCTCAGTCCTTCTCTTCCCTTGATTCTGACATTCTGTCCACCAGCTCTTCTGCAATGATCCCTGAGCCTTTGAGATTATTTTTTTTTCTGAAAAATAAAAAAATTAAAATTTATCAAATTTAATTGTGATGAAATTCAGGTTCAAAAGTCCCAGCTGCCTTGGATACACACCATGGATACACACCATGGATACACACCATGGATACACACCATGGATACACACCATGCATGCACACCATGCATGCACACCATGCATGCACACCATGGATACACACCATGGATACACACCATGGATACACACCATGCATGCACACCATGGATACACACCATGGATGCACACCATGCATGCACACCATGGATACACACCATGCATGCACACCATGGATACACACCATGGATACACACCATGGATACACACCATGGATACACACCATGCATGCACACCATGGATACACACCATGGATACACACCATGGATACACACCATGGATACACACCATGGATGCACACCATGGATGCACACCATGCATGCACACCATGGATACACACCATGAATACACACCATGAATACACACCATGCATGCACACACAGTGTGGAACACAGTGTGGACACACACCACAGCTAAGCAAAACTTGAGAAATTAAGTACTGGCAAGATTTTGTCTTCCTTGAAATGTCTCCTTTCTTTTTCTGCTGCTTTCCTTTCTTTTGGATTTTTTTCTGAAATTAATTTCTTTGTTGAAAGCCCCTCATCCTGCAAAACTAAATGCATACTTACTTTGCCTCTTCAAATAAGACATAAATGAACTGATGTAAATTGTGTTTGACTTAAAAGGTTTGACTGAGAACTCATTAGGATACGTTTACATGTCTAAAGCTTTTATTTGCTAAGCTTTATATTTCATTCTCTTGTTTTCTCAACCCTTGTTTTAGTAACTCAGTACCTAGGTCTAAGAAACTAAACATAGTTATTTCATGATAAAGTGTACTTAATAAATATTTTAGGGCTGAAGTGATGACTCAGTGGTTAGACTTGCCTGCAAAAGCCTAACAACAGGGGTTTATTAATTCCCCAGTCCCCACGTAAAGCCAGATGCACAAGGTGGAGCATGCACCTGGAGTTCATTTGCAGTGGCTAAAAGCCCTGGTGCACCCATTGTCTCTCTCCCTCTGTCTCTCTCTCTGTCTCCCTCTCTCTCTCCGTCCCTCCCTCCCTCTTTGTCTCCTTGGAAATTAGTAAATAAATTATGAAAATAAATAATTAAATACTTTAAATCAAATAGTCTGAGAAGTTACTCATTTTGTCTAAACTTAATTTTATTATCACCTATGCTGCATAAGTAAATTTTTCACATGATTCAAAGTGAGACACGTGATGTGAAAAGAGCAAAATTACAGCTCTAATATTTTAAAATATTTTATTTTACTTTTAAAAAGATTACATTCTAAGCCGGGTGTGGTGGTGCACGCCTTTAATATCATCACTTGGGAGGCAGAGGTAGGAGGATCACCGTGAGTTCGAGGCCAACCTGAGACTACATAGTGAACTCCAGGTCAGCGTGAACTAGAGAGAAACCATACCTCAGGGGAAAAAAAAAAAAAAAAGGTTACATTCTTATATCCCCTCTTCCCAAGCCCATTTCCAGTGAGGGGTCTTCTAGGTGGAGTTATTGTGAGGTCATGAAGGCCATGATTATAATTTAAATTTTACCATTTTTACCCTTTGTATTTTGTACAAACTTACAGTGACTCGTTAATTCAACAATGAATAACTATGAGCATCTTTATGCAAGTGAAAATTACAGTTTTCCATCAGTATTTCTTAATTAGTCACTAAGGAAAGGCTTAATAGTTTGGATGTAAGCTACTGACATCTTTCTTCCTATGACTCTATGAACAAGAATCATCAGTAGCAATTAAGACTTCTTAAACTTTGATGAGTATATTTCAGTTCACTTATGCATTTCTTTCTTGCTTCTGTTATCTCCTGATAATAGACTGATAACTTTTAAGTTATATCTCATTGTTTTTTTTTTTTTTATAATAAAAACTCAGGTCAAATCAGGTTGAATTTTCCCAAGTGCTTTGATAATTAGAATGTTTCTCATATGTACAAAGGAGCTACCAGTAGAAAATCTAGTGTGAACCAATATGCCAAAATATAAGTGGTAGAAGCTTTCCACAAAGAATTAAATGCATTGAATATTTGTTAATAAGGTTTTTACTCAGGGGTAATTCTTCTCTCTCATTTCCTTTCTGTGTTAGCGACTGCAATAACAGATCTCCCTAATGAATTATTGAGTCGGCCAAGATAAAAATAATATAAATGAACATACAAAAAATTCCATTAAAAGATACAATCCGGAAGAAAGTTTACAAACTCTCCTGTTATGTAAAGTGTAGATTGTGAGAAAGCATGGAAAGCAATAAGGATAATAAATACCTCTCCCAGTAGCACAAGAATTACAGAGAGCAATTCCTTGTGTGTTAACGCGGCCTTAGTGGTGTGGTTTTAAACATGTGACTTAAGACAGTCAGGGTAGAGAAAGGCATGAAAGTCCTTATTTCCCGAACTCCTCTGTCAGTCTGGGGATAGTCCTACCCACTCTAGGTCTTACAATCCTTTTGCCCCCTCTTCCGCAGTGTTCCTTCAGCGTTGGCAGGCATGTTGGCAGTCTGACTTAGAGTAGTTTTGAGTGAGCACCATGTTTGCCACCATCTCTCCAGAGCTGGCTGTCAGGCCAGCAGTGAGAACAAGACTGCTGTTGCTACCTTCTGTGCGCCTTCTCCTGGGCCCCAGAAGATGTGACAGAGGTGACACATTCAGTGGGAGGCAGTTGACTAGCTTTTCTTGTATGGATGGACATTAGAGCACACTGGTATTCTATGCATTCTGTAAATTATAACAGATTCTACAACCACAAGTGAGAGCAGCTTGGATTAAAGGGGATCCACATATTTGTGTGTGTGTGAGACTTTTGATGTGTGTGCCCACTCTCCCTAGACCAAGAGCAGTGAGGGCTTCTATCCAGAGTCTTTGAGTTTCCTGTCTCTGGCATTCTGACTTGGCTCCCAGCACCAGGAATGAGTTCTTTGCCACCGAGCCGGCCTCCTGTCCAATGCAAGGGCACCTGGTTACCTGCATAGGCTGGGTGCTGCTATTGCACAGGTATGTACCTGTGACCCATACAGCTCTAATGTTAACAGATATCTATAGCCGGCAGAGAAAACTGCATTAACGTGCTTCCTTATTTAAAAAGTTGCACATATCCTCTCTGTTGCATTGTTAATATATATTGGAAACAGAATTACTAAATTTCCAAGGAGAAAAATCAATAGAAGAAAAATAAGAATATTACACTTATTAAGCAAGAGAATTTTAGAGTCTTCTGCTGTGTTTGCTACCTGTGTGGAGGAAAATATCTCCATAGCACAATCAAGCATTATTCAAATGTCAGCTCTCTATTGTACACAGTTTACTCAAAAATATGCTAATTGCCTATGTAGTCAAGAATTCTCTCGTTTAACTGCAGAGTGATCACTCATTCGTCTTTATATTCAGAACTATACATTTTATATCTAGATATACTTGTATCTGAATTACTTCCTGGAACTTAGAAAATTTAGTTTCCTGCTTTAAATTTCAGCTTCCACATATACAAAAATGTTCAAAAATAACTACTATTTCTAAGTGTTATTTTGACAAGTAAGGAAGGTAACCCACATAAAAGGCCTTGCAAAATGCCTGTTTCACATACTGCATAATAAGCAGAAACTGCTATTAATATAATTATCATCACCACTAACATTATTGTGAAATTATTATCATTATTATCATAATTATTGTTACAGTTTCTGTCCTTATATCCCCTTTAATTCCTCTTTAATCATTTCTGAAATTGTCTTTCATTATATGCTATAGGTCTTTACTAAACGTCAGAAACTCACAATATTCTGTGATTATAACCTGAAATAATAGCAATCTAGAGAAGATACAGTCTACATGACAAGAGAAAAAATAAACTTGCTTTTTTTTTTTTTTTTTTTGTACAGGTAAAAAAATCTAGTCATTGAAATTCTTGAAAAGGATAGTTATTTCCGAATTTACTTGGTAGATGGAAATTACCAGAATTTAAAAACATTTTAATTAATAAATTAAAATTCAGTTCTAAAATGTCAGAGAACAAGAAGCATGTCTAAATAAATAAAGTAACACAAGAAATATTTTTATGTGCCCTTTTTCATGTTGAATCAAACCACTAACCTTTATCATTTCTAGAGGTAACTTTGAAACTAACATAACAATTACTCATGAAAAAGCCTTAACTCACAAGTCCAAGAGACAAGGTCTGCTCTATGTCCACTTGGTATATTTTGTTTTCCTCTTTTCTTTAAACAAACAAACAAACAAAAAAGACACCTTTGGGCTGGAGGGATGGCTTAGCAGTTAAGTCATATGCCTACAAAGCCTAAGGACCCAGTTCAATTTTCCAGGTCCCATGTAAGCCATATGCACATGGTGGCACATGCATCTGGAGTTTGTTTGCAGTGGCTAGAGGCCCTGGTTCTCTCTCTCTCCTTCTCTAATAAATGAATAAATAAAAATAAAATTAAAAAATGGGCCAGGCATGGTGGCGCATGCCTTTAATCCCAGCACTCGGGAGGCAGAGGTAGGAGGATCGCTGAGAGTTCAAGGCCACCCTGAGACTACATAGTTAATTCCAGGTCCGCCTGGACCAGAGTGAGACCCTACCTCGCAAACCCCCCCCCCCAAAAAAAAAAGGTACCTATGATGTTACACAGTAAATGACATTATTTTATTGTTTATTCAAAGCATATATTGCTTTTGATTATGTCCTAAAAGAAAATTCAGAAATGAATTATTCAAACATTAGATTGACATAGGACAATTGCTCAATTAATATTAATTAATTAGTTAATTAATATTAAAATTTTAAATAAATCACTAAGCCTTATTACTTCTTGGATTTAAGAGCAAGACATTTCTCATTCTTTTCTATCCCCTTATTTATAAACACCTTTCTTAGTGTTCCCTCCCCTGAGAGAAAATCCTAAGATAAGGTTTCAAATACCAGGGGCTTCTATGGAAGCTGCAGAAAACAATTTCCAAGGAGTAGAGGAATGCGATGAAAAAAGGGTTTTGAAAGCTCGGAAACACAGCGACTGCCTGCAAGTTAATCACATTGAGAATTATGAGAAGTGGTATAAATACACATCTCAGGATGTTTCGGTCTTGAGTGCAGGAAGACAGGGACCTAAAACGTTTGTATGCCAAGTGTTGATATTCATGGGATTAAGACTGGGTTCGCAGAGTGTCATCCCTGGCATTTGCATGCGCCTCTGGTGAGATAGGAGGGGAGTTTCAGGTAATTCAAACTCCATATTTGGCTACTATGAAGTAGAGACTGTTCATAACATTTACACATTAGCTGTATAGCATATAAAAGGACACATGAACTCTGAAAGTATTTCAAAACTAGCTGAAGAAGAAGAAAGTAACTCATTTAACCATTTTTCTTTCCTCTCACCTTGTCTTTTATAGGAATGATAAAAATATTTTTTAATAAATTAGGATCTTTGCACTTTTTTTTCATTTTCCTGAGTGGGCATATGAACAATACTTCCATTTTGAAGATATCTGCAAAATTGAAAGGAAAAAAAAAGACTAGTTTAAAGAAAAGTGTGATTCGTTTTAATTTCCAAATGCTCATAACTCACTTTTATTTTCATTTTTTTAATTAATAGCACGCAAGTGAGAGGCTTTTCATAAACAAGAAATTTAAACAGAACAAGCCTCATTTCTCCAAACCTTGATGGCTGCAGAGAACAGCTGACATTTTCTTTCTGAAAATATCCACGATACACTAAGATTTGTTGTCTGCTTACACCTATGAGGCTTAATAACAGGTTGTTTCCAATATTGATTTTATATCTTTATCATCCTGCGTTTTTAATAACAATAGATGTTTTACAGTCACAAAAGTGAAGCAAATACAGGGACAAATAGGTCTAAAATCTCCAACAGGCTTATCAGCCAGAGCAGTCATGTGAGGTGTTTAAGTTCATGAATGTCTGATGCGTTTGACATTTGACACCTACCAATTTATTTCCTAGACACATAAAATTTCAATAAGTGATTAAATTAAAAGTAGGATAAGTGCTCCAGACTCTAAAATTTACCATCATATTGAAAAAAAATCTCAGATTAGCGTAATTAGATCTAAAGTACTTATATCTTACCATGTATCAGTAAACTTCAAAATGACTCTGAATGATCTATCATTAAAAGAAATGACCTCATCATTGCCCAGTGCCTCTTAGCATTTGAACACGTAGTCTCCTTATAATTTAACTCATCTACCTGAAGGTGGGTGTCTCTGTTCACTGACGTTCATATGGTCAAGGGCAAGAGGAAGCTGGCTATTACACTGATAAGCCTAACTTTGACTATACACTGCCACCAGGAGGCTCCAATTCCCAAATTGTCATCAGCAGGGTACCTAGCATTCAGAACACCTAAGTTTATGGGGGACACCTGAATCAAGCCACCACAGATGGTAAAGTAAGTTCCTTCTCCTTGAAGGTATACACATGGAGTTCTGCACTCAAGATGGTCTCTGCTCCTTTACATATTGGATTACTCATTTATTGTATTAGTAAATGGCTAACCAGTGGTGAGTAATTAGCTTTATTGCAACCTTGACTATTAGAAATTCTTTCAGCTTGGCCACTGTGTTTCTTTGATCCCTACGTTTTTGTTAATATTTTGCTTTTTGTTGAAACTACCATCGATCCTTTCACATATATTGTTTTTTTTTTCTCATAAAGGATGGGTAAACAAAGGAACAAATATAAAAAGCAGCATCAGACCAGTCTAATTAAGCAGAAGTGTCCATCCTAAATATAACAATAAACATAAATTCATGATTGTATTGTATTTATTTATTTGCACATGTGTGTGGGTATATGGGCCTGCCAGAGCCTTTTGCCTCTATGCAAATGCCCTCCAGATGCTTGTGCCATTTTTTTTTTGCATTCAGCTTACATGGGCAGCTTGCGAATTGAATCCAGGCCAGTGGGCTTTGCAAGCAAGCACCTTTAGTCAGAGATCCATCTTTTCAGCCCCATGTTTCTGTTTGTGTAAAATACACAGAGTTCCCAATATCTGAACATACTAAGACACCAGCACCCCACATAATGGCAAATGCATCTGGAGTTCATTAACAGTGCCTGGAGACCCTGGCATGCTCATTCTGTCTGTCTCTCTTTTTTCTAGCTTTCTCTCTGCTTATAAATAAATGTAAAGACAATTATCTTTATTTACACTAAGTTTATTTTAATAAGTATGACTTTCATTATAGTATGTGCTATGTACTTGTCAAAGATCATTAACAACCACATTTTTAACATTTGGTCATCAAATGATATCCAAACTATATAATTTCAGAGTATTTTTCATGTAAATAAAAGCTTTATCTGAAAGATAGGGTTGAGCAAACTATAATTAGACCAAACATTGAATTGATTTATGAATGAATTTTTGTAAACAAGAGTAATCAATATGCATATTTTCTCTTTAATACCATGAAAACATGATCTTTATTAATTTTTTTCCTGTCCCAAATTGCTCCCCAATTTTGGAAACATTTGTAAGAAACTGGAGCAAAAACATTTTTCCTCCTTTTATAGTAAATAACTTTTCTGTAACTATTTTATCTATAAAAGAACAGTGTTTCCATCATAAAGTCTTGAGAGTACTAACTGTATTTAAAATAATGAGCTTAGGTCAATGTCTAGCATACAGAGATATTCTGTTAACGTTGGTTAATATGATATTTTCAAAAAGCCTGATATTTTAATAAATATTATAAATTCACCAATATTTAAAATGTTGGCAAAATCTGGTATTTTTAATATTATTGAGTATGTATGTATGTGCTTTATTTAAATAATTACTTATAGATGAATTTTATATTTGTTTTAACTATTTCATATCTCTGCCATTGTTAATCTTGTGAAACTATGCAAACGTGGAATTTTAGCAGGCATTAATAATGAGCCCTCCAATATTTCTATTTAAATTCTAACATTTATGCCAAATAAAATATAACAGTGTTGATTTACCTATACACTTCCAAGTTTGTCATAGTTTTTGGTAATGATTTGACTTATTATGATTTCCATGGTTACTATCAAAATTAAGTGGGTTTTCATGTATTACTAACAAATAGAATGTATTAATCAAGAAATTGCTAGTTCTTAATTTCTTTTTTAACTTATTAGACTATATTTCTTCTTAGATCAGAAGTAATTCATCAATGTGGTTTACATTTTTTCTTTGACTTCCTATTGTATTTAAGATGGTGTTTGCTATAAAAATGCCACAGATGTACTTTTTTGTATTTCTTCTTATTTTATTTTTTATTCATCTTGTTGAGTTCAAGGACTTAACTTATTTTAGTAAATATAAGCTTACACATATACATTTATTATTTTACAAAGAATTAAATATCTCAAAGATATTTATTTGTTTCATGATTTTCCAGTATTTTAAATTGTCTCTGCTAGAGTCAACTTGCACTCTGAACTTTCCTAAGCTATTTTCTGTCACATTTTTTACATAATTGACCTGGCAATTTTCTAACTTACTTTTTCTTTTGAGTTTTAAAAATTAGTTCATAGGTTGCACTAAAACACCAGGCTCATTTCTTAATGACTACACTAAGTGTATGCATGAATTAAGAAAGAAGTGACAAATTACAAGGCTGAAATTTTCTATGTTGAAACATGGTGTGTTTCTCAAATCATTTGAGAATTCTGCTCATTAGTACTGTTTTATATTTCCCTTTGTCTTATACATTCTAATTAGTTCTATTCCAATTTACTTTATAATGTTACTGCTATTTTAGATTTTCAAAACTCCTCCCTACTTCATTTTAAACCTTTATTGCTGGTGCATAATGAACCTAATACTTTCGTGACAGTATTATTTTTTTTAATCAAAGGAGACTTCTAAAAACTAATACAAATTATCAACTGTAATAAAAGTTACTGAACATTGAGTGCTTACAGGTAGCTCCTATTTCCACTCCAAGTTCAATTCTATTCTTCCTTGAACAACTTGTGAAATATATAACCAATAAACCTAGTTCTCTTTCAACTCCAAGAAGGTGATCTGCTCTATAATAGATGCTCTGTAATTCTGCCACATATATTTCACAGCAGCACATGCACAGAAGGTAGTGATCCATTTCCATGTCAACTCTTTGGGGTCTGCAATGCTGTGTGACTCAAGTCAAGTCATTTAACTGGGAATAAAGCTGTCACGAGTCAAAATGCACTTTCCTAGTTCATCCAGTCTGAAGGCATAGAACTCAGGGGTGGGCTACCTTCATTCCATTGTTCCCTCTTCTCAGCGAAACAAATGACAGAAATCTTCTTTCTACATATTCCCTCAGTGGTCTATGTGAAGATGCATATGATGTCTCTGAGAAAATGACAAAAATCATTTAGCCAAAGTTTCCACCAGAAATCCTCTAATCTGCAGGGGCCTTGGGAAATGACCATGTACAACATGCATGCCACCTGAACGCCTCGTCATTTTGACTATTGAGAATGAAATCAAGTGTCCCCCATAAACTAATGTGTGTTCTGAATGCTAGGTTCCCAGCCGATGGTGATTTGGGTATTAACACCTCCTGGAGGCAGTGTATTGTTGGGTTTGGGCTTATGGGTATTATAGCCAGTTTCCCCTTGCAAGTGTTTGGCACACTCTCCTGTTCCTGTTGTCCACCTTATGTTTGCCAGGGGGTGATGTCCACCTTCTGCTTATGCCATCGTTTTCCCCTGCCATGATGGAGCTTCCCCTCAAGTCTGTAAGCCAAAATAAACTTTTTTTTTTTTTTTTTTTTTCCCACAAGCTGCTCTTGGTTGGGTGATTTCTGTCACCAATGCAAACCTGACTGCAACAACTTGTTAAGAAATATTTATGTGGAGTTGTTTCTTTTGACTCTCCCTAGAGCATTTCACTTGCCCAGGTCACAAAAGCAATACTTTAAAAATTCATTTCACCTTTGCTTTCTTCCACTGATTCTTCATGAGCTTCGGGTAAGATGCAAGAAAGATTGCTTAGCATTTCACACACTGTGATTGCCATCTTACAGTGTGACTGGAGAATGAAAAATAGAGGCATCCTTAGCTTACTATCTGTTTTGTTTGTTGTTTTGTTTAACCCTGTAGCTAGGCTTTGACCACCTCTTCTATGAGTGCAATGAAATTCTGATGAAAACAATAATCTGTAAAGGAGTCTTGAGCAGCAAGCTAAAGGCTCTAAGACACAAATTCTAAAATAATAATTCCCAGGAGAGAATTCTGAACATTGAGCAACACAATAGTGACTGAACCAACTGTACTGAGATATGGAGACTGAATTTCCCTGATTTTCACATAAATTCTTCTGCATCTCTATAAACCTGCTTGCCACTAACCAGCTCAGAACAGAATATAAAATCTGAATCTGCTCTCAAATGCCTTGAGTTTTGAAGGTAAGCATGATTCCCCATGAAACCAAGCAAGTTATCTAGGGTGGCCATAGAAATATAAGAGGAAATTTCTCAAAAATACATTTTTTTTCTTTTAGATTTTTCCAGGCAAAAGGGGTTGTGGGTAGACTGTGGAGATAGATGGCTCAGTAGCATGTTTATCTGAGTTTGAATTCCCAGAATCTATGTAAAAGCAGGATGCCATGGCTGGCATCTGTAATCCTGGCATGCCTACTCCAAGAAGGGACAATGAAGAAAGGAAGAGTTCTAGCAACTTGTCAACCAGACAGACTGGTAAATTAAGCTTTGGAGAACAAGAGACCCTGCACAAGCAGTATGGAATGCAAGGATCAACACGTGATGATGTCTTCTGACTCCACCTCTGTCCTGTGACACGGGAGTTCCCACGTTCACACAAGAATAAACACGCACAAAAAAGCAATAATATTGAAATAAAGGGTGAATTACAAATTGAATAAATTCATAAAAAGTGAAAACAAGTGAAATATACATTGAATCATGTGGAAGATTTCTTCTATTAAAAGGTCTAATAGGCCTGGAGAGAGGGTCCATTGCTTAAGATGTTTGTCTGCAAAGCCTATCGACCCAGATTTGCTTCTCCAGCACCCAAATAAAGGCTGATGCACAAAGTGGCACATGTATCTGGAATTTGTTTGCAGTGGCTGGAGGGCCTGTTGCATCCGTTCTCTGTCTGTCTCTCTGCTTACAAATAAATAAAAATATTTTAAAGGTCTAATAAAATTATTGAGGAAAGTCTACTTATGTACAAGAAAAGTCATATAACAGGAAGATAATCTTTTGTGTAACTGATTTTAAAATTTCCATATTTTCCAATGCATTTTAAATTATAAATTGTACATTTTGCTAATGCTGACAGTACACATTTGATCACTGAAATATAAAAGGACAAATGTTTTCCTATGAGTTGTTTTAACTAGATCTTTCCTAGACCATTAACTATCTTTTGAAATTTAGTTACAATATAGTGAAAGCTAATATGGCATTTAAAGAAAAGTCAACGTAGCATGATGAATCCTGGTAACCTGAGTGTTACTGCTTCTTTTTCTTCTACATATATATATTTTTATAAAAATAAACTTATTGGGAATTTTAATATATGAAAACAGTGCAAACTGGTAATATTTCCATTGGGACATTCTCTATGCCCCTTCTCCCCCGCCCCCATTCTCAATGGGCAGAATGAAGCATATAAACAATGCACTTCCAACACGATAAGAAATGGTCTTAAATTTTTATTATTTTGCCAGAACAGTTAAAGGCTATGTAATTTTAAGGGATATGCTGTCTTTGCAAAGATAACTATAATTCAGCTTCTAAAAGCTCTTCTAAAGATTCAGAGACATGAATTTATAAATAGAGTCCAAGTTCACTGAATGCTAATCCCAGCCCTGCTGGTGATTTATGGTGTGGAACTGGGCAAACTGCCTAACATCTCAGTTTTCTCATCTACTAAAAGGCCACAGGCAAAAACACTTCTCTTGAAGGAACTGGGTGTGGTTCAACTCATCAAATGTGTTAAAGCATTAAGTAATCACATTTTTTTTTTTTTTTTTTTTTTTGGAAATCAGTTTATGTGACACATTCTGGTTCAGTTTCTTTACGTGCAAGTGATTTTTTTTTTTTTAAAGCTTGCCTTCAATACATTTGGTTCATTCGGTATTTATCAAAGATGTAACCCTTCATTAGGCCCTTGCAATGCCATCCACACTCCTGTCCCCTGCAGATAGACTCATACACACATCCTTTCTTGTTTGTAGTATGCCAACCCCAGAGCAGTTATTGACCCAGAAGGATAAAACTTTAGTGCAAGATGCCAAGTAATTAGAGAAGTGACATGAGACCCTCATTTACATTCCCCTGCCATCATGAATGACAATGTCAGCTGAAACAAGGACAAATAAATGGAAGCCAGCATCTCCTAGAAGCTTCTAGAAGCAAAGCGCCCACAGGCGCTAATATGAAAACACCATCCCCGCATAGGATTGCAGTGAAGTCTTGAGACCATTACCGCATGCTTGGCCTAGCAGCAGCTAGTACTAAGAACACATTTCCGGGACCAAGTCAATAAACTCACAGTCAATGTTATTTTCCCATATGTGCCCTTCAGAGGAGAAAATTACAGTAGCTGCTATCCTTATCAGAGTAGGGTAAACACATCCCATTATGGAGAATATGTTGCTACTTAGCAGGGGTTTAAGCTTTTTAAAGTTCTTTTACCTTAGTTAAAAAACAAAAAAAAACAAAAAACAAAAAAGCACCCAGTATCTCCTAATTCACATCAAGAAGCTATGATTTTTGCCTGTCCGTACTTTCAATAAATATTTTAAGTAATCAGATATTCTAATATATATTTTTAAATAAAGAAATCTTGAGACACTCGGAATATTGACAGCTAGTTTGGCTTCTTTATATTGTGCTTACTTCATAATTATGCGATAATGATAGACATCTACATGCTTATTTACATCAAATTAGACTAATAGAAAGTTCTTAAAGGACATATTTTAGTGGATTTTATGCTTTCAGATAGTTTCGTAATAGTAAGTTTCTCAAGAGCAGTTTGAAAGGCAGATCAATGCATTTGGGGACAAGTAGAAAAATTTGAATGAGTGTTCCCATTTAATATGGTTAATTTCAAAAGATTACTTAAAATTAAGATTCAGATGAACTTAAAATTTATTACACACATAAAACTATATAGTCTGCTAATTTATAAAATGGAATAAAATTTAAATTACAAAATGACTTGTGATCCAATGGCTCTATGTATTCTCTCATTGGTGAGTTTGGCCAGAGAAGTAGTCACCTTGAGGCAGGAGTCAGAGGATGTGAGCAAAAGCATGATGCCTCAAGACCTAATATCTTTCACTTTCACTCCATCACTTCCTTGCCAGTATTTAGTCCAAAGAAAGTCACAGGCAGTTAAAATTCGGAGCGGGAAATTGTGATATGGTAATTTGTGGTCTCTGAGAGTGATGGTGCTTTTCTTGGTTGGGCTGTAATTGAGGAGTTAGGGTGCCAGAGACCCATAGCCACACAAAACTTCCACTGAATCTGTGCCCTTCAGGCCCTTGTCTTCTTAATTTCAATGAACAAAATCCACAGACCATAGAGGGTGAAGTTTAGAAAAATTTTTATTGTAGAATGTATAGTCATTAAGTGAAAGGACATAAGGAGAGATCCTGCCTAAAGGGTTCCTGGAAGTAGGAAGGTCACCCAAGACTTCGTGTGGGGTCTTTTGTGAGAATTTACTGGATGTGGACTGAGCTGGTCAGTACTATTCTCTTACCAGGTGTCCAGGAGCTGCCAGGCTTCCAGAAAAGTGAATAAATCCATTTACATTCTCAGGAAGGTAATTATTATTTTTAGAAGGGGGTGATTATCTCTTCTAGGACATATTTTGAGAGGAAATAAGGGAAGGTCAAATTCATCTTGCATTTCTGACCTCCAGCACAGTGGAGGTCATGAGGTCTCTTTAAGGTAAGAAGAGACAAGGAAAAACCCAATTATCCCCTTCAAGGCTCAAGGAAATTTCTTGATCTATAGGCATAAGGGCTTCAGGGTCACTGGTATCCTTGAACTTCTTCAATTGAACACCCACTTCTTTTTTTGTGGGATGGAGGAGAGACACAGAGAAAGACAGAGAGAGAGGGAGAGGAAGACAGATAGAAAATGGGCATGCCAGGAGACTTTCAGCCTCTCAGTGAATGAACTCCAGATGCGTGTGCCCCTTGTGGGCAAGTGTGGCATTGCACCCTTGTGTCACCTTGCATCTGGCTAAACGTGGGACCTGGAGATTGGAATCTGTGTTCTTAGCCTTAGCAGGCAGGCACCTTAACCGCTAAGCCACCTCTTCAGCCCAAACACAACTTCTTGATGGAAGGAACTATGAAACAGCACTGTGCCAGTGTATGGAAGGAGGGGAACAATTCAGAGCATGCTTATAATCAATTGATCAGAGTGTCTGTGGAGACAAACTAACTATAAGAACAACGCATGGAAATGAACTATGAGAATGAAATACTATGGGAATGAACTGTGGGGATATTTGTTATGGATCTTACAAATAGTTTTTCTGAGATTATTGCTAAGGTATACTAAATCCCTTACTTGTAACTTGCTTTAAAATTAATCTTACAACTATGTGATCCATCCACTTAAACAATATGACTGGGTTTCCTCTGCCTTGGTGTACCTTTGTCCTGGGTAACATAGATGACCAATAGTGAGAAAACCTCTCTCCCAAGAGTGTCCCAGGATGTCTGTGGAGCAACAGGTCTAGGGAACTAGGCAAGAGACAAAAGTTATATCATCTTTGATTTTTAGCAAGTGCAGACTTTCCTGCCTTTTTACTATTAGGGACCCAATCACTACAACTGCCTACTCCCTTTCATAATAATAATAACAAAACAATCAAACCCTAAGAATTTCAGAAATAATTAAGATCAGAGCATAAACTAATGAATTGGAAAGAAAGAAAACAATTAAGAAAATTGATGAAATGAAGAGCTGGTTCTTCTAAAAAATAAACAGAATTGATAAATCACTGGTCGTTTTGATAAACTAAAAAAAGAGATGTCACAAATTAACAAAATTAGAAATGAAAAGGAGAGATCATAATGGATATCAATGCAATTTGAAGAATGATCAGGACACATTTCCAAAACCTCTACTCCACGTAATTGGAAAACCTGGAAGATATGGATGAATTTCTAGACACATACCACCTACCAAAACTAAATTCAGAGCACATAAAGTTCCTAAACAAAGCTATTATATTCACCAAGACTGAAAATGTAATCAAGAACCTCTGCAAAAGGAAAACCCAGAACCTAATGGATTCTTTGCCGAATTCTACCAAACCTTCACTGAAGAACTGAAACCACTTTTCTTAAGCTTTGTCATAATCTGAGAACATTGAATGCTCCCCAACTCCTTCTTTGAAGCTATCAGCACCCCAATACCAAAACCAGGCAAAGATATAAGAAAAGAAAACTGTAGACCTATATCCCTGATGAACTAAGATGCAAATATCCTGAACAAAATCCTTGAAAATCAAATTCAACAACACATCAAAAGAATTACCCACCTCATCAAGCAAGCTTCATCCCAGGGATTCAGGGATGTTTCAAAATACAGAAATGGATTAACGTAGTACATCATCTAAATGATCTTAGACACAAGAACCACATGATCATTTTAGCAGATGCAGACAGAGAAGGCCTTTGACTAAAGAAAATAGTACTTCATGATTGAAACACTGGAGAGAATAGGCACAGATGGTTTATATCTCAACATAATAAACACTATCTACAAAACACCTAAAACCCAAATCACACTTAATAGGGAAACACTCAAGGAGTTCCCACTGAGATGGAGAACAAGACCGGGGTGCCCTTCAATATAATGTTAGAAGTCATAGCTCTAGCAATAAGACAGGAGAAAGATACAAATGGTTACAAATTGGAAAGGAAGAAGTAAAACTATCCCTATTTGTAGATGACATGATCCTGTATATTAGTGACCTGAAAGACTTTACAATAAGATTTCTAAAGGTGGGGCTGAAGAGGTGCCTTAGTGGTTAAGGCACTTGCCTGCAAAGCCAAAATACCTCAGTTCAATTCCCCAGGACCCATGTAAGCCAGATGTACAAGGTGGCCCATGGATCTGGAGTTCATTTGCAGTGGCTTAAAGCCCTTGCATGCCCATGCCCATTCTCTCTCTCTCAAATTATTTAATTAAAATAAAATATTTTAAAGTTTTTCTAAAGGTGATAAATTCCTTCAGCAAAGTAGCAGGATACAAAATCAACACTCAAAAATCAGTATCCTTCCCATGCACAAAAGACAAATATACAGAGAAAGAAATTAGCCCTGCTTTCAGTAGCCACAAAACAATCAAGTGCCTTAGAATAACACTAACAAAGGACCTGAAAGACCTATATAATGAAAACAAAAAAAAAAAAAAAAAAAAAGAAATTGAGGAGGACATGAGAAGATGGAAAACCTTCCCATGCTCCTAGAGAGGAAGAATGAATATTATGAAAATGGCAAATCTACCAAAAGTAATATACAGATTCAGTGCAATAACAATAAATATCCCAGCATCATTCTTCACAGAGATAGAAAAAAATAATCTCAAATTTCATATGGAATGGCAGTAGGCCTCAGATACAATAAACATCGTTCAGCAAAAGAAACAGCCCTTGAGGTATCACCATACTTGATCTAAAGCTATACTACCAAGCCATAGTAACAAAAACAGCATAGTACTGGAATAAAAAAGAGACATATAGACCAATGAAACAGAACTGAACCAAGCCCTAAGTTCAAGTAACTACAGCTACTTGATCAAAGGAGAAAACAATGTACACTGGAGAAAAGATAGCATCTTCAACAAATGATGCTGGATAAATTGGAAAACCACAAGCAAAAAATGAAACTAAACCTATTTTTCTCACCATGCACAAAGATCAACTCAAAAATTCATTAAAGACCACAAAATAAGACCTGAAACTCTCAAACTACTGGATAAGAACTCTCCATGATATAAGAGTGTGGAAAGACTTCCTGAACAATAACCCAATAGCCCAGGAAATTAGGTAATCATTCAACCAGAGAGATCACATTAAACTTAAAAGGTTTTGTTCAAACAAACCATAAACAGAGCCAACAGACTACTCCCACAATGGGGAAAAGTAATTGCCACCTATACCACTGACAGAAGCCTACTATCCAAAATCAACAACAAACTCAAAAACTAAGCAAGAAAGAAATTAAACAGTCCACTCCAAAAAAAATTTATATATAGGGCAGAGAACTGATTTAAAAGGAAGAAACTCAAATGGCTAATACCTAAGAAAATGTTCCACATCCTTATCCACCAGGAAGATGCAAATTAAAACAACTATGAGATTTCACCTTACCATTTAAAGGATAGCAATCATTAAATAATTCAAATAACACTAAATGTTGGTGAGTATTCAGGGAAAGAGGAACCCTCATTCACTGCTGGTGGGAGTGCAAACTTGTACAACTACTGTGGAAATCAATATAAAGACTCCCAAAAAAGATGAAAATAGAGTTAACAACTGACCCAGCCATTCCTCTACTGGGCATCGACCCTAAAGGCTCCAATCTTCACTGTGAAGACATTTGTTCAACCATGTTTCCAGGTGCTCAATTCAAAATAGCTACTAAGTAGAATTAACCTATATGCTCATTGTTTGACCAATTGATAATGAAAATGACAAATGCTAAAATGAAATGTGTAGGAAAATAGACAGAGTTGGGACATATCTTACTAATGAACTCAAACAGCACAGAAAGACAAACGCCACATGTTCTCCTTCATCTGTGATTCCTACACTGGAACAGCTTGAGTTGCAGGTATACCTGACACACCACTTGAACAGAGAAGAGGGATGGCAGGGCTTGGGGGATGGGAACAAGAGAGAAGGAGAGATATACAAAACCAAACCCAAAATGAATAGTTACCATTGAAACCTTCCTCCTGGATAGCAGACTAAAAGATATAACCCGAGAGAGAAGCATAGAGTTAAAATCTGGTAAACAGGACACTGGAAAGTGGTGGGATGAAGCCTAACCCTAAAGCATTTGGCTCTGGTTTGTAACTCCCATATCAGAAACTGGTTACAACTTACATTGAGCTGTTAATTGGGGAGACCTACAAGGTCCCCAAAACAAGACAGCCTTCTGTCAAAGCAGTTGATCATCTGCCGAAGGTAAAAGGTAAGACCCTATTGCCGAAGACACCACATGCTGCCAACACAGAACATTGAGATATCCAGCTGAAACTGAAAGGAAGCTTATTCCCAGATGGTGATATAGTATTGAAAAGTACGACTATGAGTTGCCAGGCAAAACAGCCAACAACACTGTAAGCAAGCACAGGACACTGTTTTATGAAAGCAAGCAGCCTGACAAGATAGACACGCCTGTGCAATAGTGGCACACAGCCTAGGTGGGTAACCAATGACTCTCTGATTGGCTAAGAGAACTTCTCATTGGAAAAGTACCCATAACATAAACTGAGAACCAAGCCAGAATCATATGGAGACCAAGATTATGGAGAATCCTATGGAGGATGTTATAGTTTGGATAGATGGTCCCCAATATTCAGTGTTTTATTACTTTGTAGTTTGCATCTGCAGCCACCTGGCTGCAGGCAGTGTCACTGGGCAGATCTTAAGGTGTGGTGATGGGTTTGAGGTTTCAATCTAAAGAAAATGTGCCTAGCTGGAGCTCCTGAAGTGTGCTGTGCTGTGTGGCTTTTGGCTTTTGGCCTCTCTCTCTTTCTCTCTTTCTCTCTTCTCTCTCTCTCTCTCTCTCTCTCTCTCTCTCTCTTTCTGTTTGTTCCTAGGAAAGCAGACCAGCTTCTTCTGCCATTATGGAACTTCCCTTTTATCTATAATCTTCAATAAATATCCCTTCCTATATATCTGTGCCTGGTCTGGAAGTTCATCTCAGCGAACCTGAAGCTGTCTGCTACAGAGGCCAATCATGTATTCCTCGTCTTTGGCTAAAAGTGAGGCTACATCCATGAAAATCTCTCTAAATTAACAATGCTTATCCCCTTTAACCTATCCTTATCTCTGTGTTTCTCTCTGTTGAAAATCTGGTATCCTTTTTCATAAAGAGTGAGAACCAAGGACAACCAAAATCTATCAACAGGACAAGTACAGACATCCAACTCCCTGTCAGCATATGAACCACCCCTCACACAGCAGCCAAGGCCCAGGTGAAACCATAGAGGAACTGGGGAGAAGAGCAAGAGTGCTGCTTCCATGGTGAGTTTGACAACCTGTGCCAGGGTGATGGAGAGACACACTGAGGATATTCAAAACACTCCACAGCAAAAATCCAGAAGCTGCTGAGAGCTCAACACTAAATTAGACTTAAAACACACCCACCAATGCTCAGGGAATTTTGTGGAAGAGACGGTAGAAAGACTTTAAGAGGCAGAGGGTGGGATGGAATATCTAGAGACATTGCCCCCCACCAAACAATGTCTGACTTGTGTTTTCCCACAATTCAAAACTCACAACTCCATGATGAATAGCACCAATCCCCCTAAGGAGGACCCTCAGTGGAGTAGGGGTAGGGAAGAAGAAAATCATGCTACCAACATATGATGTGTCCATACAAAGTTTCTATTTAATAAAAAGTAAAGAAATTTCTGTTGATATCTATTTCCCATTTTTGATTGGGATTTTTCTTGTGCCTTTTGGTGATGTTATCACTAGTAACCCAGGCTGACCTTGACCTCACTATGTAGTTTAAGATCTTCTCAATCTCACTTTAATTGAGTTCAGCCTCTCCAGTTTTAAGATTATATGTGTGTGTCACTATACCTGGTAGATGATGATGATGAGTGTGTGTGTGTGTGTGTGTGTGTGTGTGTGTGTGTGTGTGTGTTGAGATTTTGAAGTACCTAGGCATTACACTTTGTCATGGCAAATTCCTGTATACTTTTCCCCATTCTTTCTTGCACAGAAGTTCGTTAGTGTGATATAATTCCATTTATCTCTGTTTTGTGCCTTTGGATCATATACCAAAAGTCCTTGATCCCTACCAGTGCTCTAAGACATTTTCCCTGTGCTTTCTTCTAGTGATATCTGTCTTTTTTCAGCTCCTACACTTAAGTCATCAATCCATTTCCTTTGAATTTGTCAAATGGTGAGAGATAAGGGACTGTTTTAATTCTTCTGCAAGTGGTAGCCATTTTCTCAGCTATGTGTGCTGAAAAGACTCTTTGCTCCACTGTATGTTCTTTTCCCTTTTGTTGATGATAGTTGCCTCTAAAGGAAGTGAAATCATCATACCAAAAAAAAAAAAAAAAAAAAGCCTGCATTCCCATGCTTTCTGTGGAACCATTGAAAGTAGCTATCACATGGAGCCAACCTTGCTGGCTATCAGCAGATGAATGGGTAGAGAAAACATGGAATATGGACACAATGTATATCTATTCATAAATAATAATGCAATACTCCCATTTGTTAAAAGTTAATAAATCTGGGTGGCATTGTGTTGCATCAAATAATCCAGAGATAGAAAGGTGGTAGAGCACACTCTCTCATATGTGGGACATAAAAAAGTCAACCTGAAAATATAGACATGCTCACTAGAGATTGGGAAGGGCCAAGTTGTGAGCGGATAGTAAGGTTTTGATGGGTGCACGCTACATGCATGTATGGAAATATCTCATTACTATGCCTAATTACTAATTGTTAATATGATTCAAGATATAAATATAAGCTGGATACTAAGGCATGGATTCACTTGCAAGGTCTGTTCTCTTGAAATACATGGTTGCTTTCTTGATTATGCCCTTTGATGTACAAAAGTTTAAATTTTATGAAAACTCAGATGTATATTTTAGTGTTTGTTATTTTGCATCACCACTGACAGTCTCTTGCCAAATCCAAATTCATAAATGTACACCACTAACTGTTCTGAGAATTTCTTAATTTTAGCTCTTTCGTTTAGTACTTTTATGTATTCTCTATTGATGTTTGATATAAAGCAAGAGCAGTCCTAAGATTGTATTTACAAACAGAATCAGGTTTTATACTGTTGAAATTAGTTTTCAGCTCTCCATAAATGGCCAACTGTTTACACATACAAACTGTCTTTCTATTGATTCTTTCGCATGTGCAAATTAATAGAATATGCTGTGCATATCTAATTTATGAAGTACCCAACATAAATCCTTAGTTATCTGGAAAATGGTTTAAAAGTACAGAGTGAATTTTGTGTGAAATTGAAGGTGGGTTCTGAGTAAGCTATATTTTTAGTAAAGAAGTGAGAAAATCCTTTTAAAAGTGGTTGTCCTTTTCTGCTATGTTAGAGTACCCAAGCAATCTTATTTCCCGAAAAAGGTAAATTTTGTTTTACTATATTGCTTTGTTACATCCTACATATAATGTTGAAAAGCTTAAGAGGTACTCAGTTTTGCCTTTTCTAGCATCCTAATGGCCTCTTCAGATACTACCAAACAATTTTAGAGAATGGAAATACTGAATTTATCTCTCATAGTCTGTTGTATCCCCTTAATAATTCTCATCTTCAGGTTGGCGAAAGTTATGCTTCTTATGCCACATTTTGAAGGTATGATGTTTCAATAGGACTTCTAATGTGCTTACTTTTTTTTTTTTTAATCATTGGCAACAGTGATAGAATCAGTCCTTTATTGTGAAGGGCTCCCACCTTGTTTTTAAGAAATCAAAATCTTTCCTTTCATTTATCTTCAGTTATATGCAAACTCTGATTCAGGAAATATAAATATACCCAGTTTCACAGAGCAAGTTGGAGAGCATCTATAGTAACCTCCAGGGAGCATACTCATGTTCACTCGATTTGAAGATGTGCATTAGTATCCTCTTGTTCGTTGATTTAGAAGAGTTTGGGCTGGAGAGATGGCTTAGAGGTTTAGGCATTTACCTGTGAAGCCAAAGGACCTGGGTTTGATTCCCAAGGACCCATGTAAGCCAGATTCACAGGGTGGCACATGTGTCTAGAATTTATTTGCTACAGCTAGAGGCTCTGGTGTGTGTGTGTGTCAAATAAAAAAGATAATAAAATAAAATTGAATAAATAAATTTAAAAGGGTTTGCCCATCTTATGTCAGGTTTTTTTATTCAATCTCCATGTGGCCTTCCCTCTCTGCTTCTCCAATAGAACAGTGCCCAATTATTTTCTATACACTGTGCTGGAAGCTGTGACTTTCTTATCCATTGTAGTGCCCTGTCGAAAATTACCACAGTAGGCTAGTTTCTTCTTCTGTGCTATCTAAGTCCTGATGGCATTGGTATGTAAGGTGACCACTGTCATTTTCATTAACTGAACCCTTACAAAACATGGGCTAGGGGTAAGCACTGAACACTATCTGTATGCAAAGAACAGCAGTTAATCAACAGGAAATGTGAAGAAGGAATAACTAACCTCATAGTTACAAACAGCATATATTGTACAACTGATTTTTGCATCAGTGTGATGTAACTATTAGTTGTGATTCTCAGCAAGAGACTATGGGTTAACAAAAACAACAACAACAAACAAACAAACAAACAAAATGCATTGTCTCTAGCAGACTGAGAATATTTGTTGTATCCATTGGAGACCCAAAAGAGTGTGTGTTAGGTCTCCCTCCTCTCCATCATTGTATCTATCTATTGTAATTTCCTATCAAAGCCAAGGAAGGTAGGGGCTGTAGGAAGGCTTCTCAAGGTCCTGGATTTCCATGGTAGAAGCATGGATATTGTTGAGCATACTGAATGGGTGATTACCCTACTTTTAATCAGTGGATGAACCTTGATACAATAATATTATTTAGATCAAGACCGCATGTACACTTTCACTGTTTTTATTCATTCCATATGGACAATGGTTTACCTTCATTATTCTAGATCCAGCCCTGTGTCATGCGCAGCATTTATTTGCCATGCTTCTCCTGTCTTGTTTAATGTAAGAGTTATAAAAAACAATGATAAGCAGAATCTCATACATTAAATTAAAGGCTATTTGAGTGTGAAAATAAATGATGATAGTAACATAAAGCAGTCATTTTTTTATATTTTATTTTTATTTATTTGAGAGAGAGAAGCATATTGTGTGAGAGACAGAGAAAGTAGGCATGGCAGGACCATGACCTTGACTTTTTATTTTAAGTATAAGCTGAGTTCACTTGACACTTGCCTCATAGTTAAACTGAAGCTCTGCCTTACTTGTACTGACACCGCAGAGGCGAAGCTCTGGTAGCATCAGGACCCCGGACCAGTGGGAGCCATCCTTAGTGGTAATGGCATCCTTGGTTACCTGATAGATTTTGTGTCTCCCATATTTCTTCTTTTATTTTTTTAAATATTTTATTTTTATTTATTTATTTGAATAGAGAGAGAGAGAGTGGGGGAGAGAATGGGTATGCCAGGGCTTTCAGCTGCTGCAAATGAACTCCAGATGCATGCATCACCTTGGGCATCTGACTTACATGGGTCCTGGAGAATGGAACCTGGGTTCCTTGGCTTTGCAGACAAGTGCTGAGCCATATCTCCTGCCCTCTGTCTACCATATTTCTAAGTCAGAAAGATGTTTCTCAACTGGTAACATATAAGTATTTCATGGAAATGTCTTGCAAATACAGGCCACATGAATCTACCACCTGACAAATACGGAAGGGATTCCTAGCTTTCTCTCTCCATTTAAATGCTAATTTGTCCTTCGGGAAGGAATGCTTTCCCTTATCTTGAAGCAAACTGTTCTTTGTATCAATATGGACTCAGGGGGTCCTGCTATAATAAATGACTGTTTTAGGATTAGAGATATGGCTTAGTGGTTAAGGTTCTTGCCTGTGAAGCCTAAGGACCCAAGTTCAATTCCCAGCACCCACATTAGCTAGATACACAAGGTGGCACATGTGCCTGGAGTTCTTTTGCAGTGGCTAGAGGCCCTGCCATGCCCATTCTCTCTTTCTCTGTCTCTGTCTCTGTCTCTCTCTCTCTCTCTCTCTCAATATGACTCTCTCTCCAATAAATAAAAATAAATATTAAAAAAATGACTGCCTTATGTTACTATCATCATTTATTTTCACACTCAAATAGCCTTTAATTTAATATATGAAATTCTACTTATCATTTAAAAAATTATTTGGGGGGGGGCTTACTTTTTCTTGCATAACATGTGCAAGACTTGTCTTGTGTTTTGCTTTAAAAAAAATAACCAGGTAGGCGTTCATTTACCTCACAAGTTGTAGTTTTCATTACATTTAGAGAAAATTAACATGATTTAGGAGTGAAAGTGTAAACATAAGAACTTAGAGAGAAAAGAAGCACTGCTTCTAGAAGAGTTAGACAATACTGTGGATACACATGAATATACATCTACATGTAATTCACCCATTTATTAACTTATAATTAAATCCAAGTTCACATAGATGCTTCAAATTCTAGTACATTATGAGTTTGTTTGTTTTTGTTTTTTTTTTTTTTTTTTTCCTAGTTATCTCACATGCCCTGTTGTAAATCTGTCTCTGATGTGGAAGAGTTTGGCTCCCACTACCAGGTACAATATGTTTACTGATTTCCTCAGTCCCTCCCACCACCACTTTTGCCAGTGGATATTCCATTACATCTTCTTAAGATACTCTCTCACTGGCTCTTCATAAATGTTAGGAAGCCTCACCTCTGCAAGCTACCCATCATTTTCTTTTCGACCATCTGACGGGAAAGTGCCTCCACACCACCCTGCCTCACCAGCAACTCCTTGGCATCATCTGCTCCTGTCTTCATCCACTTCCTCCCCGACTCTTCTACTTCCTTAGCCTCAGGCTAGCCTGCCACATCTGCAAAGCCAGCCACAACCCCATGGAGACACCCATAACAATTATGTAACATAGCTCACTTATCATAGCATGCAACATTGCTGTAAATATTGGTTTTGTTTTACAAAGTGACTTAGTGGCACCTATACAGGTAACATTTATTCAGAGTTACTCCAAGAATATCTGAAATTCAGTGAAAAATCAATTTAAGGACTTGTAGTTATTCATTTACTACTTGTGATGACTAGATATTTGACTAATTTATTTTCTCTTAAGGAAATATTTGTTTTCAAAATTGTGAGATAATAAGGAAATAATGGTACTCATCTTTTTAAAGAGGAATGTTTTAGTTCCTAAGATTTATTCTATCAAAGGAAAGATACATTTTCTGTCATATCCAGACCATATGTAGTCAAAACTACTTAAGCTATTTTCCCAAAGTGTTTTTAACCTTCTCAATCCTTGGCCTTTGCATAAGCAATAAAAACACAATGAAACTTACAAAGAAAATTCAAGTTGGAGTTTCTAGATCCAGACAAAAAAGGAATCTAAATATTTAAATGTATAAAGGGAAGTTTAAGAAGTCCTTACCACAGAATTTTGATTGCTTTTTAAATTAATCACAATAATTTTGATAAGAAATTGTCAAAATTGTTGGCTACAATTTGTGGATGCTGTTCACACTTTTTTAATTTGTAAAAAAATGTTTTTTTTCATCAACCTTGCTAAATGTTTACCAATTTTATTCACTTTGTCACTTTGTCTATCCTTATTGATTTTTTTCTGTGTGCTTTGTAATATCTTTAAATTACGGTAACGTGTACTATCTATCTTAATTATTTTCCATTATCTTTAGTAAGCTTAAATGTCAGTCTAAATAAAGCTCTATGACAGACACTCTTAAATTATATGTAAATATAGAAAATAATTTTTACTTTTCTTTTGGTTTTTCGAGGTAGGGTCTCACTCTAGTTCAGGCTGACCTGGAGTTCACTCTGTATTCTCAGGGTGGCCTCGAACTCACGGCGATCCTCCTATCTCTGCCTCCCGAGTGCTGGGATTAAAGGTGTGCGCCACCATGCCCGGCTTTTTCAGGATTTTTTTTTTTTTGTAGAAAATAAATTTTTATAAACACAAATGTTTTTCATATCTGAAGTAAGTGAAATTCAGGATACTATAAGACTTTTGATAAGGACGAGAAGATATTACCTACATAAATAAAAACAGATGATTGCAGCATCTTAAAATTGTCATGCTTCAGGGGACAATGTGCTGGTGGGCACTGGGCGCCATGGTCTGGAGTGACTAGCAGACCCATTTCCAGACTACTCCCAACTCCCAAGTCTGTCTTCCTTGTGTGGACAGTGTGTGGTTGAACGGGCCTGGTAGGTCCCATTGTGTCCTGCTTGGGAACTGGACCCTGTGTGAGCTGTGGAATCAGGCCTTTTGCTCTGGTATCCTGACTGGCCATTAGGTATCAATTTCACTGTTCACCTGAGTCAGAGGGTGAACTGGCCAAAGGACAAAAACTTGATACCTCCTCAATAAAATAAAGAGTCCTCCTAAAATGGGTGGACAATGCCAAAAAAGACAACAAAAGCCAAAAAACTGAAAGATCTTCTCAAGGATGCCTAGTCCTATAGTGGAAGCCTCCAATGAAATCATAGAGAAATCAACAGAAATCCATTCCCAAAATGAAAATGCAACAATCAATGACACCCTGATTTAAAAAAAAGAAATCACTAAACTTGAAGCAAATAATCAAAGAACCAAAAATTGTGTCAATGAAACAGAACAGAACTATCTCCTAGAGCATTCAGCTTTTGACAATAGACTTAACCTATTTGAACAAAATGTTAGAACACTCCAAAGAGATATGAATAAATTGAAGGTAAGTCAAGAAATGGAAGACCTCACCAACCAGTTGATTAACCATGAAGTCTTGATCAAATGAAAGAATGAACTACAGGAAGCATCAAGAAAAACAGAACTTGAATCAAAACCACACCTCAAAAAAAGAGATGGACACAGTGCAAAACAATGCAACAGAAAACAAAAATCAAATAGAAATTATAAAAACCTCTCTAAAACCACTTACCAACAGAGTTACTCATGTGGAAGACAGAACCTCTGACCTGGAAGATAAGACAGAAGAAATTGATCGAGGCCAAAAAGTTTGCTAAGTTCAAAAAAGCAAGTGAACAGAATACAAGGAAACTGTGAGACACCCTAAAATGACCAAACATCTGGACCATGGGTATACCAGAAGGAAAGCAAATCCAGATTAGAGGCATAGAGAACATATTCGACAAAATTATTGAAGAAAATGTTCTGAATCTTGCAAAAGAGAGGCCCATCCAGATACAAGAAGCCCACAGAACACCAAACAGACAGGACCAACGAAGAAACTCTCCAAGACACATCATAGTTAAAACTTGTAGCAATGAAAACAAAAGAATGTTAAAAGCAGCAAGAGTGAAGTAATTCACAGCATACAAAGGCAGTTCCATCAGAATTACATCATATTTCTCAATGGAAACCCTGAAAGCAAGAAGGGCTTGGAATAGAACACTCCAAAGTCTGAAAAGCTATGGCTTCCACCCCAAGCTACTTTACCCAACAAAAGTATCCCTTGTAATAGATGATGAAAGAAAAAGTTTCCATGTAAAAACTCAACACTATGATTATATGAACACAAAGCCAAAACTAGAGAATACTTGAGGGAATACTCCACACAGAACAGTCAAACAACCAATCTCAAGAGCCAACAGGAAGAAGATCACAATAACCAAAATAAACCACGCTCAAAACAGTACATAACACTAGAAAGTGCCAAACCCCACAAAACACCTCATCATGGCAGGAATTAATTCAAACCTCATAGTAATAACCTTAAATATTAATAGTCTTAACTCACTCATCAAAAGACAGGTTATCAGGATGGATCACAAATCTGGACCTGTCTCTCTGCTGTTTTCAAGAAACCCTCCTCACCATTAAAGATAGGGTGAAAGGTTGAAAAATGATATTCCAAAATGGAAATAAAAAACAAGCAGGTGTTCCTATATTAATATCTGATAAAAAAGACTTCCAACCAAAAGTAATCAAAAAGGACAAAGAAGGCCACTTTCTACTCATCACGGGAATGATCTAACAGGAGCACATCACAATCATAAATATATATGCGCCAAACACAGGTCCACCACAGTTTATAAAACAAAATCTACTTGACAAGCAAACAGAAATATACACCAACACCATCATAGTGGTAGACTTTAATACTCCACTATCATCAATAGACAGATCATCCAAGCAGAAAATCAACATGGAAATTATAGAGTTCAACAATATCATAGATCAACTAGACCTAATGGATTTCTACAGAACTTCCCACCCCAACTCTACAGAATACACATTCTTCTCAGCAGACCACAAAAGCTGCTCCAAAATTGACCATATATTAGGCCATAAAGCATGCCTTCATAAAGTCAGGAAAACTGAAGTAACTCCCTGCCTCATGTAAGATCACAATGCTTTAAAGCTAGAAATTAACAAGAGACACATCAAGAACTCCACAAGCTCCTGCAAACTAAACACACACTTTTAAACAATGAATAGGCTGTGGAAGAAATCAAAAAAGAAATTGTAAAATTCCTAGAATTGAATGATAATGAAAACACAACCTATGGGACACAATGAAGGCAGTCCTAAAGGAAAAATTCATAGTCCTAAATGCCTTCATTACAAAAACAGAGAGATTCCCAAATCACTAACCTGACTGTCCACCTAAAGGAGCTAAAATACAAGAAGAAACCAACACAAAGAGCTCCAGACAGAAAGAAATAATCAAAATTAGAGCAGAATTTAATGAATTGGAAATTAAGAAAACAATTTAAAAAATTGATGAAGAGCTGATTCTTTGAAACAAAATAAACAAGATTGACAACCCCCTGGCCAAACTGACCAAGCAAACCAAAAGAAAAGTCTCAAATTAACAAAATGATAAATGAAAAAGGAGAGATCACAACAGACATCAATGAAATTGGAAGAATCATCAGGACAAACTTCCAAAACCTCTACTCCATGAAATTCAATAATCTGGAAGAAATGGATGAATTCCTAGACACATAGCACTTACCAAAACTAAACTCACAGCAGATTAATCTCCTAAACAAACCTATTACATCCATGGAGACTGAAAAGTTAATCAAAAACCTCCCCAAAAAGAGAAGTCCAAGACCAGATGGCTTCTCAGCTGAATTTTACCAAACCTTGATAGAAGAACTCAAACCAATTTTCCTCAAACTGTTCCACATAATCAGAGACCAGGGAATCCTCCCAGACTCCTTTTATGAAGCTAGCATCACCCTAATACCAAAACAAGTCAAAGATGCAACAAGGAGAGAAAAATCACAGGCCTATATCCCTAATGGATATAGATGCAAAGATCCTGAACAAAATCCTTGCAAACCAAATTCAACAACACATCAAAAACATTATCCACCTTGATCAAGCAGGCTTCATTCCAGGGATGCAGGGATGGTTTAACATAAGGAAATCAGTAAACATAATATACCATATAAATAAACTGAACCATAAGAACCACATGATCATCTTAAATGATGCAGAGAAGGCATTTGACAAAATACAACACCACTTCATGATCAAAACACTGGAAAATATAGGCATGGAGGGTTTATATCTCAACACAATAAAGGCTATATATAAAGCACTCAAAGCCCAAATAATACTTAATGGGAAAAAAACTCAAGGAGTTCCCTCCGAGATCGGGAACAAGATAGGAGTGCCCACTCTCACCAATGATCTTCAACATAGTACTGGAAATATTCATCTGCAGTTCCTAACCTAGATCAGCCCAAGTTGCTGACATAACTGAATAACATCTTGAGGCTTAGGCAATACGGAGAGTAGGGCTCAGGGGAAGGAAATGGGTGGGGAAGACACAATACTGAACCCAAATTGAACTGGTACCATAGAATCCTATATTCTGGAAGTCAACCTTAAAGATGGAACTCTCAAGAGGACCTTAGCTGGAGTACCTGAATTGAAGGGCCCTGGAGAGTGTGAGACGAAACCTAACCTCAAATTTCTCCTATTTCTCTTTTTTCTTTGTCTTTTTGTCTTTTTTTTTTTTTTTCTTTGCCCTTGGTACTGGGTTGTAATTTCCCTGTATCAGGATGTGGTCTTCATCCACAATGAGCTGTTGATCAGAGAGACCTAGTAGATCTACCAAAACAAACAAGACAGACTTCTGTCAGAGCACTTGATTACCCATCAGAGATTAATGATAAGACCCTACAGCTGAAGAAACCAAATACTGTTGACATGGACCAGAGAGAGACCTGGTTGGAATGCAGAGGAAAACCAGTCCCCAAACAATTAGCCCATCTAGTGCTGGAAGGCGCTACATGAGCTTCCAGGAAAGTGGCCAAGCTCTATCCAAGAAACTCAAAGTCTAAGCGACTCAGAAGCAAGCAACCTGATATGATGCTCACACAAGTGCAATAGTGGCACACAGCCATGTTGGGTAACCAACTGCTCTTGGATTGGCTAACAGATCCTGTTCAATGGAAAGGAAACCATATCTGGAAATGGGAAACAAGTCAGAATCATATCCAGATAATGATTCCACTTTCCATTGTCAAGCTCTCACTAACCTTAGACTGTAAGAAGGTCTACACCCCTTTAATTCTGTCTAAATTAATAATGGTTATCCCATTTAACCAGTGCTGACTTCATTCTCCATTTGAGAATCTGCTTCTCTTTTCAGATGGGAACTGGACCTGAGAGGAGATAAACAACCCAACGTATTCCATCCTGGCCCCAGCTGAAACCTTGGAGGAATTGGGGAAATGAGCTAGAGAGCTGCTTTCTTAGTGAATCTTATATCAGCACAAGGGTGAAGGAGAGAGACACTGAGGACACTGAACACCTACCAAACCAGAGATCCAGAGGCTCCTGAGTGCCCATCACTGAAGTAGTATTAAAATGTTCCCAACATGGCTGAGGGAATTTTGTGGAAGAGGGGTAGAAAGCATGTTAGAGCCACAGTTGGGACAATTTACACAGAGACATTCCCTACCACCTCCCCATAATGCATGACCTACAATCTCCAATGGGTTGACCTGCATCCCCACGCGGAAGCCCTCTTCAGAAAAGGGGCAGGGAGGATGGAAAGGATGGTAACAACATGTGTTGTTTACATACAAAATATGTTCATATCTAATAAAAATAAGAAAAAATAAATAAAATGTGCAAATCAATCAAAAAATTGCCATACTTACCTTGAAAAGTCCTATTAACCTTAAGTGCATCTCATTATCACATACATGAATGTGGATTCATCTGTATTATGGTGAATAATATTTATTAAGCGTGAGTGCTGTGATTTGTATTTATAATTGATTTTAAAGTGTGTCACTAATAGTAAACATAATATATAAGATACAAAATATATTTACACAAGCACATATTCATAAAAGTAGGAACTTTTGCCAAAATGAAAGTGCCATTCTGGATTGTTTTCTTTGGTTATAACCTAAGATTAAATTATTATATTATATCAATTATTTTAAGAGATGTTCTTCTGAGAGGAGAAGGACTCTATGAGAACTAGTATAGAGTTAGTTTATACTATATTCTGGCAAAGAATCTGGCTGCATTCTTTAAAAAAATTTACTTATTAGAGAGAGAATGAGGAGAGATAGGGAGAGAAAACAGGTACACCAGGGCCTCCAGTCACTGCAAACAAACTTCAAATGCATGGTCCATCTTGTACATCAGGCTTACATGGGACACTGGGGAATTGAACCTGGGTCCTCAGGCTTTGCCAGCAAGCACCTTAATCACTAAGTCATCTATCCAATCCACATTAAGGGACTTTTACTGTGACTAAGCAACACTTAAAATGAATACCTTGCCAGCTTTTATGAAAATGCATCCTAGTACTTAAATATAACACACTCCCCAAATTCCTTAAACTTATTCTTAATCAATAATGGATCCCCCTTAGCCAAAGTATATTAAATATATTATATTTTAAAAGTATATTAAAGAAAACATAAGTATTATGAATTTATTGTTTTGTACATTCATCATTTCATCTTAATTTGAAACAAATGCTAATTAAATAACATCACACGTGTTTGTGTGTTCAGTCACTGAGGAGGTTCAGTCTCTGGATTTTCTATCTTCTTTGTAGCAATTACCTGGTTTGCTTCATTAGCTCCCTTCCATTCTGTCTGTGAAAATTGGCTTCTTGGCCTGGAGCTTTTGCATCAGTTCATACAGTGAGAAGTCATTAAGATGTCTGGTCCAAACTCTACGAGCACTGACAGCAGTTCCAGAATATGAATTTCTACAGCATCTTTAGGGTCAGCTTGGTAAACCTGCTAATCAACTCGAGATGCACACTTTATGCTGTCTGGATCAAATCTGAGATGGTTCCAAGTTGAAATCAGTAGAAAACTCATTAAGTCTGACAGTCTAAGTGAATTTCTGAATTTATTGTTATTTTTAGATAGTACAAGTGGACCATTTTCTGTGTAAACCACTGGGAAGAGCTGAGGTATACAAAAGGATACACATAACACATTGCACAGTTTTATGTCTAATAAGTAGTGACGCTTCCTTACAACCTCATAGCAACAGCTTCTGTCCCCTTGACAAGATCCTTTGGCCTTAACCTTCTCAGTGAATCCATCTGATTTCCAGCTGCCTGGATGGACATTCTTTGCCTTAGGAATTCCTCTGGGAGCCCCCTTCCCTCTATGTGGCAGGTTAAGAATGATGAAAAAACTAAAGTGCTTTAAGGAGCAGCTGCCAATTATCCATTGGTTGGAGTTTATATGCATAGCACTGATTGGTTGGAGTTGCTCCATACATACCTCACGCCTGGTTTCTATTGGGAGGCATAATTCAGAAATGCATGCTTTCTACTTCCCTTTGTGTAAATCTGTTGTGATCCATGGGGCTTACTTGATTGAAAATACGCCATTTGATTTCTGCAGAGCCTTATCTCTTGTAGCTCTGTGATCTGCCCCATTATTTGTGTGTCTTGGGGTTGTCTCAAATAAACACCTAATAGTTAAGGAATTACCCTGATTTAATGTATTCATTTTCAAATTAATGATTGTGTGAAAGCAATATGCCTTCAGTAAAAACCAAAGTTTGAATTTTGTAATGTTGAACTAGTGGCCCACAGTTCCTAGTCAGACCCACTACCTCAGGGTAGTACAGGCAAATGTGTAGGACTATACTACTTTTCCTTAGAACACAATTTTTCTTCAGTGAATATTTGGCCTACATTTATGATGGATTTATTTGGACATATTCCCTTTGTACATTGAGGATGTTGATGGAAAAGAAAACTAACAAATTTCTTCATTCAGTTCACAAATATTAACAGATATTTATGAATAGCCTACTATATAAATAAAATGGTCAGAAAGCTTTGCCTCATAAGCTTTCATTCTGGAAAGTGAAATTATATCAAGTATTGTTGATTACTTTGGATAATATCAAGGCAAGAAAAGAGAACAAGAAATGTTCTCAGTGCAAGCAGGAGGGCCTGAGTTCCATCCCCACTATCCAACTTAAAGGCGTGGTTTGGTTCTATGTGACTGTAATTCTACTGGGAAGTTGGTGACAGACAGATTCCTGAAGTTCACTGGTCAGCTAGTAAACCCCAATTTGGGAATGCCATGAAAATGGAAAAGAAAAGAAAAGAACAGTAAAGAAAAGAAAAGAAGAGAAGAGAAGAGAAGAGAAGAGAAGAGAAGAGAACAGAACAGAAGAGAAGAGAAGAGAAGAGAAAAGAAAAGAAAAGAAAAAAAGAAAAGAAAAACCTTGAAAAGAGATTACAAAAGGTATAAGGTGGGAAGGAGTATGCTGAGGCGTTGCCCTCCTCCCACAGAGACAACTGATGTATCCATGATCCCACTGTGACCAGCAATAACCCCAGTGAGGAGGGGCCTCAGACGATTGAGGGAAGGAGAGAAAGAATATAAGTGTATAATCTGGTAGGAATAAGACCAACACCAGATAGGTTCATATAATAAATTCCACAATTCATTTAAAAATAGTAGAGGGACTAGTTGGAGGGAGGAAGTGTGCAGTGGAAGGAACATGGGGCAGGTGGGAAACAGACAGAAGAAGGCATGGGGACTGTGATAAAAAATCCATTTTGTACATACATTTATAGATGTCAATTTAAAAAAAAAAGAGGTAGATGGTGTACTTAAGAAACAACTCCCAAGGTTGTCCTCTAGTCTCCCCCTGCATATGCACACACCCATGCACACACATCTTTCTACACACATACGAATATGAACAGCACCTATATCACACATATGTATGCAAAAGTGGCTTGACATCATGGGCTGTATATTAAAGTTTTTATTGCATTTTACTTATTTATTTGAGAGAAAGAAGAGAAAGAGTGAGAAAGAAGAGGAAGGAAAGAAAGAAAGAAAGAAAGAAAGAAAGAAAGAAAGAAAGAAAGAAAGAAAGAAAGAGGCAGATAGAAAATGGGTGCACCAAGGTTTGTAGCCACTGCATGTGCCACCTTGTGCATCTTGCTTACATGGGTATTGGGGAATCAAACCTGGGTTCCTTAGGCTACGCAGGCAAGCACCTTCACTGCTAAGCCATCTCTCCAGCCCCTATATATTAAAGTTTTATGAAAATGTTTTGTTTTGAATAAGAGAATGCTCCTTACCTTAGAGATTAGATTCTAGACATGGAAACAAAGTAATCTGAAAATGTAATTATGTTTGAGGGGAAAGAAAGAACTCAGAGTAATAAGGGAATGATTTATGAGAGTGCAGATCAAAGTCACTTGTAGAGATACTGGTACATGAAAAGCATACTGAAGACCAATCGCACGAACAAGTTGGCATATTCTGGATTTGGAGAATAACAGGTACAAGGCTATGAAATCACATGGTGAATACCTTGCATATGTGAGGAATCGAATGCACACTTAGATGTGGGATGAAGGTGAGGATGAAGAAAGAAGAAAGACGGAAAATGAGAAAACTCATGTGCATAAGTGAAGATCATGTGGCTGAAAGGCTAAAGACCTTCAAGGAGAGCAAATTTGCTCATTTAACTTGTGTCATTAAGAGATTCCTCCAACTGCGATGGAAATATGAATTAGAGGGACAAACCAAGCCACTGAAGACAAACTTAAGAAACTGGATGTTTCCAAACTAGCTGTGATAAAGAACAGAAGACAGATTCTGCATAAATGTCAGAAAACAAGTAGGATTGGATCACTGATCTGTGTGACATGGCAGGTGTTTCAGCTTTGATAGGATACCCGATCCAAAAATGGAATATGAATTCAGAAACACTCCCTAGTGCCTTAGAGTGGGGCTATACTCCATCTTTTGAGTTAGCATAGCATAGTATTTCATCTGTGATTATGACAAGTAAAATGATTGAACTTAGTTGCATAGTAACACAAATGCTTATACCCTCATTCAACCTTCACCAATTGGATTCACCATCACCAGGAAGACAATAATCCTGAGTTGGATCTAATTGCTCCAAAACTGAGTTCAGACTTGCCCTCTTCTGTTCTCTGCAAATTTTCTTATTTTATTTTGCTACTGAAACCAGTATATTTCTATGATTAGTACCTCTCATGAGAGTTGCTCTCAAACCTCTCCACCCACCTTTGCTCTGCTTCCCAGGGATTCTAGTAGTCCATGCATGGGTGCCTTCTGACATCTTCTGGAATCAACAATATGTTAAATAAGTCTTCTATAATTTTTGCTAATCTTTGTACATTTGTCTGTACAGGATGTAATATTCTTTTTAAAAATTTTTTTAATTTTATTTATTTTTGGAGAGAGACGCAGAGAGAGACAGACAGAGAGTGAGAGGGAGAAAGATAGAGATGGGCGCGCCAGCAGTCTCTCAGCTGCTGTGAACGAAATCCAGATGTGTGCGCCCCCTTGTGGTCAAGTGCAGCATTGCACCTTGTGTCACTGCATCTGGCTAAACGTGGGACCTGGGGATTGGAACTACTGGAGATTGGAACCAGCGTTCTTAGGCTTAGGAGGCAGGCGCCTTAACTGCTAAGCCATCTCTCCAGCCCAGGATGTAATATTCTTTTAGCAGTCTATATGAAACATTTCAATACATAAAGGCACTGTCCTGCTTTTTACATAACCACTCTAAAATATCCATAATTTCTTCTTCCTTATATTTCATCTTCAAATGTACTAGTGTCTAGTTCATTATTTCTACCAATGACATAGGTCAACTCTTACAGATCAACTTTGAGTTCCACATGAAACTGGCAAGCAAGATATTGAGCCATCTAATCTTAGGTACAAAATGTTTGTGACAGATTGGAATGAAGTGTCAAATAAAATTCAATTTCACAATGATTTTTGGATGTTATTAATATGCAAGGTAGTGTATATTTAATAAAGAGAGTTATTTCTACTTGACTTTATAAACTATGTTTTTGTTTAACTTTCTTTTTTTGTGATAGGCTCTCATGTAGCTCAAATATGGTAGTATGAATGTAAAATGTCCCCCAGGGCTTTATGTGTTTGCAGTTAAGCCTCATATTTAGTCCCTAGCTGATGGAGCCTGTGGAATATGGAGCCTTGCTGGAGGACATGTGTCACTGGTGGTGGGCCTTGGGATTCTATAATCCTTGGGGTTCTGTAAGTAGTTTACTCTGCCTGCTTCCATCAAGCTGATGATGTGACACAGTACTAACTCTTCTTACCATGCATTCCCAGCATCATGAAACTTCCCCTTGATAATGCAAGCTCAAATAAACCTTTTCCTTCCACAAAACTTCTGGATAGGTGCTTTTGTTCTAGCTGCAGGAAGGCAACTGCTAAACCAAATACTAAGATTATAAGTGTGTTCCTCCATACCTGGTTCTCCACTTGACTCTAAATAATAACATTATATGTTATGAAATACTACATTTTTAGTTTATAGGGGTATTAAAATAAATTTATTAACCTCGTTGAAATTCTTAAATTGTATTGTAGAAACTATGATCTACCAACAACAAAATGATTCAAAGTCCAATTTTTCAGATCAGATTTCTCAGTTTTAATACTATTGACATTTGGTTTTTAAATAATTAATTAATTAATTTAATTATTTGAGAAAGAGGGAATGGGCACACAAAAGCCTTCTGCTACTATAAACAAACTACAAACACATGTGCCATTTTGTGATTCTGGCTTTACATGGCTACTGATAATTGAACCTACAAGGTCACATAGAAGTGCCTTGAACCATTTAGTATCTCTCTACCACTACTATTGGCATTTGGAATGCATAAATGTTCCCTTTGGTTCTTTCGGTGTACATTGTGGGATTTGTTTGTTTGTTTGTTTGTTTGTTTGTTTGTTTGTTTTGGAGGGCAAGCCCAACAGGCTGGCTTTTTTTTTTTTAATGTGAGAGATTGAGTACGTGTGTGTATGTGCATATTGTGTGTGTGTGTGAGAGAGAGAGAGCGAGAGAAATGGCATGTCTGGACCTCCAGCCATTGCAAACCAACTCCAAAAGCATTATCCCCCTTTGTGTACATGTGCGACATTGCATGCTTGTGTCACTGTGTTCCTGCCTTACTTGTTACCTGGACAGTCTAATATGAGTCTTTAAGCTTGGCAGGCAAGAGCCTTAACTGCCACTCCATCTTTCCAGCCTGCATTGTGGGATTTTTAACTAAACCCCATAGTTCCTAAGATGCCAGTACTATTTCCAATTTGGCAAACAACAATATTTTCAGATGCACTCTTGAAATACACCTTACCGAACGGTAAGGCAGATTAGGAAAGAAGCAGAGTGGTGGTGTGTACTGTAAGCATGTTAAAAGAGCAATATTGCTCTGTTGTTGCTTTTGTTGCAAGAAAATAAGGTTTCTGTTTATTGAAAAAATGCAGACTAACATTCGTAGGTGGTAAGGATCACAAATAATATATGGCTATCAAAGCTGAGAGAATTCTAGTTTTAAAGGCTACTACCCAATCATAAGCCTTTGATAAAATCTAACATTCCTTCATAACAAAGGTCCTGAAAAACTAGGAATAGAAGGAAAATATCTAAAAAAGTCAAAACCACATATAGGAAATCTATAGCCAATATAATGTTGAATGAGGAGAAAAATTCAAAGCCTTTCCATTAAAACCAGGAATGCGGCAAAAGCATCCAGTTTTCTCAATTTTTATTCAATATGTCCTTAAAGTCTTAGCTAGAACAGTATTATACAAAACTCTTATAATTTCTATACACTTTCAGCAAAGTCACAAAATATAAAATCAACATATTAAAATCAGGAGGTTCATTTATGCTAATAATAAACATTCAGAGAAAGAAATCAGGAAAACAAAAAGAAAAAAACATTGAAGAAGATTCTAGAACATGGAAAGACCTTTGCGAAGATTAAAATCTGGTTGTGAACATGACAGAATTTAGAATCACCACAGAAACCAATCTCTGGGACTGTCTGTGTGGGATCATCTAGATTGGATTAAATGTGTGGCTGGGCAGCATCATTCCACGGGCTGGATGCCCAAATTGGTATAAAGGAAATAGTGCTAGGTTGCAAAGGATGATACTCATAAAGTGTCCTACTTGGCCATGGACCCTGTTTGTGACAATGCCAATATGCCAGGCTGCTGGCAAGAAGGTCATCAGCAGTCTTATCCAGATTTGGACTTTGTGTGCTACAATACCAACATGCAAGGCTTCTTCGGGGATGTGTTGGTTTGATTCAAGTGTCCCCAGAACCTTATGTGCTCTAAATACTAGGTCACTAACTGCTGGTAGCTTGCGAATTGGAGCCTCCTGGAGGTGATGTATTCTTGGGGTCAGGCTTACGGGTGTTATAGCCAGTATCCCCTTGTCAGTGTTTGGCACATTCTCCTGCTGCTGTTGTCCATCTGATGTTGGCCAGTAGGTGATATCCTCCCTCTGCTCATGCCATTATTTCCCCCTGCCCTGTCATGGAGCTTCCCCTTGAGACTGTAAACCAAAATAAATCCTCTCCTCACACAAGCTGCTCTTGTCAGGTTCTTTGCATCAGCAAAGGGGAGAACGCTCATCATCAGTCCTACCTGGCTTTGGACCATTTATTCTACAACACAAACATGCCAGGTTGTCAGCAGCACTGGTTAGCACCAATCCTGCTTGGCCCCTGCACCATGTGTGACACAGCGCCCACATGCCAGGCTGCTGGGGGAAAACGGTTATCAACAGTCCTATTTGGCCATGGACAATGTATGTTACAACACCAACATGCCAGGCTGCTCGGTGAGAATGGTTGTCAGCTGTCATACTTTGCCATGGTCCCTATACGATACAACACCAACATGTCAGGCTGGGGGGGGTACACAATCTACCGTTCTACTGCTTCACCTTGGACCCTTGTGATATGATACCAACATGTCAGACTGCTGGGGGAGAATGGTTGTTTGAATTCCTACTCAGTCATGGACTATGTGCCAGGATGCTGGGGAGATGGTCATAATCAGACCTACTTGGCACTAATCTCTGTGTGGTACTTCACCAACATGCCAGGCTATTGGGGGATAATGGTCACTCTGAGTCCTATTTGGCTATGGACCATGTGTTCTACACACCAACATGCCAGGCTGCTGGGGGTGAATGGTCATCAACAGTCCTACTTTGCCATGGACCCTGTGTGCCACAATACCACCATGCCAGGCAAGATTTGCCAGCCTATGCCATAGTGGCTCGGCTGTTGTGGGTACAGCCAATCACTTTTTTTGACTGTATTTAAAGCCTACTCCACAGGAGGGAGTTCGTACCTGGTGCTGTAAACCTGGTCAATAGCCTGTGGCTGAGAAGACCATAAGCCTCAGTGAGAGAGCCACTGCCTTTGTTTTGCTGGATGGATGTGAATCACTACGCAACTCCATGATAAAACAAGAAACATCCGCAGTTGGGCTCAATACGTCTTGAAGATTTCAACTGCACAGATAGCTGAACGTTCTTTAATATATAATGTATTTTATTTGATTAGAGGTAATTCCAATTAATTTATTTCACACATTTTTTCAATTAATGTGTGCTTTATGGAAGTAATGGAGTTTCAGAGAAGAGCGGCCTAATATTTTGAGATACAAATATTTGTGAGAAGCAAGTTAAAGCTGCTAAAATAATTTATGAAAATAATTAGTTTTGTCAATTAATGAAGTGAAAACTACTGTTTGTATTCTAGCAGTATGTCTAAAGATAGGCTAAGATTGCCCTTAGCATAGGTTTACACTAACCAACCTTTCCTAACGACCTAATGGTAAGTGTTATCCTGGAATGTTTTAGATATCATCTCACTTTTTAAACATTACAGTGCCAGAGGTAGAACCCAGCTCTTCACACATGTCCGTGTTAGGCAAACATTCTACCACCAAGGAACTTAATAACTCCGCATTTCACAGTTAATGTGATGCTTTCTAATCTTAAGATATTCTCTACTCACTTTTCCTTAGAGGCCTGGTTGGACTTTCAACTCAGAACAAACAAACACGCATGCATAAGAAGTGCTGATCATAGTGTCGAAGACAGCGAGGTCAGTAAAATGAACCCACAGACCTGATGAAGGCAACAGGTGGGTTTCGTGTGATTGCTGTTGTGATCAGAGTGTATGTGTGTTATGGATCAGCAGAGACCAGCAAGTCCTCTACAATCCTTTCCTTTAACAAATGTTTAAGGATTATCCGAGGTCAAAAGTTCTTTACTCTCTGCTTACACAACACACTGCATGTTCATATATTACTGGTTTTTCACTGTTCAATAAAAGTGCCAGTGATTGTGTGTATGCAGAGGAAGGCACAGTCACAGTAACATCAGAGCAATGATGACAGCAGATGCAGCAGGTTTACTAATGGCTTAAACGCAACCTCTCTTTGGTTTCCTTTAACCTCAGGCTGCTGCTAGAAGCAGGTAGCCCACTCCTGAGATGACAGTATGGGGAGTTAACTCACTCACCATTCAGGTTCTGCTTCTAGAAGTTTCCAGAGGTTAGTCTTCCCTAAATTCAGGGATGTGCCCCTCAAACAGGCTAAGTGTCTAATTTTCAAACATGCAAACAGAAACTCAGAAAGCTCTAGTTGAAAATGTCATAAACATAGTTAAATCGTATGGTTTAAAATCCAGTAATATCAAGATATGTCTGTATCTGTGAAGTTGTCAATATCCTTAAATTAAATCTAGTATAAACAGCTAAGACACTGTAGTTGGTCAAGATTATTTCCCAGAACTTGGCTAGATTCTTCCTGATCTGATGAAACAGCCTATACTCATAACAATGAGCTATCGCTCTGGTTCACCTGAGCCATAAGGTAAGGCCCAACACTATAATGTATAAATATATTTGCAAGGGGAGGGCATGCTCTCTGAGCTGCCTGATCACTGGAGAGCTTCCAGCTGCTGGTGAGATTTTCCCCTCAGCTGGCCCAGGCGCAGCCTGACCGAGCCAAGGGAAAAGCATCGCGCCCCTGAGCCCTTACTCTTTACAAGGGTACCTTACCCCCACCATCTCCCGACATGGCAGGATCTCTTTGAACTTTCTTTTGTATCTTTTTCTTCTCATGGTTTTTCTAGACCCTCCACGTGGAATCTCAAGCCACGTGGGTGCCTTTCCTTAGTTCTGTACTTCCCTCAATAAATATAATAATTTAATAATTATACTTTTCAGCCTTTATTCAATTCTTTGATTTAAATTACTCATGAACCTAGGGTTTAGGGTTCCAGGACTTTCCTGAACCTCAAGCAGACCATTACAGTTAGCTTATTTATTTGAAATCTTCCTGTCATTGCTTTGAAGTCATTTAGTGCTATGAATTTTCCCCTAAGGACTGCCTTCATTGTGTTCCACAAGTTTTGGTATATTGCGTTTTTGTTATTATTCAGTTCTAGAAATTTTATAATTCTCTTTTGATGTCTTCCATGATCCATTTATTATTTAATAGCATGTTATTCAGTCTCCAGGAGCTGGTGAAATTTCTGCTGTTTGTCTTGTTAATTTCTAACTTTAATGCATTATGGTCTGATATACTGCAGAAAGTTACTTCAATTTTCCTGAATTTATGAAGGCATGTTTTATGCCCTAATATATTATCTATTTTGGAGAAGTTTCCGCAGACTGTTGAGAAGAATGTGTACTCTGTAGAATTGGAATGGAATGTTCCTTAGCTGTCTATTAGGTCTAGTTTATCAACAGTGTTAAGCTTCATTACCTCCCTGTTGTATCTCTGCTTGGGAGATCTGCCTCTTGATGATAGTAGGGTATTGGGATTTATTTATTTATTTATTTATTTATTTATTTATTTATTTATTTATTTATAGTGTTCAACAGAAATTCTCTAAAGGATGGCATAATAGGGGCCAAGTATTTAGAAAAATGTTCTCTAACATTATCCTGAAGAGGACAACTAAAACCACTTTGAGATATCACTTCATCCAAACCATCGTGACCATAATCAAAACAACAATAGATAACAAGTGCTGGCAAGGACATAGGGGAGAGTAAACCTTTAACCCCTGTTGATGGGAAGGTAAATTAATGCAGCCATTATGGAAAACAATATAAACGTTTCTCAGAATATTAATAGAATTGTCATTTGATCTAACAATTCCTGGGTTTGGGTTTATAGCAATGTGAATGAAACCTGTATTTGGAAAAGATAACTGTAGTCTCACGTTTATTGCTGCACCATTCATAAACCAAGAATAGAAGCAACCTAAGCACTCATCTGGTGGTTCACGGAAAGGAAAATATGGTACATATGGACAATGGACTACTGCTCCTCCACAAAGAACAATGAAACCCTGTCCTTAGTAGCAGCATGGATGTGATGGACAGGCATGGCATTTTTTTTTTTTTTTTTACCTTTCTTATACAGAATGACAGTACCACAAGGTAACACTCATATTGACAATATGAGAAAGCGTATATGAGAAAAAATTCTGAAGTGGAAGATGTTTTAAAGATTCTAAAGAGGGAAGGGAGAGTTAAGGAAATGTTGGTAGATGGTACTGGGTTGTAACAACATGAGTGTAAGAAGTTCTAATGTTCTATTACACAGGAGCATAACTACAACTATCGCTTCTGTGCTGAATGCTCCAAAAAGCTAGAGGAAATGTAATTCAACCAGTACCTGTAATTAAATATCAAATGACAGGCAATTACTTGCTATAACTCTTGTTTTTATGAATAATCATTTTTTTAAAAATTTCTTGAAAAGACTGAAATAGATATCATAGAATGCAACAAAATATTTGGAAATAACATAATTAATGTATCTATTATCCAAAATAAACCAAGAACTCTCAGTTACAGAAATACACATATCCAATTAATAATTAAAATGAGTGCTTTTCCAAAAATATAACACAAATAAATAGAAGAACATGTAACAGTGCCTGGCATTATTAATCATTGAGAAAACTCATATAGACCACAATCAATGAGATACCATATCTAATAGGATACATATAATTTTTTTATTGCTAGATATTGAGCTCTGGATTCATGCTAAGAAAGTATTCTACCATTAAGCTGCACCCAAGGCAATACTATATATATATATATATTTAATTTTTATTTATTTATTTGCAAGCAGAGAGAGATAGAAGACAGTCAGACAGAGAAAGAATGGGCATGCAAGGGACTCTAACCACTGCAAATGAACTCCAGCTGCATATGCCCCTTGTGCATCTGGCTTACGTGGGTCCTGGAGAATCAAACCAGGATCCTTTGGCTTCACCGGCAAATGCCTTAACTGCTAAGTCATTTCTCCAGGCCTGGCAATAATAATTTTAAGCCTGAAAATAAGTGGTGGTGAGGGTGAGGTGACATTGGTCACCTTGTTCATTTTGGGTTCAAATGTAAAATAGTTCAACCACTGTGAAATAGAAGTGTTATAGTTATTCAAAATAGTAAACATGGACCTGTCATATAGTCTAGCAATTCTTGTCTTATGTATGTAGACAAAATGAATTAAAAGAGTCGTTCAAACAAAAACATACACACGATTATTCCATCAGCCATATTTTCAACCACCGAAAGTGGGAAATCAAATGTATAAATAAAATAATGTAAAGTACAATCTACTGCAATATAGTTGAGTCACAACAGCTTAATGCCAAGTGAAAGAAGTCAAAAAAGACAAAAAAAAAAAAAAAAAAAAAAAGGCATGTCTGAGGCATGTCTGAGATGATTCCATTCATATCATATATCCAAACCAGGCAAATCCTCAGGGATAGAAAGCAGTTGCATGGTTGCAAGAGACTAGAGGAAGGCAAAATGGCAAATGCTATGGTTTGAATACCATCAAAATTATCATATATTGAAATCCTAGACCCTAATGGGGTAACATTACAGACTGGGACTTCAGGGAAGTGATTCAATTAGGAGCACAAAACCCTCATGAATGATGTTAATAGCCATATACATGAGACTCAGACCTTCTCAGGGGAGGACACAGGCAGCAGCCATGAGGCATGAGGGACTGCTGCCTCCCAGTCCCTGAATTATAGTCACATTCACCTTGGATTAGTAACCCCTGAAACTTGAGATGTGAGTGTTGTGCATATGCTACCCAGCTCATAGTATATTTGCTACAGCACCCAAAGTAATGCTAATGATGTGAAATCAATTAATGAGGATAGGGCTTCCTTTACTCAAGTATGAAAATTCTGTATAATTTATATAGTAAGATATTTATTGTTCTATATATATGTATATATATGTATATGTGTGATATTTTAAAGATTTTTTTATTATTTTATTTATTTTTGGAGAGAGACACAGAGAGAGACAGACAGAAAGGGAGAGGGAGACAGAGATGGGCGCACCAGCAGTCTCCCAGCTGCTATGTACGAAATTCAGATGTGTGCGCCCCCTTGTGTTCAAGTGCGGCATTGTGCCCTTGCGTCACTGCATCTGGCTAAACGTGGGACCTGGAGATTGGAACCAGGTTCTTAGGTTTAGCAGGCAGGCGCCTTAACCGCTAAGCCATCTCTCCAGTCCTCTATATGTGATATTTTGTAATAATAGCAATGATGTTTGTGTGTTCTTGTGAATGTCCTTAGAGCCACCGACTTGTACAACTTAAAATGGTTGATGTTATATGATAACCATTTGACCTCAATAAATACTTTATTAAGAAAAAAATACCCTGCAAAAAGCCTAAGAATTTCATGCTCAAGTGCTTCTTCAGCAGGCAATGTAGCTGGATGTCATCATGCTGGACTGGCATCAGGAATAGGACATGAGGACTTCACTAAGCCAAAGCAAGTGCTATGTGTGGGGAAGGTTTAGCATTATGGCTGCATAGGAGTGAAGGACCATGTCCTATAGGCTTCAGGCAGTGCAGGGGTCTCATACAAAAAAGGAAGTTAGAGAAAGTTAAATTCTGTTCATGGATTACCTGAGGAAAAGAAACAGGTCATCCTTAGTTGCTATGAATGGACCAAAATACCTACCTAATCTTGCTTTATATTATTCCCTTCCAAAGCATCTGAGTCACCACTTAAGAGATGTCAGCTTGTCAGACTGTTTGCTTATCCTGGAAAAAAAGTGTTTTGTCTCAGACACCAATTTTTAGAACTTTGGCTAAAACACATCTAGGAGTCAGATGTCACAACTGGCAGCCGGAAGACATGGGCTGGTTCTGTGTATTTCTAGTGAGGTTGCTAATCAGCTCAAAAACATTGTTGCATCAAAAGACAGAAATATATCCTGGAGAGTTGGCTCAGTGTTTGCAAACTGTTTCTGCTTAAGCATGAGGGCCCAGGAAGGACTGCAGCTACCTGAGGTTCACTGAGCATGAACCACAGAGCAAGTTGGAGAGACAGACCCCTTCTGAAGGATGCATGCAGGTGAGCAATAGGGAAGGCACTAGATGTTCTCCTCAGAATGAACACAGATGCTATGTACGCATCTGCACAGACACGCACGCAAACACACACACACACACACACACACACACACACACGCATGTATACACCACATAATATGTCACACAGCCAATCCTCACACAGAAATATATAATATTGTTATCTTTTCTAAAGCCACTAACTAATCATTGCCACTCTTTAACTTGACCCATTTAAAGGACCTTTTTGTTTTGTTTTGTTTTTTGCTTTTTCGAGGTAGAGTTTTACTCTAGCTCAGGCGGACCTGGAATTCACTATATAGTCTCAGATTGGCCTCAAACTCAAGGCAACCTCCTACCTTTGACTCCTGAATGCTGGGATTAACGGCGTGCATTATTACACCCAGCTAACTTGACCCACTTAAGTGACAGCATTTAGGTAACAACAAAGTAAACAAATAAATTATAATATCAGAATATTGTCCCTTTTTCACTCAGTTTGTTGAAATTATAACACGTGCATATACTTATGGAATGTATATCACCGATACTGTTGGCCTGTAAAATGTTGGCTACCTACTAAGAGGATTATATTACATACTTTCTTGGGGGAAAGTCACATTCAAGTATTTAGAAGTGAAGAAAATTATGTCTAGAACATATAATGTGCTTCAAATGATAATAGATACCAATATAAAAATATGTAGATATATAAATCTATCCAGTTGTACATTTTTTTGGAGGTAGGGTCTCACGTTAGCCCAGACTGACCTGGAATGCACTAGTCTCAGGATGGCCTTGTATTCGCACGGATCCTCCTATCTCTGCCTCCTGAGTGCTAGGACTAAAGATGTAAGGCATAATGCCTGGCTAACATTTTTGTATCTGTAAATTAATAAATAAAACAAATTCAAGAAATATTTAACAGTCATATTTTATCTCAATATTATGCTACCAAAATTATTTTCTTTTGATATCCCTTATTCCCTTTTACAACAATATAGATGCCAGAAAGTCCCAAAACTTTAAAAAATACTGTATTTTGGGCTGGAGAGATAACTTGGCAGTTAAGGCACTTGCCTGCAAAGCCTAAGGTCTCATGTTCCACTCTCCCGTTCCCACATAAGCCAGACGCACAAAGGTAAGGTAAGCGCAAGGTCACACATGCCCACTAGGTGGCACAAGCATCTGGAATTCAATTACAGTGGCTGAGGCCCTGACATGCCAATTCTCTTTCTGTCTCTCTCTCTCGTTCTCGCTCAAATAATAGTAAGAATAATAAAAAAGGCCAGTCTGTTGGGCTTGCCTCAAAAAAATACCATATTTCAAGAAAATATTTGCTGTGTTTGTGTGTGTGTGTGTGTGTGTGTGTGTGTGTGTGTGGTGTAGTGCATCATTAGCTCCTCTGGTACTAAGAAGCTTATGTACTATTGAATTCAATATCCCTGGAGCCTGGCAGAGTGGTGCTGTGATGGCTGGAGTCCAAGAATGTAGTGAAGAGTTCAAGGAAGCCCAAGGTAGTTAGTGCGCCAGTCTAAAGCTGGCCTGCTTATGCACTGGGTGTCATTCGACAAGCCACTTAACAATTCTGGACCCCATTTATTTCCCACAAACTAAGAAAGTAAGAATCTGTGCTCCCATCCAGCCCTAGATAGCTGTCTTTAATTCCATGAGCAATCAACCCAGATCTGAGCCCCTTAGCAAAGGGTAAGCCATTTGTAACACAACAGAAGAGCAATGTTTTGTTTAGCATTCCTGTTTCCAGGTTGTGGCACAGTAAGTAAAGGACTGAGAGTTGGAAGGTAGAAGCTATAAATGTTTGGTTGCTCACACTGGCTGATTACCAAAAGGCTGAGACTGACTGCTTTGAAGTGAAAATCACAGGCGTTTCTCTGGAGGACAGAGCATCCCCTGAGACTGCTCAGATGTGTTTGGTTCTGGCAGGTCCTCTCAGCTTTCCTGAACACCCTTTTACAACCCACACAGTTGCCCTTGTTTTGAAGTGAAATTCTAACTTGCTTTTTCTTCCCATCTCTCAAACAATTCTACATGTTTGAGTGTAAATACCTTTGAATAAAGTAGATGTCATGTCCTTAATGTTTTCTGAAATTTTTTATAACTAGAAAATAGCTATAGATATGCATAAATACAAAAACTTCCTCAGGCAAAATTTACATTTTCTTCAAAACATTTTATTATCATTATCTAGGTACTCATGAAAAACACATTACTTTAAAAGAATGCATTTGGACAATTGGGCATATTTGTACTTAATTTCATTTTTATTACAAGATAATGTAACCAATGGTCACATTGATTCTTATTACCTTGTCAAGTTCTTAAAAGCTCATTTCTTTAATTCATAGTGTAATTTTACTTGGATTAATCTACTGGAATAGTATGACATATATTGAAAGCTATTTTCATATTTTATGTTATTAGGTATTTTATTAACAAGCTGATAATTTAATTTTGAAATCATTTAAAATTGTATGTCTCAACTGGAATTTCAAATATGTGAAATTTTTTTTTCTGCTTTGAAAATATGCACAAATAAAGATGTAGAATCAATTTATCTTAAGTGGCTGCAAATGTTCTGCTTTCCTGTGTTAAAAAAAGATGTGTTTCATAATAATTCTATGAGACATTAATAAGCATTCAGAAAACAAAATCACTTTGTGGTCAAATTTAGATGATAAGTCATCCTTTTGCCTTCTTGGAGAGTCATAATACCTAGCCATATCTAGGAAGCTGAAAAGTGAGGTCATCAAGAAAATTGCCTCCTCTGCTTCATTTCTATCTTTGTGCTATTTCTCATTCACCTCGACTTCTACCTCCTGCTGCCCAGCGATCCCTGTTCTGTGCGTCAGTTCTGGACAGGCATGTGCTGGGCATCTCTTGGGTTGCCATGATGTGACCAAACTTTCCTTACACACTCACTTGCCAAGCGTTCTAGCCTGTATGGTACTTTTTCTAAAAATTATAAAAATAATTTATTTGAGAAAATGGTGCTCCATTTTTTAAAATAACTATCTTAGTTCCTTTCTCATTCCACCTTCTTCTGTTAGAAAGTTAACAGGGATGTCTAAAAGTAATGTTAACTATGAAAGTGATTTTAATCACATATTGTCCTAATATTTAGTTGAGGGAAATTCTTCAAGCTTAATTAGAAAACTCATCTTGAGTGCAGACACAGCCCAATATTCAATCAACTTCGGTCACATCATGCTCTGCTCGTATATGTTTTAGGTTGAATGTCACTCTTCTCTGCTTTGTCATTTGTGGAAATGATGAAGCAGGGAAAGTCTTATTAAAAAAAAAAAAAAAAGTCCACTTATATCTCACTTTCATTTTTCCAAATGTCTGTTGTGCATCGAATTAGTCGCTATCATTTTGTAGTGACAAATTTCCTAACATATACATTCTCTCAAAAGAGAAAGAACTGACTTTGGCTCACAATTTCAGAGGGTTTCAGTGTGTCATGACAGGGAAGGCATAACAGAGCAACTCAGTTGACAATGAAGGAGCACATTCAAATCATGGCTAACCATGAAGTAAAGGGAAATAGAAACCAGGAGTAAGCTATCACTTTTGAAAGTCTACCTTTGTGACTACTTCCACTAGCTAGGTTAAATTCCTGAAATTTCTACAGCTTCTCAACATAAAGCTTGGGCAGCTGGTGCTCAAAAGCAAGAGCCTTTGGGCAACATTGTCACCATTTTTATTTTCATATTTATTATTTGTATTCATTTTTGTTATTTCTCAAAACAGTGTTTGCTTTTAATGACAAACCAAGCATTGTGTTAAATGCACCCTATTGTTCTAATGAAAGAATGTGACAGTAGAAATGGAGGCCTGACTTCAAATGTCAGATACACATTTTTCTCCCTGGCACTATCATCAATCTTGTGAAGTGTGTATTTTCACTCTCATGTGGTAGATGAGGACTTGAGCTCAGGGGTATTTTCTCTAAGGAGGTATCTGTGATACCTTCCAGAGCTTTCCCATGATATATATCAATGGATTTACTATGGTTTGATAAAAAATATAATATTTGGCTATTAAGGTACTAGCCCTGATGAGAGTATAATTTCTTTTATTAAATAATATTATTTCTTTGGAGATAGATTATTTTGCATTTTAAAAGAATAATATGCACCCTTAATTTTACTTCATATAGAGAGCACTTTATATGCATTTACATTAGATTCGAAGTCTGAAATAGTTATCTACCTCATGTTAAGCATGATTTCCATGGATATCTTGGATATCTCTTGGATAGCTGGGGATTGGTAATTTATGATGAACCTAAACATATGGGTTTTTACCACTCAGGGCTAGGGAATCCAGGACTGAAAGGCTTGCATTTGGAGAGAAGTTTCTTGCTTTGTCATGTCATCGATGAAGGACAACAGATGAGTGGGAGAGAGCAAGAACCTATGCTTTCAGATTCAGCCTTTTTATAATAAAGAATAATCTACTTATTTTGATGGCAGCTTCATGACCTACACCTCTATTTAGGGTCCAATTCCCAATACTAGTACACTGAGATTAGGTTTCTAACGCATGCATTTGAAGAGAAATGTACCCACTGTTTTTGAAAATGGCACTTATACACCACTCCAGACTGTCTACTGATTTCATCTGACCATTGGACCATTTAAGTTGAGCACAGTGTATCACTAAAAGGAAAATCACATGATTGTAGAAGCCCATGCTGTGTATAAGTGATGACTGACCTGGCTCTAGCCATTTGGTGTGAGATGATGTAGGACCTCATTCCAGTCACCCAACTGACATGATCAGTGTCATTGAGTGTGATAGAGAACAGGACCAAATGGAATCACATCGACAAATAAGTGATGGTTGAAATCAAAGCCTGCAACTTCTTGCCAACTGGTTAATTGTATTTAAATGCTCAACACTTAAACACTCACACAGATTTACAGTCTTACCGAAGCCAATGTAAGCTCTGTAGTTCTAAATCCATTGATCAAGCAATGTGTTGCTGAATGTAAATTACCACTAGCCTTACCAATAAAATCAACTTCCAGATGCCCTATGCTTTATATAAAAAGGAAATCAAAGTTGATAGTGATGTTAGCAGTTGAGAAAATATTTTCCAATAGTCATTAAAGCATTTGGTCCAATACAGCTCCAAGGTAATAGATTAGAAGTGGTGTAGTTTATGCTAATATTTTAGTAATCCACTCTCCCATGTATTAAAACGTTAATTTAAAACTATCAGCTGCATTTTGATCAGAAAGAAGCAATGCTTCTTATACTTGTCTGAAATATTTTATTTTGAAGAACAATGAATGAGATGTATCAGTTTTGCATATAGGCCACAGATGGAATATATCCCTTGTCTGAGAGGTGACAAGTGCATATAAATAGTAGTGATTTTACACAGGAAAAGGAAATGAATAGGTGTTTCAGGAACATATGTTTCTTATTTTCAGCAAATATAGCTGGTTTGATACTAGCTCTAAATATCAGCAAGCTCTGTGAATTATTGAGCTATAATTATGTGGCAGGCAGAGTGCTAAATTTTTACATGCATTATAATATTTCAAACAGTATAAAGTGCCTATGAGGGCAGTCCTGATAAGCCCACTTTGTATATTATAGAATTAGATTTCAAAGGTTTCGTGCACCGTCCAGTTACAGTGCTCAGGAATGACTGGCTGAAGGACCATCAGATACAATCGCTCAGTGGAACCTCTGTGCTTGCTGCTTCTCTGTTCTCCCTACGACACAGTGTAAATTATCAGCATAGTTGGCAGCGCACGCATTTTGCTCACTGCCCAGAGTGTAGACTCCGCCTTCTAAAGACTCAGTGACAGCACAGCTGTGTGAGAGGCAGGACGCGTTAGAAACACCCAGCCGCCTGGCAAACCATAACAAATACGACTTGGTAATCAGCTTTTCCCAGAGCTGTGATGGCTCACATGTCAAATGTGGTAAGTAGTTCCTGGGGCTCTGAAAAAATTATACCCAAATGAAATTTCTTCCTCACCAGGAAAACTCCAGAACCGTGAATTACACCGCTGTAGCATTTACAAACCACACTCCTGATGCACACAGATCCCCCTTTTATTTTTCCCTCTCTAAGCAACCAACATAGCAGACACTACTACAATCAGGATAGTAATTACAGAAAAGAAAAATAAAACAGTGCTCTGGTACTTGGAGCTGAGTAATTAGACACTAGGCCAACTGGGACCTTAGGACAATTGTAGCATAGGCTATTGTGTGTGTGTGTGCAGAAATCACTTTGCTTCACCTCCCTTTTGTGCCTCTGTACTGAGCAGGGGCTTCTCCAATGAGTGGAGAAATCACTTCGAACCCCCTGTCTGTCATTTCTCTGCATGGCTCTTGGGTATGCAGCAAAGTGTGGCAATGATAGCTGTGCCCAAAGCTGTGGGGTGCCAACCAGCCATTCCTTCCTCTTACTAAACAAGAAACCTGACACGAGTAAAGTAGAAGAAGGGTAAAGGAAAAGACCAGCCCTTCTGTCATCCCATTGGGTGTTAACTGTGGTCATAGACTTCTAAGGCAACAACATGGTTGAGTCAGCATGAATTATAGTAGAATCCCTGTAGTTTTTAATTTTGAGTTTTAATTTAATCTGCTATATCAGGAAATGATACACATCTTTCAATTTGGTTATCTGGCACTCCGTGGCATATGAGCTATGGTTAAATTAAGTCTAGTTGATCATGTAATTGCTTTTCTGAAAATATTTTCTAATACATTGAAATGCAACTTGCTCAGCATGTACTTCTAGATCTTTTATTATCTCAAATGTTTCCTTGCACTGTATTTTCTAGTTTCTCCGTATGGAGAGACTATGTCCCATATACTATATTTTGACCTCCGACCTCACCTTCTCTATTTCTTCTTTCAAACTCTTTGTAAAGCTTGCCATCTACTCCATTCCTGTTCCTTTAAAAACTGGCTTTTCTACCTGCTTTGTGGTCTCCTAGCATTCTGTTCCTAACTATTGTGGTTTGAATGTAAAATGGTCCATTGGCACTTATATTTTCATTCTTCATCCCCAGCTGATGGGGGGCGGGTGTTTGGGAAGGTTATGGAACCTATAGCAGATGGAGCCTCACTGGAAGAAGTGGGTTACTGAGGGGTGCCTTTTTTAGCCCAGCCCCACTAGCTGTTCTCCTGTTCTTTGCCTACCTGTATAATGACTGACCCCCGCCCTGTTCCTACCATACCTTACCCGTCATGGTGAACTCTGCCCCCTGCGACTGTAAGTCAAAATAAACTCTTTGCTTTCTTACATTGCTCTGTTAAGTGTTTGTTCACAGCAATGAAAAGGGAACTGGTATACTATTTCTAAAAGCATTTTTTTTTCATATTTTATTTATTTATTTGAGAGAGATAAAGAGGCAGAACAAAAGAGAGAAAGAACAGGCACACCAGGGCCTCCAGCTTCGGCAAACGAATTCTAGTTGCACGTGCCCCCTTGCGCATCTGGCTTATGTGGATCCTGGAGAGTCCAACCAGGATCCTTTGGCTTTGCAAGGAAATGCCTCAACTACTAAGCCATCTCTCCAGCCCCTGATACACTATTTCTAACACATACCTTATGCTATTTGGCTTTGGGCCATTTGTTCTGTAAGAAGAGTACTTAAGCTTGCTCCATAGTGTCTTGGTGTTTGTTGAAGGAGCACCTGGTAACTAATAGGTTTCTTATATATGCATATTTACCATATAGCATCACATATATGAAACACAGTAGGAGTGTAATAACTCTTGTAATTTATGAATCTGTATATACTAACCATACCTCCCTTATATGCCATAATTACTGGACTAAAAAGAGAAGGTTTATAATCAGTGCTTTTCTCAAGGCTTAGTGGTCCTACCTAAGTGAGAAAACGTCCTCATTCTGACAAAATGAGCTGAATGCTTTCAGTTTTCATGGAGTTTCTCCCTTGTGATTCTAAGGGCATAGAATTGGAGGTGGAATCTGTCTTACCTTCCTGATTTAAATGACACATTACACAGCTATCAGGAATAACTATTAAAATGTAAACATTAATAAAGGGAGGATATTGACTACCTTAACTGAAATTACTTATGGGAAGGAAGAGTAAGATGAATTTTAAGGACAAATTACCTTTTAAAAACATTCTCAAGATTTTTATGAGCCGTGTGTATGATGACACAGCTAACTAATTCCTTCTATAAGATATCTCATCAGTATTTGACTTAGTAGTTTGATCAGCATATGTAAGATTATTTTCCCTCATGGAGATCTGAAAAAATTTAGAGGGACAATATAATCACAATTGATGAAATATTGATAATTTTGTAAGTTAATGGGAATCTAGTGTATAATTTTCCCTACTTTTGTGTAGCTTGGAAACCTCTGTAGTGACAAATTGAAAACAAAGAAAAGTGATCAAAATTCACACACACACACACACACACACACATATATTTGAAATAGGTATATATTTCAAAGCAAGAAATGTAATAAGTCCTCTGTGACCCTTGCATCAACACTTGGAGAGCAGACTCTTTCACTCCTGCTCTGCCTCATTTTGGCTATTTTTCTCTGTCTTCTCTGTTGCTATATGTGAATCAGATGTTTGAGAATGCAGCTTTCTTAGCAGCTGCCCGTTTTACTGTCTTCTTTCTTTTGGCTTGAAACGGGAGTATTAGGATAAAGTCATGGAAACCCAAGCTCTACCTCATACTTTGATTTCTAGCAATATAGAAACTACATAGATACTTTCAGGGGGCCAGTCACCCTAACAAAGCTACCTGACTCCCTCTCAGACTCATCATTAAAACCTGGATTTGGGGGGGGCGCTAGAGAAACAGTTGCTTTAGGACTGAAAAACACATCATCCAGAATTGTGACTTTCCTTTGGCTGGAGAGATGGCTTAGCAGTTAAGGTGCTTGCCTGTGAAGCCTAACGACCTATGTTTGACTACCCAGAACCCATGTAAGTCAGATGCACATGGTGATGTATGCATCCAGAGTTCATTTGTTGTGACTAGAAACCCTGGTACATCCATTCTATCTCCCTCCCCCTATCTCTCATAAATAAATAATAATAAAGTATAAAAAATAAAAACAGGGCTGGAGAAATGGCTTAGCAGTTAAGGCATTTTCCTGTAAAGCCAAAGGGTCCTGGTTTGATTCTCCAGGACCCACGGAAGCCAGAAGCACAAGGGGACACAGACATCTGGAGTTTGTTTGCACTGGCTGAAGACCTTGGAGCACCCATTTTCTCTCTCTCTCTCTCTCTTTCTCTCTCTCAAAATTAAATAAATAAAATATATTTATTATAAATAAATAAAATGAAAATGGAATTATGATTTTTCTTATTTCTCAAAATATGTTAGGCATTTTGGCCTATTTACTTGCTATTGACCCTTTGGGCCAGTACCAAACAAATGTTCTATTCCAGGCTGCACTTCCATCTATTTCATTTATTTAGTAGCTTCTTTGAGTGATCTTAAAGCCTGAATGTTTCCATACATAGGCCACCCAATTTTCTTAATCTTTGCTGAATCTTATTTCTCATCATACACCTCAGAATTCTTACTCAAGTTCCTCTCTTTCTTATAATACTTCTTGTGATGGTTAACTGTGATGTTCAGCTTCACTGGATTTATAAATTACTAAGAGATTAGTAAATTTCAGAAGCCTGGATGGAATAAAAGGGAGAGAAAAAGAAATCCAGTAGTATAGACATCATCTCCCTGGTCCCCATGCACTTACATCTTCACTCCATAACACACTGCTGTCACTTGTTCTACTGCATCACAATGGGCCCAGAAAACAGATTCAGCTGACCATGGACTGGAACCTCTGAAATTCTGACAAAATCAAATTTGCCTCCCTTGAAGTTGTTTCTCAAAGTACTTTGTCACAGAAACAAATTGTCTAACGCACTCCCTTAAAAATAGCTAGAAGCCAGTAAGATAGTTGAACATTATTGCTTTATACAATTGTTCCTCTCAAAGCTACAAGCAGTGTGGAACATTTTCCTTCCAAGTAATTATAGATGATGGGTTTAACAAACATTTGTTCAAAGCCTAATATGGTTGTTGCCAACCTGTGACATCAGATTTTATGTCCTTGTTACCAGACCACTAACCTAAAGACACATATTTTAAGGATCAGCTATGTGCACACATTTCAGCTCACAACTATTGAAGCCCAAAGAGTTCAGTGGAGAAAAAACTGTTGCTAGTCTAGACATATTAAACATAAAGAGAAATGCAGGCAAGTAGAATGGATCCTAAAAATCTCACAGAGGAAAAAGTACGGTCTAGCTTAAGTCTCTTGAAGACTGCAAGAGCATAGAATAGGGCTGGAGAGATGGCTTAGCAATTAAGGTGCTTGTCTGCAAAGCCGAAAGACCCATGTCCTATTCCTCAGGTCCCATGTAAGCCAGACACATGAGGTGATAGAAGTACACAAGGTTGCACCTGCACACAGGTGGTGTGTGAGTTTGAGTGCAGTGGCTTGAGGACCTGGTATACCAGTTCTCTCTCTCATTCTCACTCTTGCTCTCTCTCTCACATAAAAAAAAAAAAATAAAAAAAAAAAAAAAAAGAATGTAGAATAAGGTCACAATGGAGTGACTTGCTGCAAGACTACAGCTGGAACCACTCCACCTAACTCTGTAGCTGCCTCCACTACCATAGCATCCAGTAAACAACCACAACAACAACAAAAGTCAAAAAGCCAAAGAGAAGACAGCTGAAACATAATGCAGGAAATGTGGAGCTAGGCCAGAAAACCAGTGCAAATTTTACTGTTCTTTCGACACTCAGGAACGTAGAAATGACCGCTAGAGCCTGCTAACAAACAAACAAACACCCCTCCCCCCCACACACACACCGCTTGCTAGCTGAAGTGCAAAGGACTGACGGCAAAGTGGCTTACTTCCTCTAACTCATGCCCTTCAGATCCACATGGTGAAACTCCTTTGCACAGTGAAATGCACAGCGAAGACACTAACTCCAAGGGAGTGTAGAAAGCCAACTGGAAAGATGCCAGAGCGGCCAGAATTAGGCAGTATGCGCAGAGACCAGCCTAGTGATGCTGGCTTCAAAGGCAAAGCTCTAATGTAGCTCCCAGAATCTTGCTCCTTCCCCGGGAGCCATTCAATCAAATGGAACAGTTGGTACTCTTTTAGGGGCATTTTTGCAGCTATAATTCCTTTCAAGTGGAGAGATGATTCCACATAACCCCAATGTGTCATAGTTAATCACAGAACCTTTAAAGCAGGGAAAGTTCTCTCACTGAAGGCAGAAGAGATGCCACAGATGGGAAAGTAGAGGATCGAAAGCTTGAAAAAGGCGGTAACCTACTACCGTGGCTGTGAAATTGGTGACACGATGACACTTACCAAAGAATGTGGCCATTTCTAGAAGCTGAGCAGGATCTTAGAGGGCAACCAGTGAGGACACAAGAACCTGAACCGGATGGCAACCACATGGATGTGAACAAATTTCATGATTTCGAGACAAATTCATTCCCAAAACTTCCAGAAAGGAACAAAGTTCTCTGTTCATTGACTTTGTCCTTGAGAGTTTTCAGAGCACATGCTGAGCCACTGCGTGCTTCCCTTCTGACTTATTGAATAATGTAATGAGCCATGCTAGGCTGGAGGGATGGTTGAGGCACTTGCTTGCAAAGGCAAAGGACCCAGGTTCGATTCCCCAGGACCCACGTAGGCCAGATGTATAAGGAGATTCATGCATCTGGAGTTCTTTTGCAGTGGCTGGAGGCCCTGGTGTGCCCATTCTCCCTCTGTTTCTCTCTTCCTCTCTACCTGCCTGTTTCTATATCTCTTTCTCAAATAAATAAATAAATATAAATATTAAAAAAATAAGCTGTGCTATTGTAATCATTTAAATGTCAGCTAAGTAGACATGGGAGCAATACAAAACCAGTCCACCAACATGCCTTCAAAACGCTATGCCCTAACACACAATACAGGGAGGAGAAAAGGATGTGGAGAACTGGTTGTTTGTTCCTACTCGATTTCTCAAAGAAAATCCTGAGAGAAGATGGAATTTGGCTTGTAAGTTTAAAGAGTATAATGGCATACATACATACATACATACATTCATACATACCATATATATAGATATGAGTGTGTGTGTGATATTAGTAAAATGGAGTAGCTGCTAAAAGATTGAGAAAATAATTCACATAATGGTATAACTAGAAATAAGGGACCTGTGAGTATATTTCCATAAAATAAAGTACTGCTAATTTTAGGTCAATATCTGTCTGCTTTCATGGTCGATTCACTACTTTGACCCCCTGTTGGATCTGCATTTTCCTTCTAATCTTGGGATTACCACAGACAACAAGCTTTTTAACTCCCCATACATACAATTCCTGCTGATGTCTGTCTATTGATGCCTTTTTACTTGGTTTTACTTAAGGCTGTGTCCATATAATAATAAATGAATCAACCAACAACAAATGAGAAAAACCCAATTTACTCATGTGTGCTTGCTAGAGAGCAAGAGAGAAAAGTTATTTTTTTAAAATTCAAATTGACAGAATCAGTCATGTACATGGGAAATGCACCTTTGGATTTTAAGGCAGACACTTAGTAATTTCAATTCATTATTTTTGTTTGGCCTGGATGACTCGAATACCTTATATTTGCATATCTTTAATATATGGCTGCCATCTTCCTTCATAAGAAATTGCTTGTATATTATGTAGTAAATTTCCATCACTCAAAGTAATCTGCGAACTCTTATCAGGCACTTGCTAGATTTCATTCAAGCATATTTGATTGATACTTCTTTTAAGATCTCCATATTCTCCCACTCCACTTTCATCTACAAACAGTTTTTATTTTCCCAATAAAGCATGTCACCATAACTAGAGCTCAAAGGATGTAAGTCTATTCACTTTTGAGTGCCCGTTGTAGAAAGCTGGTCCTGGATAGTCGTCTGTAAACTGAGAAATACAATCACAGAAACAAACAAACACATACGAAGCCTGTTAGCAAGTCAGTGGGAGCCTGCAGAGCTGCCATCTTCAGTTGTGGCACCCAGCTTTACTCATGCCTCCAGCTGGAAGAGCATTAAGCCAAAAGGCAAGGAATTAAGGTCCAAATTCTGGTGCACGTTAGCAACAAATTCCATCTTCTTCCTTATTACTCCCCCACCCTCCCCTCCCCCACAAAATAGCAGGAGAATTTTTTGTTAGCATAGCTTTTAAAAGAAATTCAGTTCTTCATTTAGTGTTAAATAATCACAAATTTTTTTTAAAAAATGATCCCTTGAAAATTCACATTCAAGTTAACAGAGTCACATGCATACATATGAATACTCATGCTAAGATTTTAAAGTTGATGTTTAGTAAATTCAATTCTTTATATTTGTTTGGCCTAGAAGATCAAATACCTTATATTTTCATTTTTAAGTATTTTATATATCAGTATTTTAGAAATATATCCTCTCCTATTGCACAAAGCTTTAATACATCAAAAGTACAGACAATAATCTAGCTATCAGAAAAGGCAAGAAAAATATTCATCCAAAATTTAATTGTCTTGTATATATTTAGTTTGGACTAATTTGTACTGGTCCCCTCAGATACATTTCACAAAAATAAACAGATCTAATACTCAAAAGAAAAGAAAAAAAAACATAGACGTTTTTATTTCAAAATGCTAATTTCTCTTTGTTTCTTTTAAGACGTGGGAGAAGATTTGGGCATGACTTTCCTATCAGTCACTTAGACTACCACACTGAAGTGTTCTTGTCAGCTAATAAACACCCTCCTAAGCCCGAAAACAAATAACATAAAAATAAAAATGTATTATTTTAGCTTGATTTATGTTGCATAGAGCATTAACTAGTTTTCTAATTATTACCCTGAAAGCTCAGTGTCCCCAAGTCAAGTGCAGTATGCTAATATCTAGGGTGCTACCATAGACCCTGAGCCATTGACCTGAAGCCTTTAAGCCTATGGCTGCACATTCCTTGAAAGTCCTCTTCATTACTTTTTAAAAATATTTATTTTGTTTTATTTTTACTTACTCGATAGAGAAAGAGGGAGAGGGAGAGGGAGAGAAAGAGAATGGGTGCACCAGGGCCTCCAGCCACTGCAAACAAACTCCAGATGCATGTGCCCCTTTGTGCATCTGGCTAATATGGGTCCTGGGGAATTGAACCTGGGTTCTTTGCGTTTGCAGGCAAACACCTTAACCACTAAGCTATCCCTGCAGCCCTTCATTACATTTCTAATTTTATTTTTTTATATGTTTGAGAGAGAAAGAAAGAAGCTGAGAGACAGAGAGAGAGAGAGAGAGAGAATGGGTGTGTCAAGGTCTTTAGCTGCTGAAACAATGACGCATATACTACCCTGTGCATCTGACTTACATAGGACTAAGGGAATTAAATCTGGGTCCTTTGGCTTCACAGGTAAGCACCCTAACTGCTAAGCCATCTCTCTACTCCCTTTTATTACTTTTTAAATCATTATTTTGTTATTTAAAAATATTGATCAATATTTTTGATATTTGATATGTTGATAATTTATTTGAAGATAAAGATAAAGCTGTATTTTTCTCATCTTGAATATCTAGGATGGAAACTGGAATTTCCTCAAAATCAAAATATTAAGATACCTACTTATGAAGCATAAAGTATTTGTTTAAAATAAATGATCATGTAACCAAAAGCAGGTGCATTTTTCAAAAAATATTTTACTTATTTACTTGAGAGAGAGAGAGAGAGTGGACACTCCAGGGCCTCCAGCCACTGCAAACGCATTCCAGATGCATGCACCCCCTTGTGCATCTGGCTTACGTGGGTCCTGGAGAGTCGAAAAGGGATCATTTGGCTTTGCAGGCAAACAACGTAACCACTAAGCCATATCTCCAGCCCACAGATGCTTTTAAGTGGACTTCTTTTCTCAGACTCAGCATCATGAACCCCTGTACAGCTTCAAAAGGTCTTAGCACAATTGAACATACAGATTATCTTTGGCTGAAAAATGATTTACTTATAATCTATGCAGTTAAATCCTGATAAGTTAAGCTATTGCTAGATTACTTTCCTTACAAAATATTCAAATAATTATGTCATTGAAAAAAATTTAAATGGAAAATGCTTAAAAATTTACCCAATCCTGATTTGTTCACTCAGACCAGACATTATTCAAAGTTAGATGATGGTCACACGTGATCTAAGAGGCTTGGGAATTTGGAAGTATTTCTGGAAAGTTTCTTTTCTCCATATTGATTTAAAATAGTTTCATTTAAAGTAGGTTATTATGGTTAATTACCTTGACATGGATGGTATGGTCAACTGGAATAAGGATGAGACAGAAGGTCTCTAGAACTTCACACACTGGAAACTACTGTTTAAAAGAAACAGAGTTGATATGAATCAAGAAAGTAGATATGTTTAGTTATTGGAAATACTCAAGTATATTGACTTCCAAAAGAATTTAGGTATGGAATCGACTTAATCACACAAGTCCAGACCATCAGTTACTATTGTATGTAATTATTATAAAGAAGAAATTCTCACTTTTCCTAATACTTGGGGAAATTTCCAATAATTTTATGTTTTTCCCCTTTAATGAGAAGATTTAACTTGTATTTGTTATCAAATCTCAAAGGAAACTGAAATTAAAAAGGGCTCTAATCTAAAATATTTTGATGGGAATGTTAAATTCATAATCAAGGCCTTTCAGTGTCTTCCAGGTTCAGGTGAGAAAGTTTCTTGGCAAACAAAGGGGATAGGAACTCAGTCTATTATCATTCTATTATTCATTCTAGTCTAACTTTTTCTATTATCTCACTCTTCACCATCCAGAAAGTCAGAAGACATTTCTACACAAACGAATAAGGTTGTTACAGAGACTATTTCAATGTGAGATCCTCAGATGTGTTACAGAAACCCTGCTGCTCCCAGAGCTGGGTCTGAGAAGTGGGTCATATATTCTTGCACGAGCTCTCCAGCCTGGTGGTTTTGTAGCAGAATAGACCACCTGTCAGCTGGGTAGTGTGAGCCACCTGTGCTGACACCTACAGGTTATCATAAAACTCACCTTTCATTTGTGTGTTTCTTTCATTCCCTGTCTTTCTATATTTCATCTTCACTGGTACTGTTGGGAGACAGCAGAAATGAGACACATAAGCATTTTTTCCTCCTAAATGAGCACAGTTGAGAGTTTGGGAGCCCCAGACTTCCCACAGAAGTGACTGTGAGCTGTCGGGAACTAGTTTTCAAGCACAGCAGGAACTTTAATGAACAGTGGGAGTAATATCTCCATATGCAACTACGAATACTGAGAATAAAAGGAAGATAAAGGGAAATGAAAGATACCATTGAAAATATGGTTTTAAGTTGAATTTTTTCAAAATGTTTTCTTCTTTGCTGAAGGTGGTAGTAATCTGCTGTAGCCCACAAAGCAGCAAGCATTGTTTTCATTGTGTTTTTATGAATCTGTGATAAGGTCCCAGGGTCTGAACACATGAAATCGCAACAATGATAAATAGAAAGATTAATGTCCTGAGGAAAATGAAGTACTGGGTGCTTAGGTGTACATGAAAGCCCTTCAATAAACGTCTTGTAGCTAAAGCTTGTGATCTTGATAAATAAAAAGCAAGATAGTGAATAATTTGATTAGGCTTTGCAATATGTTTACCTCATTAACAATAACTCATTGAAATTCAAAAGGTATCCAGAACTGGAGACAAGAACAGAAGTTATCAAGTGTCTGACTTGTATTTATGGGATGATAGAAATACAAACTTGTCAAAAAGAAATAAGACATCTATAAGAGGAGAATAAAATATCAGTGAATTTTTTTCCCAGGGAGGGTCCTGCCCAAACTGACCTGTAATTCACTAGGTAGTCTCAGGGTGGCCTGGAACTCATGGTAATCCTCCTACCTCTACCTCCCAAGTGCTGGGATTAAAGGTATAAGCCACCACACCAGTTAATGATGATGATGATGATGATGATGATGATTTTGAATGTATTTCTTCTTTGCCTAACATAAATGAAACTTCCTATGCTCTTATCTTGCCATTTACTCTACTCTGTGACCAGCTGCACTGTAACACGACTTATTTGTTTTTTATTGTATTTTTTTAAATTTTCATTTTTTAATGTCCATTTCTTGGAAGATAAAACACATTAGACTCTACCAACCAATTTAGGCACAGCAAGCCAGCCCTCAGAAATGGATATATGTTTCAAAGATTTCATAACAATGGACTTCTAGGAAAACTGTGCAGAGAGTGGGGGAAATATCACAGTGAAGGGGGGTTAGGGAGAAACCCAGAGCATTAGTGACTTCTCTCATTGCTGTGACAAATCACCAAAGGAGAGTTTACTTTGGTTCACGGTTCGAAATTACAGCCCTTCCATCACTGCTGGAAAGGCATGGTGGCAGGAGTGTGAGGCAGCTCCTCACATTCAATCTGTATTCAGGAAGCAGACCAGGATGAACACTGATGTTCAGTTCATGTTTTCTTTCCTTTTTTCCTTCAGACCAGGACACCAGGCACCATTCTCACCCATTGTATGTTTCATGGCTTGCGTTCCAATTCAGTCTCATTTTGGAAGGTAATCAAGGTCCGAGCTTTCATGTATTAATTGGAATAGAGAGTCACACCACCCAGCTCATAATGGGGTTAGTAATGGAGGCCATCGCTCGTGAATGCCCATGGAGTGTAAGGCAGGGACTCACACTGATCCATGGGAAGGGATCCCAGTGAATTTGGAGGGAACAAAGCCTAGATCCCCTGCATTACCCTCCAAAGGTACTGCCTTGTCTGACTACAAGATTGAGGACTGAACGCGGGTTTTTTTTTTTTTCTGATGAATAATATTTAATATCCAAACAGCAAAAAAAAAAAAAAAAAAAAAAAAAATCTCATATTTCAGTGCCAGTTAGATCACTTAATGAAAAAGCAAATGGGTGGCCAAGACTTGGGAAAACAGATTTAGGGTTACCCCAAATTCTATGTTGATCCATGTAATTTTTATAGTTTCAGAAGAAAAAGCGATTTAAGAAGGTACTCTTCAAATACATTGGTGGAAAGCTCAGGTGGGTGAGGTGCAGTGAATGCAATAGATCTCCGATGTTACATGATGACACACTTGGATTTCAGGTTGGTGGAAACTACAGGGTCCATTCCTACATTTAAAAAATGAAAGGACAGTAAGTCACGAGACAGTGTGATAACATTCTAAGACACTAGGTGCAAGGGGGAGACCTCAACATGCTTTTGAAATGTCAAAACAAAATTCATGTAAGGTGATGCTATAAATCAGAATTCCATCCAACTTCTTGAGTTATATTTACTGCTGAAAAGGGAATAGAACAATAATACCTGAGGGAAAATGATTTTCAGCCAAATCTTCTTTAGTCTCTTAATTTTAAAAGTAAATGAATAGTTTTGTTCCCACCAATATTGGAAAATGAATCATCTGAACATACTCTTGCTTTTAAAAAATATTCAAACACACAAAATCTTCTGGTGAGCAATTCAGCTAACATTGAAACTGCTCCAGGCTTTATAGGTCTCTGGGGTTCTAAGTGTGTGTGTGTGTGTGTGTGTGTATTATACATTTATAGGTATATATGGCATGCATAATTCATATATTTATCCATTATGTATTTATATGTAAATGCATTTATATATAAGTACACATATATACATATCTATTCACATATATTCCTTCTCTGAGAAAACCACATGCTGAAAAACAACATCAGAAATAGCCACATATCTGCCCATGGAAACTTGGAAAGGCAGAAGAGAAAATTTTCCCAGGAAGCACATATTTTTACGTGAGGTGATGAAAGATTTTTATGGAAAAAATAAGCTGAATCAAAGCTTACAGTCCCTACATTACAAGCATAACTTAGAAGTTAAAATGACAGCTCTATTGTGCTCACAATGCTAAAGCATGTCAGACGGTCCAGCAGGAAGTATCAGGAAGAGCTCAATTTCAAATCTCAAGGAAAAGGCATCCATTGGGAAGACAAAACATCTGGAGTTGACTTGGTGGTTGGGGGTAGAACGATTGGGCTTCAGTGGAGATGACAGCTGTGGCACGTCACTACAGGGGTGTGATGTCAAGGGATTAGTTGGGTGAAACTTCTGTGAGGACAAAAGTGAAGGATGTCAAAGGAGACAGCAAGAGCTGGCATGTGACAGCGCAGGTCTGAATCCTTCAGAAAGAATGGAAAGAGGAGGGAGGGGGGATGGTTTAAACTAAGGAATAATTCTCTGGTTTCAGTCAACCTCAGGGGCATGTCGTTGAGCCAGAGTTACCTGGCAAAGACATCTAGTGTGACGGTTTATGTTTATTGTCAATTTGACAGAAGCCAGAATCACCTGTGAAGTATGATCTAGATTCATTCAGCACCTGGGCATGCATGTAAAGGGAATATCTTGATTAGGTGACTAAAGGCGGAAATACCCTCCATAACTGCGGGTAGCATCAGTCCATGGGCTGGGATTCTGGACTACGTTAAAAGGAGAGAGATGGGTGAGTAGCAGTGTTCACCCCTCTTTTCTTCCTCTCCATGGACAGGGCCAGGCCGGCCTAAACTCCTGCTGCCATGCCCTCCCTGCCATAATGGACTGTAACCTGGAACTGTACAATGAAATCAACCCTTCCATCTTAAGATGAAATGTTGTCGGGTATTTTGTCCTGGCAATGAGAAAGGTAACTGTTATTCTGAGAATCCCTGTTTTGTCTATGACCTGCAAGACCTAAGCGTGACGTCACTGGGAGCGTCAAGATGAGTATAGGAGGAACTGAGTCTTTCTGTGAGCCTTCCTCCTCCACATCCACGCATAGAACAGGCAGTCTAGACTCACATTCTCATGAGGGCACTCTAAGTCATAGATTTTTTACTGCAATGTTTGAGCTGCAAAATAATAATAATAATAATAATAATAATAATAATAATAAAGTTTGCCCACATTGACAATGAACTTGCCAATGAAAGGCATGTCAGAGACCTTTGTGTAATTTAAATATAAAAACCTGCCACGTCCAAGTAAATAATATAAAATATACAAGTTAAAAACATTATTATGGGGCTGGAGAGATGGCTTGGTGTTTAAGGTGCTTATCTGTGATGTCTAAAGACTCATGTTCGACTCTCCATGTCCCACATAAGCCAGATGCACAGTGACGCAAGCACACAATGTCACACATGTGCACAAGTGTCTAGAGTTCGATTACAGTGGCTAGAGGCCCTGGTGCACCCATTTTCTCTCTTTCTCTCTCTCTCTCTCTCTTTCTCTCTCTTCGTCTCCCTTCTCTCTTACTAAATAAAGGCTAGTCTGTTGGGCTTGCATCAAAAAATGGGAAGTTTTAAAACTGTGTAGGAAGTATGAGGTTATATGCAAAATAAATTGACAAAATAATTAAAATATTCCATTGGGAAATAGGATTTGGGTTTGATAAAGGTATGTAAAGGTATTATTCCTTTATTCTAAAATGTTTCTACGCCAGTGTGATGATGCATGTCCATAACCCCAACACTTGGGAAGTGGAAGTGAAAGCACGAGGGACAGGAGTTCAAGGTCATGCTCAGCAATCTAGGAAGTCTGAGACCAATGTGGTCTGTAGGAGAACCTGTCTCAAATAAACAACATTGGGGGGTGTTATTTGTTACTTCTGTATGAGTTACTAGAGAAGAATGAGCAAATAAATTAAAATAACACTTGGTCTTTCTTAAGATTTTATTTTTATTTATTTATTTATTTGAGACAAAGAGAGGAAGAAAGAGAGAGGGAGGGAGACTGGGCGCACCAGGGCCTTTAGCTGCTGCAAACGAACTCCAGACACATGCGCCACAAAGTGCATCTAGCTTACTTGGGAGCTGGATATTCGAACCCGGGTCCTTAGTCTTCGCAGATGTGCCTTAACTGCTAAGCCATCTCTCCAGCCCAACACTTTGTCTTTCTTAAAGTGGTGTAGTGATTTATTTTTCTAGTTCCAGGACTGGTGGGTAAGTGATTTATAAGACACTCAACAATTCAATCTAGCTCTCTAGACTATTTATAGTCTTCATTATCAGTTACCTTTTCACAAGTTACCCTGTAAGAAAATGTCCTATGTATCAGTCGATGTGCACCGGCTGAGGTTCATTGACAATGGAGCTGGGTGTTGAGACTGTGTATTCCCCACAGAAAGTCTTGGTAATGGGTGAGAATATACAGAACAATATACCATACACTGTTGCTGCCACACATGTTCTGTACCCACTTCAGCTTGATGCCCATCTCTAGAACATGCCAACCTCTATTTCCTTTCGCTTATGAAGTCTTATGACCCAACACACAGACAAATGTGAAGTTTGTAGGACATATACAAAGGTATTGTATTCAGCTATAAAGTATAGCATTATAGGGTCTGGAGAGATGGCTTAGCAGTTAAGCGCTTGCCAGTGAAACCTAAGGACCCCGGTTCAAGGCTCGATTCCCCAGGACCCACGTGAGCCAGATGCATAAGGTGGAACATGCATCTGGAGTTCGTTTGCAGTGACTGGAGGCCCTGGCACACCCATTCTCATTCTATCTATCTGCCTCTTTCTCTCTCTGTCTGTCTCCCTCAAATAAATAAAAACTAAATAAACAAACAAACCAACAAAAAAGTAACATTATATCATTTTCAGGAACTTGGATGAAAATAGAAATGATTGTGCTAAGCAAGATATATCAGGCATGGAAAGACAAGTGCCATGTTTTCTCTCATAATCTAGAACACATATATGTGACATTAAAGCTGAATGAATATGTAGGGAGAGAAAGAGGGCTAGTGGAAGAGCGCGAGGGGTGAAAAGGGTAGTAAGTGGGGCTAATTTGAGCAAAGAATAATGATTAGATAGATAGAAATAAATTGAATATGTATATAAAGAGAAAGAGAAATGAAAACCATTATTTTGTCAGCCAATTAAAATATTAGTTAAAAATTAATAGAAAAAAAGAAAATTATTGGCCACATACATTTAATTCAGGAATATATACACACACATATATATTGTTAATTAAGGGTTTGTACCTCAATTGAAATGTTTGTATTCATTTGGTGATTCTTCTCAAATAATGTACCTGTGATTATGGAAACAGCTGAAGTTGAGTTGAGGGTATAGGACAAAAATAGTGTGGCTCGTTCTGTGGTTGCCATAATGAACCATCATAGGAATTATGGAGGCTGTGAGGGAAGCCTAACGTTAGTTTCCAGTGATAGCTCAGTTCCTGACCTATAGGGAATCACTTTGTTCTCATATGGCCAGTCCCTTTCCCTACCTCTATCCTATTGGCTCAAGGTATAAGAAAAACACAGAGGGAAGGGCAGTGGTGTAGAACTATTTTTGTTATTTAAATGGTAGTTTCCATGGCTGTCATTCTTCTCTTTTTGTGTATAGGAAGTGTGTGTGTGTGTGTGTGTGTGTGTGTATACGCATGCTTGAGTGCACACTTGTGGCAGCCTTAGCATGTCATAGCAAGCTTATGGAGGGACTTTGTCTTGCTAATGCACCTGAGATTGTAAAGTATTCTATAAGAAAATGCTGCTCAATACAACAGCATGTTTTGAAAAGAACTGCGAATAGAATAAAACCAACAGAAGCTACGTGTGAGTGAGTTCTTACCACACAACGGCAACTTGTCAATTAATCTCAAGCTTCTTTTGCTTCTATATGAATGGCATGAAAGCAATCTTCACTCCGTACATGTGAATTAATGGTATGTTATCATATCAAAGACATGACAAATGAATATTGACATTTAAAAACCAATTGCAAAATGGAAAAGTGCTGTGAACATATTAACAATGAAATGACCTGTGGGATCTTGGTTTATATGAAAAGATTTTTTTGTACCCTTATACCTTTCCTTTCCTTTTCATTAGCTATTTTCTTCCCTGTTCTCACCTAAGTAATTAGTCTATAGGGCACATGTGCCTTGCAAATGCATATGGTTTATTGGAAATAGCTAATTCTTCAGAACTCTATTCTAAGTGATATTTTATATCCTATAAAATATTACCTGTATTTGAACAATAATTCACCACCTTGTGAAATTCAAACCAAGTTTTATATGAAGTTCTGGAATAGTTTATAAATTAAAGAAGGAAATCAAGAAACATGTTCTGTACAGAACGTTTCTCGAGGTCTCTTCTATGTATACTTGTTACGTACACAAGGACCACTTCACTGTTAAGATAAAATCCTGACCCTTGCAATAAAGCTGTCCCAAGTGACCACTTGCCCCTATGGTGTCCTTCACACGTAAGCCTTTGCACTGACCATATGGTCACTCCTTCACCATCCATAAGACCCACCTCCAAACACAGTAAGAGGCCTAGCACTTCCAGTTAATATAACTGTACTCTTTCTAGCTAGCCTTCCCTTATATTTTCAATTAAGTATAACACTCATTTTATCAAATCCCTGCATTCCCACTTAGAGTTGGTCTGTCTGGTTTGTTCTTCACCTCATGATAGGAAATGTTTGCAAAATCTGTGAATTTATAACTTGTAAGACAAGACCAGATGAAAATGCAAGCCATTATCAAGTCCACCAGATACGACTTTGAGCCTTTATAAGGAAGCTGCAGACTCTCACTGCCACCATCATAATCAAGATAGGTTGTCAGGGAAGGGATCTGAGATTTATCCAAAATTTTGTTGCCAAGTTTATTCTCCCCCTTAATGTAAAAGATTAAAAAAATGGTTTATACCAACTAAACAGTATCTAGATAGTTTTGTGGCTACAAGACCTGAAAGAAGAAAGCACATCAGGTAAAACTGGAAGCAGCCACATGTAGCAGACAACTTTAGGTTGCTGAGGTGAAGTTCCAAACTAGGGACAGTGATGGAAGAAGGGATATTTATTTGAGCTACTGATCCAGGGAAAGTTCCCTAATGGCAGAAAAAGCTGACCCGCTTTCACAGGTCCAAGCAGAGTGAGAGAGAAGCGTCAAGCCAAAGAACCCAAGAGCCACACCACACAGCACACTTAACGAACTCCAGGCAGAACTCAGGCGGTGTGCATATTTTAAAATGGGAATTTAAAATCCACCACCACACCTTAGGGTTGGACCTTAAAATCCACCCAGGGACACCTCCTCCAGCCAGGTAGCTTAGCTGGAAATCTATGAAACTTTAATAAGACTTTTGAATCTATTGGGGGACATTTATTCAAACTACCGCACCATAAAGTCTATAAAAGCCACGTGCTTTCAAAGTGATTATAACAGAAAATAAAATGGGCTATATCCTTGGTGATTTCATCCCTATATATTTCTAACTCAAAGGAAATAGCAACAGATCTAGCGTAAAAACCTGGGCAATATATTTTTGTTCAGCATTTAAGCATGTGATTACCTTCATAGATTTATCTCTTTTTTTGTGATTTGCAACATCGACAGTTAAAATGTGTAATATGTTCAACTTAATTCTCTCTATTCTGGGGGGATGATATGTGGGTACCCATTAATAGTAGCAGTGATTTCCCCCTTTGTGTACTTTATATAGTCTATATGCACTTAAGTTGAATGTAAATTTCCCATTTTATTTTGACATTTTTGCCATGTATTCATTTCCTTTCAGTTAAGACATCAGAATCTGAAACTTGATTTCTCTTTTTGTTTTAGTTCATTTGGAGTACGAAGTATACATTATAAGCATATGAATTTGTGAAGGATATCTGACTCCGGGAGCTAATTGATTTGAGCTATTGTAGCCAGGTAATAGAAATAACAAATCAAATGTTAAGTTATCCTACTCTGTATTAGGTCATATTTTGTACTCCATTGCAGAAGTGATACCTAGATCTGAGCCTTGCCCCGACCATGCTTAGAGGTCCTATGACATACTTTAAATATGAAATATATCACAAAGGAGAGCATGCCTGCCATTTCAGATCCAAATACCTCTAGTTTTTGAAGAATGAACTTTTTTGGAGGGTAGGTGTTAGAATGACATCCTATTAGGGCAGAAATCTATCACATTTGGTATACGTCTGGCTGATTGAGAAATGCATGAATAAAGGCATATTAAGCTTTTCGACAGTAAATAATTAAGAACCCTGTAGCCACCAGCTGTACCCAAGTGCTGGCCATTCATAACATGTTAATCTTTAGGCTAAACAATGATCAGTATCACTCCTCTGCATATGACAGAGTCTGTAAAGACTAAGGAATGCACACATTTAGTGATTTCAATTGCACTGATTTAGGATACCATGAACCCTCATTCAAGGAATTCGAATATGCAAATAATAGAGGACATGTGAAGAGTCTCTGCTTACCAAGATCACAAGCATGTTGCAGTCTTGGTGAATAATCTGGTTTCAGTGGCAACTGGGACTTGTAAGACTTATTGGGGAAAAAATAACTTAAGCCCAAGGAAAATCAGCTTACCTATGTTCTTGTGAATGTATGACAATATAAATATTAGAAAGGGAAGTATATTTTCTGGTTTCAGGCTGCATGGCACAAATGCTAAGTGAATTAATTGCGTGGTCCTTAAAAACAAGCCCAGGGGGCTGGAGAGATGGCTTAGTGGTTAAGGTGACTGCCTCCTAAGCCTAAGACCACTGGTTCCAATCTCCAGTGGTTCCAAACTCCAGGTCCCAGGTTTAGCCAGATGCAGTGATGCAATGGCGCAATGCCGCACTTGACCACAAGGGGGCGCACACATCTGGATTTCGTTCCCAGCAGCCGAGAGACTGCTGGCGTGCCCATGTCTATCTGTCTTCCTCTCCCTTCTCTCTGTCCCTCTCTGTGTCTCTCTCTCTCTCAAAAATAAAATAAAATAAAATAATAAGATAAGATAAAATAATAAAATAAAATAAAATAAAATAAAATAAAAAAAATAAAAATCAAGCCCAGGAAGTAGAGACTAGTATTTTTTTTTTTTTCCTGTAAAGTATAAAGTATATTTTGGATTTTTTGCATGTTTTTTTTTTTTTTTTTTTCAAGATAGGGTCTCACTCTAGCCCAGGCTGACCTGGAATTCACTATGTAGTCTCAGGCTAGCCTCAAACTCACAGCAATTCTCCTACCTCTGCCTCCTAAGTGCTGGGATTAAAGGCATGTGCCACCATGCCTGGCTTATTTTGGAAGTTTTTCTTTCTTTTTTTTTTATTTTTTCTTTTTATTTTCTTTTCTTTTTAATCTGTTCGACTTTTTAATGAAAAAAACAACCAGGTCTTTCTTATCTTAAAACTCTTGATCTTAAGTTCATCCTGTTAATAATGAAACACATACCAATATTAATGTAGAAGTATAATAAATCTATACCAATCAAAAAAGTATACATAAAAGGATGCAGCCTATTGGAGGAGTCTGAAGTGCTATTCATAAATGATGAAAATAAGATAAAATGCCTCGTTTTTAATTTGTCTGTAGAAGAAGGAAGATGAAATTTTGTTTTTACTTTTTGTTTCTGTCTTGAGTTCAAATAGTAACACATTCTACAGCTAAATTGTATTTTTATTTATTTATTTATCTGAGAGAGAGTTGGGGGAGGGAGAGGGAGAGAATGGGTGCACCAGGGCCTCCAGCCACTACAAACAAACTCCAGAAGCATGCACCACCTTGTGCATCTGGCTTACATGGGTCCTGGGGAATCAAACCTGTATCCTTTGGTTTTGCAGGCAAGCACCCTAAACACTAAGCAATTTCTCCATCCCTGCAGCTAATTTCAGAAAAAAAATAGTAAATCTTTCCTGATTTTTGAAAGGATGAGGAAAATCCTTTAGATATCTCAGAGCACAAGAGCCCATAAATAAATTGATGTAAACAAATGAAAACTTGATAGTTTCAAGTAAACTCAACACTACAATTAGAGACTAGAAAACCAGGAGAAACAAGGCCAAATTATAGAGGCAAGTAAGACTAAGTTACACACTTTAAAGATAACTCCTCTATATTTTTGCAATTTTTATGTTTTTGTCTGGGAGAGAGGGGTATGATATGTGTGTGTGTGTTTGCATATTCATGTGTGTGAGAGCAGGCATGTGTATTCTATTGCACAAGTGGTGAGATCAATGGACAACCTAGAGACCATCTCACCTTCCACCTTGTTTGAAGCAGTGTCACCATATGTACACAAGGCTTGGGGGGCCACATACTTCCATGGTGGAAGGATTCTCTTACCTGTCCCTCCTTTGGAACTACAATCATGCCACCTATGGTAGTTTGAATTGATGGCCTCCAATATATTCAGTGTTTTACTAGTTTGTAGTTTGCATCTGCAGCCACCTGGCTAGAGGCAGTGTCACTGGGCAGATCTTAAGGTTTGGTGGTAGGTTTGAGATTCCATTATAAAGATATGCAAAGTGTGCTTAGCTGGAGTTCCTGAGGTCTGCTGTGCTGTACTGTGTGGCTTTTGGCTTGTGGCTTTTCTGTCTGTGTTTGGTCCTGTGAAAGCAGGCCAGCTCCTTCTGCCATTAGGGAACTTCTCCTGGATCTGTAAGCTTCAATAAATATCCCTTCCTCCATAACTGTGCCTGGTCTGGAAGTTCATCTCAGCGAACCTGAAGCTGTCTGCTACACCACTACATCCAACTTTTGATAAGTTCTGGGGACCTGAACTCAATCCTCACACTTGCATGGGAAGCACTTTACCAATGAGCCATGTCCCCAGTCCTCTGTACACCACTTTTTAAATGAACATTCTGATCTTGGTCAAAGAGATTGAGTTTGTTTTTAACCCATAAAATCCAACAGAAGTGTATAAACAAATAAAGGAATATAATTATTACAAGATATTGATATCTTACATTGGCATCTTATCTTTGACTAGGAAAATAAATCAACTTTTCTACTTAAGCACTTGATGATAGAAAGGAAAGAAAAATTAAGGTGATAGCTCACATGAAATAATATTGAACAAGACTAGAATGGACATGCATCTATTTTACAGATGAGGAAACCAACTTAGGAATCTAAAATTCCTTTTTGCTAATAAGACCTTGGGGATATATTTTAGTTATTTTACCTCTGAACATTTTGGGAAAGAATGAAGGCTTTTAAAATTGCTTTGTACTATAACACATGAATAACTAGATTTAGCATTTTAATAAGATTGCCCCACACTGTGAATAGAGAAAAGAGACAACCTACAAAATGAGAGAAAATATTTGCCAACTATACATATATAGCTGTCTCGCCAATTTATATAGAGGGTATATACATATATAGCTATAGCACTCCTAGGCATATATCCTAAGGACTCTTCTCACTACCTTAGAGATATTTGCACAATCATGTTTATTGCTGCTCTATTGACAATAGCTAGGAAATGGAACCAGTCTAGATGTCCCTCCACAGATGAATGAATAATAAAGATTTGGCACATTACACAATGGAGTTCTATTCAGTGGTAAAGAAAAATAAAATTATGAAATTTGCAGAGAAATGGATGGATCTGGAAAGGATTATACTAAGTGAGGTAATCCAGGCCCAGAAAGCCAAACATCGCATGTTCTCTCTCATATGTGGATCCTAGCTACAAATGTTTAGACTTGTGTATGAACTGGAACCAAAATTGGTAGCAAAGGCCAGTAAGCTACAAAAGGGATATAAGGGAGGGAAGAGAGGGAAGGACTTAACAGGATGGTATTATATAGATATAGATGATATAGATATAGATATAGATATAGATATAGATATAGATATAGATATAGATATAGATATAGATATAGATGTGTGTGTGTGTGTGTGTGTGTGTGTGTGTGTGTGTGTGTGTAAGTAGAAGAACAGATTACAGGGAGTGGCATGGACTAATCAAGGCCAGAGAAAGAGATTGAGGAACAGAAGGGTAGAGGGAGGATCAATCAAAATTCAAGATATTCTGAATAAGACATATGAAATCCTCCTTTTTTGGATAATAGCACATCCAGAAGCCATAGATCATTACTTTCCCATGAATTGTTGGACAGGGAGGTCCATGTTACCTCCAATGCATTACAGGCACTTGGTTTCCCATGAGAAACAGATGGTAAGACCCATATCTGAATATTTCACATGTCTGGGCTGTAAGGGCACTGAGAAATCAAGCTGGAGCTGAGCTGAAAACCTTCTCCCAGTAGACTAGCAAACTTAAGCTGGCAAAAGCTACACTGCATGCAGCCCTACAGGACACAGAAATCATCAGCAGTGAAAACAGTGGATAGGAAGCCTCAAGTTTGGCTAGACAGGCCAAATGACCAAATGGGTGCAATGGCTTGTCTGCTCTAGGAGAAACCAACTGCTCTCTAATTGGACTGGAGGCCTGGTACTGAAAACCCAATCAAAAGCCTATGGCAGGGGAGGTCATGAGCCTTTGGGGTATAAAGCCCGCTCTTGTTTGGCTAAATGCATATACTGTGCTCACTAAACTGCCCTGTAAGCACTACACTTAATGTTCATATTTATATATTAATGCTACTCTCACTTTTGGTTAGAGAAGCTTCTCTTTTCAGATGGTAGTGACCACTGGGATGACCCAAAAGGTGACATAGTGCTGAGAGGAAGTGACAGTGGAGGTAACATCTCTATCACACCCTCCAAGGCTCAGCATCCATTGTGGAAGAGGTGGTGGAAAGAATGTAAGAGCCAAAGGAAGGGCGCCACTCCTTACAATGCAACTATCCAGACAGAAACTGGTCTTGATATCCATGACCTCGCAGTGCCCAGCAATACCTTCACAAGGCCCTCGTAATAGGATAAAAAGCGGATGACATCAAAATAAAAGAGACTCATGGAAAGAGGAAGGGGGTATATGGAGAAAGGAGTTATGAAGAGCAAAATGTGGTTTATTGTCTGTAAGTATAGAACTTGTCAAAAGTGCATTTAAAAAGAAGCAAAAATATTTAAAAAATCTAGTTTCTATTAAAAAAATATTGTCACAGTTTACCTATTTGGTTCTGGGAAGGAAGAATTTTGGTAAGTCACCACACCATAAGAAAAATGGAGGTGTTAATAACAAGTACTTTTATTTGCAGCAATATTAAATGTGGCCTAGTCCTGCAAATTAACCTGCTGTGCCTGCTAGGAGTTCATGTGAGCTACTGGCAGACCATTGGCATTGCTCACTATGTGAAGGTTGATTAACCGAATGCTCACCAGCTTTAATTTTTCCTGACTTCAGGGAGTTCCCAATTGTTTCTGTTTGTTCCCATTACCTGACTTCTTTGCAAATCCTCTCCGCGCTGCCGCATGTTGCTGCCTACCATCAGTTACAAGGGGACTAGAGCAGTCAACAGAGGAAATGGAGTCATGACAGAGTGAGCAAGGGAGTGACTATTTCTTTCTCACTGAAATACAATCTGTTCTTTTCTGCTGGTGATATGGAATCAGAGAATTGTACAATGAAATAATCATGATGCCCATCCACATGGATTACTCACTTTTAATAGAAGTTAAAGAATAAAATACCTCATTGCTCTGTTCTAACATGGCACAATTCATTTTTAATGTTTCTGTATATTTAATTCAAAATTGTAAATAATTTACATGAGTTAAAAATAGTGCCTTTTTAAACATCTTCCTGTGTTAAACTTTAGGCAGACAGTTTGCTGCATCTGTTTGTAGTAATAAGCTATCAAAATTCAAATTTCATTCTACAAGTAGGTGAAATTGCTACAAAATGGTAACTTAGGATAATTGGTTGGTTAAATTAAAATTACTCCTTCTGTTCTAGCACTTTGAATGTGCAGTAGGATTGTGTGGGATCACAGAGTTAGGTCCAGGTCAGCCTGGGCTAGAGTGAGTCCTTGCCTCAAAAGAAACAAAATAAAGTAGAAGTAATTCAGAAATTTCTAAAAACAAACCCTTTACAATTGCCTGAATGTATTAAATCTTCCTACTGCAAGGATACATTCATACATTGAATTGGATATTCTAGGCACCCAGAGAAATATCATTATGGTAAAAGAAAGTTGATTTTAGGTTTTGTTTGGCCCAACGCTTGGTATATTTGCTACCCAGCATCATGAGAACATCTGCTTTAGTCTATGCTTCGATTAGTAAAGATTTACTTTATGAGCAGCCGAAGGAATAGCAGGTGTGCTGAGGGGCAGGTATGTGTAATAGACATCAATAATGTAAAAGTGAGTAAAGAGGATAGAGAAAAAGGTAGGGACGGGGCCTGGAAAGATGGTGTGGTAGTTTGAATATATGTCCCCCAATATATTCAGTATTTTATTAGTTTATAGTTTGCATCTGCAATCACCTTGCTAGAGGCAAGGTCACTGGTGGCCCGGTCTTAAGGTGTGGTGATGGGTTTGAGATTCCATTGTAAAGATATGCAAATGTGTCTAGCAGGAGTTCCTGAAGTCTGCTGTGTGACCTTTTGGCTGTAGTTTTGCTCTGTGTGCTGTGGTGGCTGGTTGGCTTTTGCTCTCTCTGCCTGGCCTTGTGAGAGCAGGGCGCTTCTTCTGCCATTATGGAACTTCCCCTGGATCTGTAAGCTTCAATAAATAATATCCCTTCCTCCATAACTGTGCCTGGTCTGGAAGTTCATCTCAGCGAACCTGAAGCTGTCTGCAACAGTAAAGTGGTACCGAGGAGTGTGGGGTGAGATGAATCTGACCATGTGGATATTCGTCTTTTGGAACCTTTGTTTTGGAGGAATGGGCATGGACTTGGTGCTTGCAACTGAAGATGCCTTCTGGAGTGGTAAGCCAAGTTTTATGGACTATTCTGACGAGAGTTTGAGAATGCTAAGTGCAGATAGTATTGAACTTCGAGGCTTGGCTTATGAGGTTTCTAAGGGGAAAGAAAGACTACAGAGGACTTTGTTGGAACTGGGCTACTGGCATAAGGGATGGCTACGTTCTGCTATCCAGGCCCAGAAAGTTTGATCAAGGTTAAATTTGTAATGGACTGATATGCTTGGCTAAAGATATCGGACTGAGATTTTAAGATTTTAAGTTGAAAAACCTCAAGCAAGTTAAAAGCAGAGGCACTGAGACGGTTTTAGGTTACTGGAGCTTCTATTGTCAACGCATTAGCAATCTTAAGGAAGGTGGAAGGAAGGTGGCCTGACTTGATTTACATTAAAACAATGGAGAGGATGCTTGAGGAAAGACTGCTAAAAATGCAAACTCTTTGGAAAGAGTTGACTGGAGAAAGAACCTGCTTTTCAAGGCTATGGTTTATTTTGTCCCTGGATTAAGAATATGGCTGTGTCCTGCACACCTGGTATTAGTTTTGGAAATATGAAAAATGCATAGAATGGTCATGAGTTGCACACGGTTCCAGGAGCCGCTGCTGAGATGCGGCATAAGGCAGGGCATGAAGACCCTCAGGAATAGGCTGGAAGAGCCTTTGGAAGATGGACCGTGGTTTGCATGGAGACCTGAAGATGTTTTGGATATACCAGGACTGTGAAAAAGGGCTACCATGGAGTGCAGTGTTGGCATGGGATGAAAGTTTTCCCTGGCGACTCTGCCCAGCTGGAGGGGCGGGATTGGAAAACCTGGAGACTGTCAGTCTATGGTTATATTGAACTTGAACTGCAGAAGTTTGATGACTGTTGATGGTGGTTAAGTTTGCATTATTCTAGTCTCTCCTTGCTATTCCTTATACAGTTAAAATGTTTACTCTGTGCCTTTACATGTTGAAAGTATTTAACTTGTTTGATTTTACAGGACTCACTATCTTAAGTTGATCAAGACTGTGAGAACCTTTGAAATTGGACTGAGTACAATTTACAATGTGTGATAGTTATAAATCTATTGGGGGCCAGGAGCTAAATATATTGGGGGCCAGGGGCGGAATGTGGTAGTTTGAATATATGTCCCCCAATATATTCAGTATTTTATTAGTTTATAGTTTGCATCTGCAATCACCTTGCTAGAGGCAAGGTCACTGGTGGCCCGGTCTTAAGGTGTGGTGATGGGTTTGAGATTCCATTGTAAAGATATGCAAATGTGTCTAGCAGGAGTTCCTGAAGTCTGCTGTGTGACCTTTGGCTGTAGTTTTGCTCTGTGTGCTGTGGTGGCTGGTTGGCTTTTGCTCTCTCTGCCTGGCCTTGTGAGAGCAGGGCGCTTCTTCTGCCATTATGGAACTTCCCCTGGATCTGTAAGCTTCAATAAATAATATCCCTTCCTCCATAACTGTGCCTGGTCTGGAAGTTCATCTCAGCGAACCTGAAGCTGTCTGCAACAGATGGCTTAGCAGTTAAACATTTGCCTGTGAAGCCTAAGGACCCTGGTTCTAGGCTTGATTCCCCAGGACCTGTGTAAGCCAGATGCACAAGGTAGCACATGCACCTGGAGTTCGTTTGCAGTGGCTGGAGGCCCTGGCACACCCATTCTCTCTCTATCCATCTGCCTCTTTCTCTCTCTGTCAAAGGGACAGGGACAAAGTAAAGAACCAGAGATAGTAGTATACAAATCTGACCTTGTATTCTGAATGAGGAAGAAGGCTATCCGCCTATTAAAATGGTCAATTCAGGGTTAAGGTGTTGTCTGGCTGAAGTTCAGAAAAGGTTGTAAGAGAGAACTAGGATGGAAAAAGCACAGAAGTCAGTCTCTGCTGCATTTTAGGGGGAGGAATTGTGTGGAAGAGCCCACAGTTACAGCAGGAGAAGCAGAAGTCAGGAGACTGACTGAGGGGATGCTTTTAGGGGAGAGACATGAATGTGATAATAGATCGAACTGTAAGGAAAAGACTTTGGTCTAAGGAGCTAAATGTGTTGAATTACATTATGTAAGAAAATGAGGAAAAGGATTGGAAAATCAGGACATTTGACTTTAAACGGGCTGGTTTTGGAATGCTTATTTTACGTCCAGATGAATTTTTTGGACATTTAAATTTATGTAAGGCTGAAATTAGGAAAGGACTTAGAATTTTGAGATAAATTCAGAGCCATCAGAATGTGACTAGAATTTACAAGCATGAGATAAAATGATCCAGTTCACAGAACTAGAAAGAAACAAAATTCAAGAACTAAGCCGTACAGCATCCCAAGGGTAAAAGTTGGAGAAAAGTAGGACAAAGACACAGCTAATGTGGTACAAGCTTTCTATGGGGTGAGATAAGCTTTGGGATCAAATGAAAAAAAAAATACCCAAGGAAAAATAAACCAGTCAATTCCTTTAAACTTTGACAATAGCTTAGTAACGTGGGAGCAAGGCTGAGTTAACTATTTTAGATCAGACCTTATAAGTTACATGGAGGTTACTGGTGGCATGGATCAAGCTTCTGTAAAAGAGCAGAAAGGACAAAAAATGACATTGGACTAAATCCAAGAGACAATGAAAAGTAAGAAGCCATAAGAGGAAAGAATAAATCATCCTTTCAGGAGTTTATCTGCATGGAGGAGCATAAGAACAGGAGTGGTGAAAGGAGGGAGATGGGGGATAATGAAGAAATGACTGGGGTGATTTTTATTAAAGGCCCAGGCTATATGCATGACAGGTAGACAAGGCACTGTTGAGAGGGCAAACTGCTGAAACAAGAGAAAGGTAGTACCATTATCACTGCAGTGTCCTTGAGTAGGTGAGAGGAGATGATGAGTTCTTGTGCACTCAGGCTGGCTTATCACATTGTGAAGAGCATAGAAAATGAATCTGATGATATAAGAGGGGCAACACTGTGTATCATTTCAAGCCTGTAGGTACATGGGCATACTAATAAAGCTCACAAATGGTGCAGTTTTGATATACAGAATACAAAGCCAAATCGCTAGTAACAAATAAAAAGAAATGGGTAGGAGGTATGAAGAAGGAAAAATATGCAATGTTCACTTAAGATCTTCATATCCAAAGTGTTCCATTTGTAGGTCTGAATATCAGAAAGAGGGAGCTATAGAAGAGGTACGGAAGGAATCACATACATAATGACTGCATGCAATCTACTAAAAGCCAATATGTCTAAAAAATAAAAAGAAATCATGATGCTTGCTAAAAATAATAATTTTCATGGAAAAAAGAATAATTACAGAGGAGCTGTAAACAAAATAATTAGAATAAAAATGGCACTATTTCTGAGGAAGACACTTACTGAATGTAATAGGAGTGAAATTAAAGCCACCTAAAGACAGTGCCTGAATTGTGGAATTAAGTATTGATAATGATAAGCCACCTTTGAAAAGATCAAACTTGCCTGCCAAAAACTTGATTGGCTGCACCAACAAAAGAAAAGACTCTTTAGAGGGAAACATCAAAACTCATCACTCAACAAAGTCAAGTTTACAATGAAGTAAAAATACCACATATGCAAAAAAATAAAACCAAAACAGTAAGACCAATATTCATCAGGGAAAAAAATTATGAGGAAATGACAGATCTAGTATCTAACAAGGATAGTAAAACAGAAATTAACATTCAATATGCTCAAAGATGTACTAAATTGATAAAAAGAAAGAAGTGGAAAATATGAATAGGCAACAAAGTGAATTCTGAAAAAGGAAAACTTTTTATTTTATTACTACAACCAATGACTTGGGTTTGCATAAGTGCAGATTAGACATTATAAGAAAATGAGAAAATAATATCAATACAGCACTAGGATATACAAAAAATGTGTCAGTCCAAAGTTTGAACAAAAATATTCAGTGATTGGTGGTGAACAGTTATTTATTATGCATATTTGTAATTTAAATCATAGCTTTGGAAGATGTAGATCAGATACAAAATTTTGAATAAATAATTATTTTTCCAGTTTTAATAAAAACTGTAAATTCACAAATATAAGAAAACTAATAAGCCTTAATTACGTTGAACATAAGTAGAACCACATGAATGTGTTATATGGGTAGCTTTCTTATTGTCATTAATCAAAAGAAAAATACTTTCAAGTAGGTAAGTAGGGAGGCACATTACACAAACGGAATAATGACTTCTTGGTTAAAATAAAAAGGCAAACAGACGAAATAATAATCTCTTTAAAGGGCTTAAAGAAAGGAATATTCTATAGAGTTAGAGTTCTAAACCCAGTGGATTTTTTTTTTTCCCAAAATTAAAGTTATAAAGAATTTCTCAAGCAGATGGCTGAGGTAATTCACCTCCAGCAGGTCTATATTTCCAGAACTATCAAAGAAACTTAAGACAAAAGAAAAAATAATATGAGATAAAAATTTAATTTTACAAAGGAACTCAGATTGGTACAAATAGGAAATATGCATAGGAAATAAATATATATATAAAACAAAAGCAATACATACTTTGGCACTTTAAGATATGGAGAAATAAAATGTATAATCGTAAGTGAAGAAATAATGGAATTTCAAACTTCTGTAATGTTTATGCATCACTGCTGTGGTAGTTTGAATATATGTCCCCCAATATATTCAGTGTTTTATTAGTTATAGTTTGCATCTGCAATCACCTTGCTAGAGGCAATGTCACTGGGGGCAGGTCTTAAGGTGTGATGGTGGTTTTGAGATTCCATTGTAAAGATATGCAAAGTGTGCCTAGCAGGAGTTCCTGAAGTGTGCTGTGTGACTCTGGCTGTAGTTTTGCTCTGTGTGCTGTGTTCCTGGTGGCTTTTCTCTCTCTGCTTGGCCCTGTGAAGGCAGGCCAGCTTCTTCTGCCATTATGGAACTTCCTTTGGATCTGTAAGCTTCAATAAATAATATCCCTTCCTCCATAACTGTGCCTGGTCTGGAAGTTCATCTCAGCAAACCTGAAGCTGTCTGCAACAACTGCTATAATTCAGATGTGTTTGTGCAAGTTTCTGTGTGCTAAAGGAGTAGCTGTACCTTTAGACCAAGGAGTCACTCTCAACATATTATTCTAATTTCCTATATGACAACTTTTTTAGCCTATTGTTTATGTAAGAGTAATGCTGTTTAATTTTAAAACATATATAGATTTTTATTATATTACTCATTTCATCCAACAGTGATGGCAATATATCGTGTATTATTTCTTAAATGCATTAATAATTGTGTAATGGGGAGAGTATAATCTATTCTGAAGCATATTTCAAGTATTTTGAGAATGAATATTATCCTGTAGTTAATTGTAATTTTATGTACATGTCTGTTGATTACTGTTGTTCCTTATTTCCTAGGAGTTCTCAAATTCCATATTTATCTGGCAGCTGGTTGATCAAGCCACCACATAAATTAGAGTCTAAATTTATTGAGTCACTATCACACCACATAAATTAGAGCATTGAAGTCTAAATTTATTGAGTTACTATAATAGTATACAATTGAGTATACTATTATACGGTTACATTTTACTTCATGTATGTAATTAACTCTGAGAATAGCTACATAAATATTTAAATTCTTATATTTCCTTGTGGAATAAACCCCTTTATCATTATATAATATTCTTTGTATCTCATTATCACAGAAAATAATGATGGTACGTGTATTAGATATCATTTTTATCCTTTCACCTTCAGGTTGTTTGTGTGACTATATCTTACAAATAGTAGGGTTTTTTTGGGGGGAGGTAGTTCTGCTATTTCTTTTTTAGTCCATTCATCTACTCTAAGATTTTTTGTGTTTTGATATTGAACATGTGGCCTTGTGCATGCTAGGTCAGTGCTCTACTATTGAACTTTAGTCTCAGTTCTTTAATAATTTTTTATATTTTGTGAAAGGGTCTTGTGGAGCTGTGCAGGTTGGCTTTGAACTCACTATATAGCTCAGCTAAACCTTGACATTACTATGTTCCTACCCCAGAAACTACTTCTCAGTGGTTTGGATTATAAGCCTGTTCCCCAGTGTGGTATATTTCATGCCTTTGTTGTGAATTTTAATCCATTCCCATTTGAAGAATTTGCTAAAAAAAAGTGGGGGTATTTATTGTTTTCACTTCTCATTTGTTAATTCCTTATCCCATATACATTATCAGCATAGTTCTTTGGGTTTATTATAATGGAGTTTGTTTTGCTTCTAAAATCTGACTAAAGCACTTAAGAGAAAAACTAAACACAGAAAAGATTAGTTTGCACTCATAATTTAAAAGTATTCAGTTTATAGTTACTGGATCCCATGTGCTTGTACAAACTGTGATGGTCATGGGAGTGAGTACTGGAGAGGCTATTCACCTCATGGGAGGTAGAAAGAAGAGAGGAAAAAACTGGAGTGGGAGAAGGACAAGTTTTCACCAATGACTCTCCCCGAAAGGCTTACTTCTTCCAGTTAGGTGCCACCTCTTAGAATAGTGCCACCAGCTGAAGGTCAATATACACGAACAAGTGGGGGATTGTCATACTGCAACCGTAATCATCTGTAGGACTTTTTTTCTAACTTTATTTTAACTTGGACCATTGTTTTTATCAAGTAAGCCCCATACCATTATCTTTTTCTCATTATCTTTTCCTCTTCTTTTGCTGTGATTTCTATAATGCACGTATTATTCAACTTGATAGCATCCTCTATTCCTTGTAAGCTTCCTTCACACTTCTTATTTTCTCCTTTATCTCAACTTTAGATAGATACCTTCACATTGACTGATTTGAGATTTTCATCAGCCTTATCAAGTCTACTGTTGAAACATTGTAATAAATAGTTCAGTTTACAGATTACATTTTTCAGTTCCAGGATTTGTATTTCTTCCTTTATGGTTTGTATATTTTTGTTGATATTGACCATTTTTCTTTTAAATGTTATTTATTTTTTATTTAAGAGATAGATAGAGAGAGATATAGAAAGAGAGAGAGAACGGGTGCACCAGGGCCTCCAACCATTGCAATACCAGACGCATGGACCACCTTGTACATCTGATTTATGTGGGTGCTGGAGAATCGAACCTGGGTCCTTAGGCTTCTCAGCAAGTACCTTAGCTGCTAAACTATCTGTCCAGCTTGATATAGACAATTTTCCCATAATTATTTTGCTTGTTTTTTTTTTTTAGTTGTCAATATGTGTTATTTTACCTTACTGACATCTCTTCAGTAGCTATATTGATTTATGTTAGGAGCTCATAGTTATGTATGTCTTTAAAGTCTGTTTCTAGAAATTTATCATTGCTCTAGTTGGGTATCCTTCTTGTTTGCATGCCTTCAAACATTTGACTGGGGTTGGAGTATTTGATAAAACCAAACATCTCACTATGTCTTTACCTTCTGCCCGCACACATGGGAAGACCTTCACCACTCAACCCGAATGAAGTCAATGCCCTTGCTACCTGTATTGATGTGTTGTGCTCCCTCATAATTGTTTGATGTATTGTAAATTCAAAGTGCACCTCTCCTGTTTTCACCAGCTTTTGAACTCTAGCACAGGTCCAATCACTACTTGGAAACAGTCAAATAAATGTATACTAGCTCTTCTCAAAGCACACATATAAACTAATGTTTGGGTGCATAGTGAAAACTTGTATTTTCAACTCAAAGCAATTCTCAGTTCAGTAGACTTCTTCCATTTATTGTGCTATGCTACAAAAGGGGAAAGGCAAGATTAGCTCAAAGAATACTATGGATTTTTCTATACTTTTTGCTGAAATCCCATCTTGATTTTGCAATAGCCTAGCTACTATGTATTCTCAACTGATCTCTTGTGGTTTTAGAGAGGTATTCTGGTCCATTCAGTATTGCTTAATCAGTGACTCTATTAGAGGAGGTAGGGTTTATAGTTTTCTATTATACTTTAATGTTCATTCCATAAAGATACTTCTTAAAAAGGATACGAAATCATTACCAACTAACACGCAGGAGACAAAACTCATGGTTCAAAAGGGGCAGAAGATTTGAATGACCAATTTGCAAGGTAAAATATAGAATGGCCAATTAACACTTGAAAATATATTTACATCACTACTCATCAAATATATGAAAACTAAAGAAAAATTTTGTGTCAATAATTATGTTTCCAAACAAACAAAAAATATAATAATGACTGCAAAACCCAATTATTTACAAGAATATAGAGAAAATACTTCACTTTTTCTTTAATTTGGACAGAAATACAAATATTAAAAAAAAAAAAACACTAGGTATAGTAATTTTGCACGCTCTTGAAAAATAGAACTGTTGCATTAACTGTTTCTGGAGAAATGTGAATAAACATTAATCCAGCCTACACAGGGCTCCATGCCAGGCTGAAGTTCTAAACAAAGTGTTTTAAATATAGGTTTTATTTATTTATCTGCAAGCAGAAACAGGGAGAGATAGAGAGAGAGAAAGAGAGACACATACTAATGGGTGTTCTAGAGGCTCCTGACACTGAAAGGAACTCCAGACACATTCATCACTTTGAGCATCTGGCTTTATATGTGGGGACTGGGGCATCAAACCTGCATTATCAGGTTTTGCAAGCAAGTACCTTGAACAGTTGGGTCACTCTCCAGCCCCCACCAAAGTTTTAATTGTTGAGCCAGTTAATTTATTTGGTTTACTTACACCACATTGGGGGTGTGTTACAGGATCATATGTGACCCCCCAAACAACTCTATCACTGCAAAATCCCACCCCATCATGAATGACAACCACACAGCAGCCACTTCAAGGAGTTTGCACATTCAGTTAGACTGCTAGTTATTATATATCCTGGCACCACCCAAGCTCAGCAGGAGGGCAGAAGGTGGTGATGAAGAAAGTCTTAGGAGAGGATAATGTGGCTGTCTCTTCCTTCTTCTATTAGCAAGTGTCAATAGCTAGGTTACTGCCACCATAGATCTAGTTATCATTGTATTCCTCTGCTCAGTTGGTTGTCATAGATGCCAAGCACCCCTCCCCCCCAAAAAATCCTATTCCAAAATGGTGGGTGGGATGATCATGTTCTATCTAGAGGAAAAACAGCCATATAGTGACAACAGCAACTATAGATTTGAGTACTTACACCAGAGAAATGACAACATGTTCTGATTGAACATGTATGTTCCAATATTCAAATATTATTTTATTATATTCAGTGATTAACCATGGAAAAATGAAAGGTTTCATCAGTAGGTAGATGGATCAATGTAGTAAAGTCCAACTGTCATACATGATGCTCAGCAGTAAAGATTATCAAACTACTAATGCATGTAAAAAGTGGATGTATGTGAAACATTATGCTTCTAGAGGGAGAAGCCAGACCGAAAAAAAGTACACTGAACTTTATAAAATAAAAACATAACTCAGTAATTGGCAATTGTCAGTAAAAATTTTATATTATTTAATTGGGGTTTTATTCCCTTTCCATCTATTCATAGTTTTTATTTTTTTCTCAACATGTCTCTTTACATTAATATATGCCTACTTTTATCCCCTGGTATGCATTTAGTCACCTGTCTATAAGCTCCAGATCCACAGATTCACCACCAGTAATGGAAGGTACTCAGAAAAAAAGCTTTATGTGTACTGAACATACAAAGATTGATTTTCTTGCCATTATTCCTGAAATAATACACAACCACTACTCATGTAAAATTTGTATTACATTAGGTAAATTCACATAATTTCACCATGACTAGGTAATTGAGTGATGGTTTATGGTATCCTGGATGATGTGCACAGAATATGTGCAGAATATATTCCTTTCTAGAAACTCAAGCATCGGTGGACTGGGACACAATCCAATACATGCATCATGAATTCCACAGGATGACTGGATGTCTTACTGTTCCCTCTATGTACACATGATCCTAACAAAGGCACACTGACTAATTTTTTCAAAAAAACAATTGTCATATCCATACCTAAAGATGATCAAGGTATGATGTTTTATTATGTTTGTGTGTGTTTGTATGTATGACTTGTGTCTGTGTGTGTGTCTGTGTGTGTGTGTGTGTTCTATTGGTGAATGACACAGCATGAATGTGTCAGGGAATGAACAATTTCAGGCATTGTTCCTCACCTTTCAACTAGTTTGAGGCAGGGTTTCTTGGTGTTCACTACGACTCTGTGCTCCAGGATACCCTGCCAGGGGGCTTCCAGGATTCCTGTGTCTCTGCCTCCCATCTCAGCACATGAAGATGGAATTACAGCTACTTGCTACTTCATCTGTCTTCATGTGGGTTCTGGGGATTTAAACTCAGGACATCAGATTTATATCCAATGAGCCATTTCCTCAGCCCCAAAATTTTAATTAAGGAAATAAATTGATTATTTAGCTCAATTAAGCATGAACTTGGATTTTCATCAAAACATATGTGTGGATATGAATGTGTGTGTGTGTGTGTGTGTGTGTGTGTGTTGCACATACAGTAAATTTATCCTTGACAATACTAGAAAAGATTTTTCTGTGCATACTATTTTTCTTCTCATTTGGTAATATTCTCATATATCAAGTTTGCTTGCACGACACATATATTCGAGAAATTACCTGTAATGTCTATATTATAATGTAAAGTTCCTTTGGACATTTTCCTAGTAGCAGCTTTTTCCAAAGTAAAGGTAAATGTGGATTTTTTTCTACATAAAAGTGGAGGTGGGTATTTGGAGTCTATTTAAGATCATTCAGTGACCAGAGATTGAAAAGTATGTGACCATTTTTTATACCTCTTCAACAAGCTATGGGTTTGAAAGGAAATACTGGCATTATGTTCTGGACATTTAGTTCTATTATTAAATACAAGGGAAAGGAGGAAAAAAAAAAACTTACTCGATTTAAACATGAATTCAGACACTTTTCATGTATTCATTCCCACATCCAGAGAGACTAAAATTGTCTTCCAGAATAGGTTTTTGACTCATTTTTTTACATCAATTGTCTCTAGACACAGAAAGAATTAAAAAGCATGACGTTTCACCTCTACACATAGTTTTGAACAATATATCCTCATTTTGTTATGGTTTAGAAACAATGCTGCAGTTTTATTGTGTATTGGGGGGAAAGCTTGGCTTCTTTCTTCATGAGAAGCTTTTTGGCTATCTCAATCTTCCCAGGGGAACAAGAGGCAGAACCTCCGCTCAGAGACACTCAGCCTGACAGGTATACAAAAGTACACATCAAACCAGGAGGCTTTGGGAAAAACAAAAGTTAGCAGGAAGTAACCTTCTTTGCGTGTGTGTCCCAAAACTGAGGTCTAGATTTAATGCTTAATGAGAAAATTATTTTCCATTTTTATTCAGACAGTGTGCTCTTGCTCCTATCCTTCCTAATCTCATCATGGTTTAGAATGACAAAATATAATATTTGTATTAAAAGACAAATGTATTCGGGATTCATCTCACATATGCAAATCTGCAAAACTTTTAATATAGGATGGCTAATAATTTTGCATAACCCTCATTTCAAACACTAGACAACATAGAAACAATAGTCCAAGAAAGTCATGACTTACTTTTTAAGATTAGCATACAAGAAGCAGAGTGTTCTTTGTCATCGATTGTGAATAACATAAGCATACTCCAAAACAGACAACCAAATCAAAGAAATAAGCATAGACTTAGGCTTACTTAAGCATACAAAAATATCAACAGGTATAATTAACGTAATAACAACCAAATTTTCCTTTTAAAAAAGATTTTATTTTTATTTATTTATTAGAGACAGAGAGAGGGAGAGAAGGAGAGAGAGAGAGAATGGGCACATCAGGGTTTTTAGCCACTGCAAACGAACTCCAGACACATGTGCCACTTGTACATCTGTCTTACGTGGGACCTGGAGAATTGAGCCTGGATCCTTAGGCTTCACAGGCAAGTGCCTTAACTGCTATGCCATCTCTCCAGCCCAACAACCAAGTTTTCTGTAGAAGTCCAGACTATATTTAATAATTGAAATCATTATTGTTGCATTCACATGTCTTCATCTTGAATGAGAGATCAATGTTAATGAATAGTTTACTAAACGGCAAACAACATATTTACCATGCACAAGTGAAAGCTTATAGAATTGCAAATGTGTTTCTTTTATATATTTTATTTATTTGTTTGAGAGAGTGGCTGACAGCGTAAGTATAGATGCACCAGGGCTTCCTGTCATTGCAAATGAAAACCAGATGCATGCACCACTTAGTGCATTTGGTTTGTAAGTATGAGGAATTGAACCTAGGCCATCAGACTTTGCAAGCAAGTGCCTTCTTCAATCACAGAACCATCTTTCCAGCCCACACATATGTTTCTACAACAACCTTAAATGCCTCCTTTTCAAGTGTTTTTTCCTAAATATTTTATGTATTTATGTATTTATTTATTTGAGAGAGAGAAAGAATGGGCATGCCAGTGTCTCCAGCCACTGCAACTGAATTCCAGACACATGTGCCACCTTATGTATATGGATTATGTGGGTACTGGGAATTGAACCTAGGTCCTTAGGCTCCACAGGCAAGTGCCTTAACCATTAAGCCACCTCTCTATCCTAGAAGTGGTTTTTAATTGATCATTGGCTGACCTTTTTATCACAGAAATGTACCATAAGATTGATTTCCATGCCTATATATTCTATATGAGGGTGGATACATATGTGTGTTATGTGTGCACTTGTTTTCAAGGAAACCTTCAGAAGGAAGACTATTATAGTGTAGATTTCAGTAATATAGTCCCCGCGCATGTAGTTTGAGTGTGAAATGTCTCCCTAGGGCTGATTTTTGAATGCTTCTTTCCTTGCTGGTGGTACTGTTTTGTGTAGTTCTGACATCTTGTGGAAGTGGGACCCAGCTGGAGGAAGTAGGTCACTGTTGTATTGCTTTAGCCCCTTACTGAGTCATTCTCCTTCTGCCTGCCATGAGGTGAAGACCCCCTGTTCCCACATATTTCCACTTTTATTATGTTCTGTCAACATGCATGGGACCAAACAACCATGGAAGTAAAGCTAAAATAAATAATTCCTCCCTTTATCTATGTCAGTAATTTTATCACAGCAACACAAAAGTAACTGACATGCCCCAAATTTAAGTGTTATTTAAGGCAAAGAAACTTTTAATGAATTTTGATATTATTTCAATTGATCATGTGCTTTATTAAAAAAATATTTTATTTATTTATTTATTTGAGGGAGAGACAGAGGGGTGGAGAGAGGTTGGGGGGGGAGGTAATGGGTGCACCAGGGCCTCCAACCACTGCAAACAAACTACAGATGCATGTGCCTCCTTGTGCACCTGGCTTACGCGGGTTCTGGAGAACTGAACTGGGATCCTTTGGCTTTGCAGGTAAATGCCTTAACTGCTAAGCCATCTCTCCAGCCCCTGATCCTGTACTTTTGATGTCATTCCAACAGTCGAGTGCTTGCTCTGTGGAAAGCAACATTTGAATGTTTTCTCTCTGGAAAGATCAAACATATTGATAGAGATGAGTAGCAAAGTAATTTTCTCTTGCAGGTAGTAAGTTACGGACACAGGCTCAAGGGAACATAGGTTAAAGGCTCTTTTTGTGTGTGTGTATGCTTCTATCAGGAGTTATATTAATCTTTGGATATCATGTAATTCTACTCTCATTTACAGTAAGCTCATGCTCAGATGGTCCTACAACACTCTAACTCCATATACTAGGATCCCCTTAGATAGTCTCTAAGGCTGAAAGCCAACAAAATCGGGGACCCTAAAAACTCTACTCCCCTTTTCAGCCTAAAGAAGCTAGATTGAATCACTGCCCGTTTCCTGAGTGATTTTCAGCTCCTAACTCTTGAGGGGAGAATGTTGTAGGCAGACATTAGGCTTGGAGATCATTGAAGAAGAGGATCCAACCCCTGTATTCCTGGTAACAAGAAAAAGGGTTCTCTACCAGAGAAACAAAATCCTCTGGTCAGTCACTCACCTGGTCAAGAGGTGACCCCTCACTGGCAGACATGCTAACACATGGGAGGAATGATTGTCTTCTTAATGACATGATGTGTTGTACCCCTAAGAAGCCCCTCCCCAGAGCAGTTGCTCTAAGACCCTCACTGCTTGAGCCTGCTTGCTCTTCTCAGTCTTTTGTTTGCTTTTTGTTTGTTGGTTGGTTGTTGTTTTTTTGTTTGCTTGTTTGTGGTTTTCTCAAGGTAGGGTTTCACTGTAGCTCAAGCTGACCTGGAATTCACTCTGTAGTCTCAGGGTGGCCTCCAAGGTTGGTGTTGTTTGAAGACAGAGCTCACTTTATAGCACAGGCTGATGTGGAACTTACTATGTAGCCTAGGCTGGCATCAGACTCTTGGTGATGCTCCTACCTCAGCCTCCCTGAATGCTGGAATTAAAAGTGTGTGCCAGGGCTGGAGAGATGGCTTAGCTGTTAGGGCACTGCCTGCTAATCCTAAGAACAACTGTTCCATTCTCCAGGTCCCATTTTTAGCCAGACGCAAAGTGATGCAAGGGCACAATGCCACACTTGCTAACAAGGGGGTGCATGTGTCTGGAGTTCATTCACAGCGGCTGAGAGGCTGAGGGCACACCCATTCTCTATTTCTCTCTCTCTCTCTCTCTCTCTCTCTCTCTCTCTCTCTCCAAAAAAAAAAAAAAAAAAAAAAAAGTGTGCCACCCACACTGGGCTTTTCTGAGTTTTATGTCAAAAAGTGTATTTTTTTTTTTCTCCTTTGGATGCTAGCAGAAATCCTGAGCATGTTTGGACTTTTCTACCTTTCTATTTCTAGCTCCAAGCTTCTGATCCAACCACCTCTTTGTTTTGGGGAGCCCTCCTACTCTTTTATGAGTTTTTTTCTATGTTTCCCTTTACAAAGTCTACTTTTACCCTCTTCACCTCCTTGTCAAGATTCCTCCTTAATTGTTCTTTGGCATGCAACACAAACGAAGAAAGAAAAGAAATTTCTGCTTTCACAATTCATAGGAAAATGAGCCTTACAAATTTAAAATACTGGAAAGACTACAAAAAAGATGTACCTCTAAAAGGAAAATATCCTAAGACTTCGTATGCCTCTTTCCAAAGACATTTTAGAAAATATCCTTATTTTAATACAAACACTAAATGTTATTTTATTTTTATTAACATATCCATGTGTATATTTTAAAATATTTTCAGTACTGTGTATTGAACCCAGGAACTCACACGTTATAGGCAAGTGCTCTATTACAGAGCTATATATCTAGCTCAAGTAATTTTAAATCTTATGGACTCAGAATAAAAGCCAATGATTTGTTTCTGCAGTACCGCTCTTTCTGTTATAATTACTAAAAGTGCCACAATTAGTTAATAGTGTATTGTCATTTTAGTAATGGGTACTTTCAGATCCCCAAATAATATCCAGATATAGCTCCATCTTACTGTGCTGTTGCTATGGGCAGCTTAAAATAAATAAATTAGCAAGTGTATCTTTTCTAACACTACACTGTACCATTAATAAAAGTGATAATCTGCTGCATAATCTTTAGGACACCTATTGTTTGTCTGCTGCATAATCTTTATGACACCTCTTGTTTGTCTATTCATTGGTTTTAAAAGTTGAAAATTTAGTAAACCAGAATACTACTTATTATGACTAAAAATACCGTGCTATGTGATATCAAGTAGTATGCTATGATTATATTTTCTTTTTGACCAATTCTCTTGAATTTTATATTTCCAACTCATCATGTTCTTATGTGAGCTAAATAGTTAGATTTCAAGGCATGTTAAATGGATTATTTCTCCTATTTGCTTTACTCCAAAAATAGCATCTTAAATTCCATTGAGAACCACAGTGTTGAAGCCCAATGTGGTGGCACACGCCTTTAATCCCAGCAGTCGGGAGACTGAGGTAGGAGAATCACTATGAGTTTGAGGCCACCTTGAGAATCCAGGGTGAATTCCAGGTCAGCCTGGGCTAGAGTGAGACCCTACTTTGAAAAACTAAACCAAAAAGAAAGAAAGAAGAAAGAAAGAAAGAAAGAAAGAAAGAAAGAAAGAAAGAAAAAAAAAAAAAAAAAAAAAGAAGAAAACCCCAAAGTTCTTTAATGTGCTTCAGTTCTCTTATTGAGGTCAGATCCAGGACTTATCTTCTGCTTAGTTGATTTACTAAGTAATTTTCATGGTTGCCAATGTTTTTACCTGTTCCTATATAAGAATGAACAATAGCTGGGAGTGGTGGTACACGCCTTTAATCCCAGCACTCAGGAGGCAGAGGTGAGAGGATCACATGAGTTTGAGGCCACCCTGAGACTACACAGTGAATTCTAGGTCAGCCTGAGCTAGAGTGAGATCCTACCTCGAAAAACAAAAAAAAAAAAAAAAAAAAAAAAAAAAAAAATCAAACAAACAAACAAAAAAAAAGAATGGGGCTGGAAAGATTGCTTAGTGGTTAAGGCACCTGCCTCCTAAGCCTAAGAACCCAGTTCCAATCTCCAGTAGTTCCAATCTCCAGGTCCCACGTTTAGCCAGATGCAAAATGACACAAGGGAGCAATGCCGCACTTGACCACAAGTGGGCGCACACATCTGGATTTCATTCGCAGCAGCTGAGAGGCTACTGGCACGCCCATCCCTATCTGTCTTCCTCTCCCTGTCTCTCTCTCTGTCTCTCTCCAAAAAAATTGATTAATTAATTTTTAAAAAGAATGAACAATATACATGCAATCGACATTACCAAGTTTCCTAGTTTCTGTTGACTGGCAGAATTTCTGCAGGTGCGTATGTTAGGCAGATATTACAGGAGGAATTAACAAACAGAACTGAAAGGGCTTCACAGCAGAAAGGACTTTGGGCTCCACTAATATTCATTCTGGCTGAAGTGAGGTGACATAATCCCTAATATGCTAATAAGAGGTGACTTATTTAATAAATATCTGAGCTCTAGTTTTCCTGATGAGAATGTCAGCTTCCAGCGTCTGTTCCTTTCATACTCAGTCAGTCCTCTGTTCCTCACTTGCTTACCACCTCTATCATCCATCTGAATCGGAGCCCAAGGTGGTTTAACTAAAGCAGTTTCCTTCTTCCAGCCTTCCTCCCTCTAGTCCATCTCCTCCATCATTTCTCTTCCACACCTAAAGCTGGTTATCGGCACCTCATTATCCTCATTGTGCCATTGAGCAGCTCAGGAGGGAGTGACTGCATCTCGCCCTCTCTCCATGATCATTTGAGTTATGTAACCCTGAAATTTGCCCTAGGGAAGGAGGTTCAGGTATATGGTATAAATTGGCATTCTTCTCACTATGTATTCAGAATATTTGTTCTATTTAAGTATTAATGGGTATTTTATGATTAAATAATAGATGTTGAATAATATATCTACCTAGAGATTAACATACACTCTAGAATATGATAAAACTCTGAAAATCCAACAAACGAACTTGTCTAACATTTTGTAACCTGACATTACTAACCATGGAGATCTATAATTAATGAAGGTCGTGTAACTTTGCCAGAACTATAGGACTTGACTAATTTTATAGATGATAAGCTTACACAACTCTGAGGAAAGTCCATGTGGCCAAAGTCCTGGAATGGAAAAGGGAAAACATCACAGCACACCAGCATACTTGATCACTTGTTTAGAAATCTCTGAAACATGTCTTCTGCAAACAGAATCAATTAACTGAAACACCAGAGAGGAAAGACCTTATGAGGAGACTTGACTTTTCACAGACTTTTTAAAAGCCTGTTTATTGGGCTGGAGAGATGGCTTAGCGGTTAAGGTGCATGCCTGTGAAGCCTAAGAAACCAGGTTCGATTCTCCAGGTCCCATGTCAGCCAGATGCACATGGTGGCACATGCATCTGGAGTTCCTTTGCAGTGGCTAGAGGCCCTGGTGTGCCCATTCTCTCTCTCTCTCTCTCTCTGTGTGTGTGTGTGTCTCAAATAAATAAATAAATAAAAAGCCTGTTTATAAACATAGCCAAAATTTAAGTTCATGCCAAATTGCTTTAGTGACTATGAGACTCTGAACTTACGATGAGAAAGTAAAGGGATGACCTCACCTTTCCAATGCAATATATTAAAGCTGTTAACTGAGTATTGTATTCCCAGCTTTGAATTTTAGTCCTGGGCTATCTAAATCTGATCAAAGGATGATTTTATTTGCTTTAGAAGCACAATTAAAATTAGTTCTATGTTATTTTTTTTCTTATTTCCTGTGGCTTCTATACAAATGCTGACTTACAAGATAGGCCCATACTGTCTGATCTATTGGGTAAAACTGTCTGAGGTTAACACACATTCCATTCAAATGAAAGTCTCACATTTATGAATTCTAAACATATCTTCAGTGCTTGCTGTACAGGTAGCACCCACATATAGTGCTCTGTAGTGTTTCATTTATTGTTGCTCCTATATTTTGTTCTCATTCTCCCCCCTAAACATCCATTTAAAAAGCATAATGTTAAGTTTTATTCAGTGTGCACCTAATGATTGACTCATACTTATCCAAGACATTTGTGTATTGAGTGAAGTGAACAGTAGAAATCTAATTAGTCCTTTGAATGCCAAAGTATTGGATGAATGAAAAACCTTAATGTTATATTATAGAACTTCAGAGAACATGGAAATTAATCTTGACTCATTTATTAATAGCCACTAACTAAATGAAGATATGATAAAATCCCACAATTTCTAGCCAGTAAAACTACACATCCATATGTACATATTAAATTAAAATATGCATTCCAAATTGTCTCCATTATCTCTACTTTCTTGGAACAAAACACCCAACCAAAAGCAGCTGTGGGAAGAAAGCTATTATTTTGGTTTATATTATTTTGGTTTATAATCTCAAGGGGAAGTTTATGATGGCATAACAGAGGCTGGACATCATTTCTGCCACAGCAGGTTGAAAACCACAGCAATAGAGTGAGCTGAGCTCTGGCTCGTGAGAGCTGGCTGTAATGCCCCAAAGTCCACCTCTAGCAAGGCTTCACTTCCAAAACTGCCAGCAGCTGGGGACCAAACATTCAAAACATGAGTTTATAGGGTACATCTGATTCATACTACCATACCAATGTTCAAAGAACCTTAAAACACAGCTATGAAGTCCTTGTATTAAAATCCATGGGAATTCTAATTAATTAATTAAATAATAAAATCTTCACAATCATTCATATACAGAACAGAGTCAACTTATATTCATATACACAATTGTACACAATTACCACAAATAGAACACATTCATGAATTATAAATTAATATAATTGTCAAACAACATTCAACTATGTGTTAGTTCTTTCAATCCATTGACACATGGTTCACATTATTCTATATGTAGCATCTTTCCATATTAAATTCACGATTGCTTGTGTAACTGAAAAATACCTCTTGATTAAAGGGGAAAGCTCATCAGGAGAATTTTAAAATAATGGAACTGATACAAAGTTTACAAAAAATCAGCAATTATTCTTTAAAGGATAATAAATGAAGAAAACTTAAATTTCATTGTAGTATATAGTATTACTCTCAGAGATAAATAATATAAACAAATGTTGAAATAATGGCTGGTATGATGGTTAAAGTGCTTGTCTCACAAGCATGAGAACTGAAGGTCATGCTCAAGGTCACATTCATAACATCAGCGTAAATATGAATGGATAGCAGCCCACCTGTAAACCCAGTACACAGGAGGCAGAGACAGAACAGAATGCCCTGGGTTTAATTGAGACATCAGCTTCAGTAGGAAAGTGAAGAGTGGTGGAAGATGACAGCCAATGTCAACCTTTGGTGTCAACACACACATGTACATATGAATACACACACATATGTGTGCATACCACACATTAAATGTCAGAATAAATGTATATGTCAGTTTGAATTTGTTAATGAAATTTTTATCATACAGTACATAAATAACAGCAAAATGATAAAGACAACAGGGAATATGTTATAACAATTAAGCAGAACAGATCAGTCTTTAAAGTATATGAAAAACCTAGAATTGTTTTCAGATAATCTTTACATTTATTCAGTAAACACTTAATGCACACCTATGATAAACCACAGACTATATAAAGATGAGATATGGCTCATTAGACTTTGCAAAATCACCCGAACTTTTAGTGATGAGCTTATGTAATGCTATATTTGATCTAAAAGTACATGTGAGTTGGAAGCAGTAAAATTGCTTTGATTATAGCTTATAAAATAACTCTAAAGAAAAAATTAAGCGTCACAATGTTGTTTTGATTGATTGCAACAATTTTTCTAAGAAAAGGCTTCTTTTAAAGGACATCTCATTGAAAAATACATTGTTAGATGAAAATTATTTTTTTTTAAATAAAATATAGCCACTGTAAAGGTCTACAAATTAAAAACAAGAGCAAAAGTAAAAAATAAACCAAGGTCAAGTAGGAAAATATTTTAGAATATTTAGACAATGATTTAGAAATTACTTCAGTTTTTTCCTCATTGGATTAAAATAATTATCAATGATCCATACCTAATACTTATCATGTAAGGCTTAATTAGAGCAAGTCTATTATGTAATTTATATTTTGAAAGAAAATTACTCAGGCAAGTAAACATAAAATATATATTACTGGAACAAATAATCATTATAACTGTTTAATTAAGTATATTTTTAGGAATAGTAGTCTAAAAACTTTCCCTATTGTCAAAATGAAGTCAAAGCCACAGACTCAAAGGTGCAAAAAGTGAAAATTTCTATGTTTATATGCTTTGTTTTGAGATCTTATTACAATTTATTCTAGACACTCAGTTTCAGCCCCTCCAAGTCTAAGAGCTGTGTGCAGCATCTTTTCGATTGGTCATTACCCACCAAAGGTGGTACCTTCTGAATGTTCTTTGTCCTCATGGTGTTGGTGAGCAGGCCACACCCTTCCCCATATGATGTGCAGGGCTAATGGCACCAGATGCTGGGCCCATGCTTGACTCAGTAAGAAACATTTTTCTGCAGCTTTTTCATGGAATTAACTGAGTCTCTTTGATTTTATTTCAAGGCTTTGTTTACCCTGCCACACTTTCTCTCCTCCATTTAGTTCAAAAGCAAGACAAAACAAACAGCAGTGAGTTTTTTAAGCAGAGACATTATCAGAGTGTCTGTTCTAAAATTTTTTGAATTTGCTATCTTTTTCAATTTGTCCTTCAAATGAGTTACAGGCTATTTATTTTTAGTATAGGGCACATAGCAACATTCTTCGGAGGGGATGCTGCCTAGAACTCAGCTTGAGAAGAACCTGCCTTCATACTTGAAATACTTTGTCAGCAGAGAAAGTATTACTAAACCTTTTGCCATTAATGTAGAAAGAGAGCAAACTATATCACAGTACAAAGAGGAATGTTAGATTGTCTAATCATTCAATGGCATTTATTTTAATTATATTCAATATTTTTAAATATGTTTGTGAGCAATATTTTAAATATGCACTTGAAGAAGAGACTAGGACATTTTATTCTATATCAGTATAATGTACTTTTAAAAGTTTCTTTGTTTCTATGAAATATAAACCAACGAATCTGACACGAATAGTAGTTAATGAATGTCCCATATAGCATCCCCAGGGAAAGAGCACTTTGTCTGCCATGGAATGTTGTGCTTGGAAGTATCATTAGTTTGTATAAAAGCTTACTCATTACATCTCAAAAACCTAAGACCTTTCCAAAGTTTGCCTTTTTGCTTCTAGTCCACAGTGAGACAATTACTTTAATGTATGCTTTTTTTTGTTGTTGGTAAAGTACTTTAAACTTTTCTAGTGGGAAATTAAGCAGGAGATAAGCATATATATATTGTAATTATAAAAGTATAACAACATATTCTGGAATCAGCCTCATGATCAATTTTATATCCAAATCCATGGTCCTTAGGAAACAGTATATAAACATATGATTGAGCTCTAATAATTATCTAATGAAATTAATTCTGCATCCAGCACTACACATGTATGTGTGTGTGTGTGTGTGTGTGTGTGTGTGTGTATAAAATTATACACACATATATTCAATTTTTAAGGTTTCTGTGTTTACACAAAGAGTAGAGGTGAATTATCCTAAAGAGACAAAGAGACTTTTCACTTTGTATGACAATGACATTTAAATATTTTAATATTTGATTCTTTAGCGCTTTAACATTTCTGCTACACAGATCAAATGTAATTATTGCAAATTAATGTAAAAACATGTAAATACTGGGATTCTGCAAGGATGACAAACTGTAGAATGATTTAAAATAAGTGTTTTGTTTCTATGTAATGTAAATAACAGAATGTCTCTATATCCTTCTTCTCCATAACTGACTGGCAAAATGTGCTACTATTTGCTCCTGTCTATATGTTCCCAAAGGTAAGTTTTCAATGAAAAAATATGACCACAAATTATTTTTAAATAATAAATACATTTAAAACAAAAAATATTGGAATGCATAGCTTTATTTTCTCCAAATCAAGGCTACCAAAATAAGAAATCACGAGACTGACAAACAGAAAGTCTCTCTAGTAGGTAACCAAGGAGATAAGAAGGTCAGAAAGCATGGCTCGACGTCTGACGGGCTATTTGCCACTTGGCAAGGAATTTAATTATGTGCCACAAATTAATCCATTTATAATAAATGCCTGTCTTCTAAAGAAAATTTATGACACAATTAATGTAATACTGTTAGGACGTATTACACACAAAGCCTTCCCATAGTGTCAATTGCTATATATTCATCTGCACTTTTGTTATATCATTAAGTTATGAGCCTACATCTACTCAAGTTGGGTTAAGTGTGGGAAGTGGAGAGTGACTAACATTCATTCCCTGTTTCATCTCACTTCTGCCCTCTAATAGCTGCACTCTTGTTTAATGGTCTCAGGTAGTATTTTGCTTGTCGTTGCAAGTATCGGGTGCCTTGAGAACTAACAAGTGACATCAGAAATAAGCATAGAAATCTATTATTCTGAAATCAATACAATTTGAACTATCCTGTAGAAATCTTCCCAGGGCAGTTTTTCGGTCTCTGCACTGAGGAACAAGCAGTAGCCCAGAAGTAACAGGGAATCTAACTCTCCATCACAAGGACTCTCAAAATACAAATTGTGTGTCGTAACTCAGTCAGTTCCAGTAACAAAACTGACTGGACAGATGTGAAGAGGAATAGGAGACCTCTCTATGCCAATGAACTTCCCATTGCCAGAGTCACCCAGTCAGTTTAACAAGAAATCCTGCATATTTGTTATGGGTTTCTCTCCTCAACATACTTTATTTTAGTAGCAAATATTTTATTTAGTACTGCTCATACTAGTCAATTATAAAGTTAGGGATATTTTTTCAATAACCAAAAAAACAAAAAACAACAACAAAAATACCCTGACTTAAAAACCGAGACCATCTGAGTTTGAAGTCAGTATCAATGTAAAAAGCTGAGCATGGCAACACACACCCATAATCCCAATCTTGTGAAACAGCAGAGGCAGAGACCAGAAAATCACTAGGATTCAATCATCAGTCAGTTTGACCATAAAACCGCAGCTCCAGTTTCAGTCAGAGACCCTGGCTTAGGGAATAAAGTTAAACAGCTGGTTTTCTCTTCTAGCCTCCACACACATATGCACGGAAGGCACACATGTAGTACACACACAACATACATACTATACACATGGACTGAAGGGAAAACATTCTAAAATTACTATTCTTTTTCACTTTCCTATGATATATGCAGGTTTCATTATATATTTAACTAAATCCCTACTTTTCAAATTATTTTTGCGATAAGCACACTAAACTCTCTGAAAAAAAGTTTTAAAGTCCACAAAGTTTTAAGTTGACACAATAGATTTCTCAAACTTCTTCCTCCTGATAAACTGGAATTTATTCTTACTTACTGGTAACTCCTTCCCATGACATCCTGGGCACGACTACTTTGCCCATTTATTTTGCATTTCAATATGCTAGATACCCCAGATAGAAGAAAGAATCCAATGGCTGTCAAAATAATTCAAGATTATTTAATTAACATAACATCCCAGACTTTCATACATGTTACCACAAATTCCAATTCTTCTTTCATTTATTTAATCCCTATTTATTTCAGAGAGAAATGGAGAGAGAGGGTGTGGTGGTTTGAATGCAAATGGCCCCATAGACTTAGACATTTATTTTATTTTATTTTTTAATAATTTATTTATTTATCTATTTAAGGAATAAGGAAGCAGAGATCTATATCTATCTATCGATCTATATATATATATATATATATATATATATATATATAGAGAGAGAGAGAGAGAGAGAGAGAGAATGAGTGTAAAATATATATATATATATATATAGAGAGAGAGAGAGAGAGAGAAAGAGAGAGACAGAATGAGTGTAGATATATATATATATATATATATATAGAGAGAGAGAGAGAGAGAGAGAGAGAGAGAGAGAATGAGTGTAGTAGGGCCTCGAGGCACTACAAACAAACTCCAGACACATGTTTCACCTTATATCTGGCTTATGTGAGTGCTAGGGAATCAAGCCTGGGTCCTGAGGATTCTCAGGAAAGTGCCTTAACCATTAAGCCATGCCTTCAGCCTGACTTAGGCAATTTTGATTAAAGGCTCCTACTTAAGTCACTATCTGCTTCTCTCTCTTTCTACAATAAATAAATAAATAATAAGATAATTTTTTTTGAAAAGAGAGTGTTTTTTTTTTTCTTTCCAAATACTAAAAAAAAAAAAAAAAAAAAAAAAAAACCCAGTTTTGTTTTCTGCTAGCATTTCCTATTTGATTTTCTTTTATTTTGGACAGAAAAGATAATTTGGATCTTATCCGTGTCAGATGGCTATCGTCAATAAAACACAAAGCAACAAATAAAAACTTAAGGAGAAGACTTATACACTGATGGTAAAAATTTAAATTAATTAAACAACTATGGCAATCAATATGGACTTTCAAGAAATTGAAAACAGAAGTACAGCATGATTCAGCTGCATCACCCCTAGCTATAAGCACAAATGAATGGCTGTCACAACAAGACACTTGGAAGCCCATGTCTAACGTGACGCCCATAGCCAAGTTATGCAATCAGCCCAGGTGTCCATCAGCAGATGAATGGATAAAGATGAGGTCGTGTATATGCACACAAAGGAATTTTATTCAGTGATAAAGAATAATGAGTGGCTGGGCATGGTGGAGCACGCCTTTAAAACCAGCACTCAGGAGGAGGCAGAGGTAGGAGGATGACCATGAGTTCGAGGCCACCCTGAGACTGCATAGTCAATTCCAGGTCAGCCTGAACCAGAGTAAAACCCTACCTTGAAAAAAAAAAAAAAAAAAAAAAAAAAAAAAAAAAAAAAAAAAAAAAAAAAAAGAAAGAAAGAATAATGAGTGTAAAAAATGGAGGGAAGGTTAAATCATTATGCAAAGACAAATGAGCAGATAATCAAAGGCAAGTATCATGCATTTTTCTCTCATATGTGAAATTAAAGAAAACATGACATGAAAGTAAAGATAGAATTATTATGAATGTGGAAAGGAGCAAGAGTGTGAGAGAGGTTAATATAGGGGTAAATGTGAACAAAGTTCATATCATGCATGTAAAAAATCATAATAAACCCCATCGCTTTGTATAATTAATACACACTAAAAAAAAAAAGTTAAGGATTTTAAGGAATAGGAAAAGCCACGGAACTAAGAAGAAAATATTGGGGTTGGGTATATTTTCACACACTTTGAATTTTAGCACTCAAGGCTGAAGCAGGGGCATGGTGTGCTTAAAGCCAGCCTGGATTGCATACATCTTGTTATAAAAGAAACAAAATTAAAAAAGCTGCCTGTTCAGGACTCAATCTTTTAAGATTTGCTTCTTCCATGACCTGACATTTTATATGTCATAGAGAGTGTTCCATGATCACTTGTAAGAAGGTGCGTTCTCTTCCCGTTCCTGGGATATGTGCTATCTGTTGGGCCCATGATGTCTTTATCGGAATTTCTGTATAGAATTATTGTGCCACTTGGTCTTTCACCTCACTGTTTTTCCATGGCTCCTCTGACTGAGTCATTTCCAGCGGCTTGTCTTCAGACTTACAGATTCCGTGTTCTTGATCTGCTCTGCTAGTCAATGCCGACAATAAAGTTTTCATTTAGGGTACTATGTTTTCTATCTATAGGATGGTGGATGATTTTTTTTTTTTACATATTCTTCACTTTGTTGAACCCTTCTCTTGACCACAGCAAGCCTCTTTATCAAGGCTGGGATGGATGCTTTACTAATGAAATAATGCGGCTCCTCTCACTCTAGTCAGTTTCATTCCTCTGCAGAGCACGTGTTGACCTGAGTCATAATTATCGTTGGCCTTCTGGGTTCATGCCTGCACGCTGGACAAGGAGAAAAAGGAGTCCTTCAACCGTTGAGGAAGCAATTCTGGAAGCTTCCACCAGCTTGTTCCTTCTGTCAGAAAAAGCAGCAAGAGATGGTTTTTCTTTGCATAAACAATGCTAAATGGAAGCGGATTGACGTCAATCGCTAACAAAGTTGCCCCCACTGCTCCTGTCTGCAAATAGATTGTGCCATGTGATTCATAACTCCAAGAGTGGCAGCCAGAACCCAAGAATGTGACCTGCTGCACCTGTAAATCATTTCCTTCCATCCCAGAGCAGTTTGGCAATCTCTTTCTGATTATATGGCCCTGTGATGGATGGTAAAGATTTTCCTCAGAAGATGCCCCAAATTCCCATAGTGTCTTTGAAGCTTATGGTTTAGGATATATGGAGGATGCAAAAACCTTTCCATTAATTTCTGGATTTCTCAAAAGGAGAATTTTTATATAAATTGGGACTGGATTGGCATGTTTGTGGGAGAAGGAGAATGCAGGTCTTCCTATTGCACCACGTTTCTAGCATTATTCAGTGTCTCTAGGCATCACAAGTCTGCAGTAAGAAAAGTGAGGAAGGTACTTCAGCACTAATACAAGGATCACAACTGACTCTTGCATTCTAATTCTTATATTAAAAATGCCTCATTTGGCAATGGTGGCAAATGTCTTTAATCCCAGCACTTGGGAGGCAGAGGTAGGAGAATCACCATGAGTGCAAAGCCACCTTGAGACTCCATAGTGAATTGCAGGTCAATCTGGGCTAGACCTTGCTTCAAAAAAACCAAAAAACAAGAACAACAGAAACAACAAAAAAAGCCACTTCTCCTTATCCCTTTCTTTCTGCATTTTGTATAAAATTAAAATATTTATGATGATAAGGAGATCATGTGTATTGAAAACCTCAACATTATCAAGTCAGCTTTGAATTGCTTCATCCACATGTTTGAATATTCTTATTCTACACATAAATTATAGCAAGAAACAACATCAAACATTGGTGGTAACAGAGTACAATTGGATCAGATAGTATTAGCTTTTCTCTTGAGATGTAATAGCATGCATATGTATAGGCATATATGTATATATTTGCATATGCTTTCACATATCCCCTAGTTTAATAATTAATAAATAATAATGAACAAGCAATATCAAAGAAACACTGTACTATTCTTAACATGAATTTTCTGGTCTCATACTACAAAACTATTTTAAATAATATTTGGACATATACACTTTGTATTGGAGAGTTATTGCTTTATAATCCAAGATAATAATGTACATAAACCAAGATAAAATAATTGCTAATTCTCATTCATTTCAAGTTGAATATGCACATGTAATTTACAAGGTATTGCCATGAATTTTTCCACTGAATGATTAAAATTCAAAAGCAGAGTTTCTCTGCAAATAAACAATCAATGTAGAGAAATGAACTGGGTATTTGTTTTCCTTTTTGAAAGAAATTCTTTCTTTATTTGAGTAGTTGTATCCTGACTATTCCCATTATTAAAAATATCTAAAATTATAAAAATCTTGTTCAAACAAACCTGTGACTCAGCATTTTGTTTGTAGAAGTTCTAATATTTGGATGTTTTCAGCATAATGCTGGTAATTATTCTTTCCAAATGGAAGATACATGCTGGGACAGGGCATAAAGCTTCAAAAGAGATCTCATTGATATAATGCCACCCAAATCCTCTGCACAGTTAGATATTAAAATTCACTTATTTTTGCTTTTTGAAAAGTGCTCTGCCAATGATAAATGCAGATTGAGTTTGAGATTCTGAGTCTTACCGAAATTTATCAACTCACTTCTTAGCAATTGATTCATTAGTAGGCTAATCTCTCTTCTTTATCGTTCATCTAATGACGGGCCCCTTTCTGTGCTCTGAATGGCTTTTTTCCATATACAGTGGTATGTTAGCTTGTGTGCACATGTGAGAATCAATAGTCAGTGCACCGAAGGCATTTTTACATGTGTATGTATATGTGGCATGTGCATATGCACATATATCTACTCGTATTGTTTGGGTATATATATATGTGTGTGGGTGTGCATCATGAAGTATATTTGTGCAAACGCCAGCACACACATACATGAAGGCCAGAGGTTGACATCAGGTACCATCTTTGATTATTATAGTCTCTAACTGAATCTGGAGCTCACCCATTTGTATACACAGGCTAGTCAGTAAATCCCCGAGTCTTCCTGTCTCAGCTCTATAGCACTAGTATTATGGCTGCAGGTGACCACACTTGGCTTTCACATGAGTACTAGGATCTGAACGTTGGTCTTCAAGCTTGCACAGCAAGCATATTACCAACTTTATCATCTCCCATGTGTAAGTTATTTAAAAAAAAAAAAATCTTGTTAGCACTTAAATATTAGCATATCTAAATTTAAGTTTTCAGAATGTGCATAACTTTATCCTTCTTGCAAACCTCAAATTCTCCACAATAACATGAAATAAATTTAACACACACTTATTTCTTCTTCTCCTGCATGCCTTTCTTATTATGATCTGCCAGCTTCTGTTCTGCTATGAAACCATCTACCATCCATTCATCAACAACAACAACAAAAGCCTTCTGCCTCTTCTCCAGGATCCACTGAGTAGCACACAGAACACCCCCAACATCCAGACAAGGTCAGTCCAGATCTTCTATGTGCTATGACAAGGGATGGGAGCATGTACAGGATTAATGTTTAGAGAAGTCTTAGAGTTTTACTCTTAGTTTTCTGATTGCATTTTCTCTATACAGAGCTCTGAGTATGTCTCCCTTTGTACTTGCCTCAAAATCCAAAGGGGAATTCCTTAAGCCAACAAGTTCAGGTCAGAATCTTGTCAGTCATACATACCTTTACCACTACCTCATCTTTCTAGCTTTATGTCGCCCCAGTGTCATGATTTGGGACCCTCCCCTTAGCCCGTGAGTCTCATTCCTTTCTAGTCATATGCCAATACTGTTTGTCTTCTATCTTTATCTCTTAAAATCTTTCCTATCCTCGGCAACTAGTCCAGGTTTCCTTATTATTGATGTACATAAAGAGCATGTCCATATGTAAGTCAGCTATTTCAGCATGCATACGACATGGCACAGTGGCATGTGTACCATTTACATTATAGCTACCACTTGCTCACTCTTCCATACCAAGGTGATAACTTCTTTGAGTGTTTGGACAACCCACATCAGGTTCGCTTTTCTTCTCTAGAGCAATCTTGGCTTTGCATAGATTAGCTTTCCGTAAACCACCCATGAGTGAGTGACTCAAATGGAGACACGGTAATTTATTCCTCCTCCAACTCATTCTTTGAAATCTTAGGGGAACCGACAAAAATCTACATTAGTTACTATCTCATGAATCTTTGTTATTTAAACTTCATGGTCCAATGGTATTCACTTTACTTCCTGTACGGTCTTCTGGGCAATGCTAAGTTCATCATTTTATAGCTCTGGGTAGGTGGAGGTCCTGTGTCTATAAATGATGAAATCTTCATATATTCAGTGGTTTCACATAATAAATAAATACATAGGTGCTCTTGGCTTCTGGGTATATGGAAACTGTCTTGAAGTAAAATTGTCTTTATACTGAATTAGACCAAAACAAGACTCAGGATATGCTTCTTGTAGCTTTTTAATTTTGTCTACTCCAACAGAACAATCCAATCTCATTCTTTTTTCTCATTAGTATAAAATCACAAACTTTTACCAGATTAACAAATCTCTCTTATCTCTACCATTTCCCAGTGTCAGGCTTTTCTTGTTTATAAAGAAAAGATAATGTTTTTACACCATTGTTGAGTAAGTTGTTTTGGGGAATCATATACAGTTTTATCAGTAATTTTAGGAGTTTATTATGTTCATTTAGTTTGAAAGTAAGGCAAGAACAATCCATTAAATGCTAAAATTCCTTTTGTTTTCTTTTCCCCCATTAGCTATGGTAGAAAATATACTCACAAGACAATAATTTTCAGATTTCAGGTTTGTAACCAAGAAAATCTTACTTTAACTTTTTTCCCCACAAAGAATGACCTCAGTATTAAAGAGAAATGACATTAATGACAAAAGATCAAGTCTGAATAACATGTAGTATAAGGACTAGCTTTCCATAAACCACTGGCGAGTGACTCAGGTTCTCTTTGGGATCTGCACACATTGCCTCTCTCCTGGTCCTCAGGCTTTCAGATTCAGACTGAATAATGCCACTGGCTTTCCTTGTTTTCCTGGTGGCAAAATGTAATTTGATGGTGTTTCTCCATTCCCACAACAAGATCTACTCTTAATAAATCTACTTTACGAATGTCTACATTCTGCTTCTGTAACTCTCTGATCCAAGACCTGGGGAGCATCATGGAAGAGGAGGGATGGAAAGAATGTGAGAGCCCAAAGATGGAGATGACTACCGCAAGATGCTGTCTTCAGACAGGATATGATAATTGCAATCACGTGTTTACAGAAGCTATAACTACCTGCACCAGACATGGGTTTGTAAACATTCCATAGTGAATGAAGGCAGGGGCTCATGAGCCCCCATCCTCCTCCTAGGAGCTATTGGCAATTAATGGTTGTTGGGTAGAGGCAGTCACTTTCCTTAGCAGAGTAGTTACTAGTCAGTTTCCTGTGCTCTGGCAAATCTCTCCATGTATGCTCATGGAACAATCTTTATTTTTTGGGAGGGGTGGGTTTCGAGGTAGGGTCTCAGACTGGCCCAGGCTGACCTGGAATTAACTCTGTAGTCTCAGGGTGGCCTCAAACTCACGGTAATCCTCCTACCTCTGCCTAACGAGTGCTGGGATTAAAGGCATGCACTACCACGCCCAACACATGCAACAATCTTAATTAAACTTAGTAATTCACCCAATAACAAAGATAAGAAATCAGAAAGGAGTGATGGGGGTGTTGGAAGGAGAAGGGATTCAGCAGGTGAGGAGAGGGATAAGAGAGGGTTGTGAGGGTGAATGTGATCAAAATGGCAAGCATCATTTATGGGTCATGGCTATTCTATCCAATGCCAACAGAGCCACTGCAGAGTGTCTCTGAAGATGTGCTAACTCACTGCTCCAAAGGAAAGAACAGCCCTGCATCCATTCTTTCAGGATGTTATCCTATGAGGAAGACATTGCTGTGTCACCTCCATGACTACTACATAAGGATGCTTTGACTCTATGCTCCATATTGTATAGAACAGCGCTCCCTTAAAAATTTTTCTTTAAAGCACTTGAGTTTAGAAAGATTTATTTATTTATTTATTTATTTATTTATTTACTTATTGTACTTGAGCTATAGAAAGAGAGGCAGGTAGGGAGACAGAGAGAATAGGCATAGCAGGGCCTCTAGCAAATACAAATGAACTCCAGATGCATGTGCTTCCTTGTACTTCTGGCTTTCATGGGTTCTGGGGAATCCAACCTGGGTCCTTTGGCTTTGCTGGCAAGCACCTTAACCACAAAGCCATCTCTCCAGCCTCACCTCTCCCTTTAAAAAAGAATATTTTATTTATTTATTTATTTATTTGAGAGAAAGAGAGAGAGTGTGAGAGAGACAGGGAGAATGGGCACACCAGGGCCTCTAGCCACTGCAAATGATCTCCAGATGTGTTTGCCATATTGTGCATCTGGTTTTCATGGATAGTGGGGAATCGAATGGGGTCCTTAACTTTCAGGCAAGTGCCTTCATTGCTAAGCCATATCTACAGCCCAAGTAGCTCTCCTTTACTTTCCTTGGATGGGCAAATAGATGAATCCCTTATAACTACTTAGATGTGTGCACGCAGAGTGCACTGTTTAACTCCTGTTCTGGACAGTGGGTTCTACTCTCATACCTTACCTTTCTGAGCTATGTGGCCATTACCTGGTGAATCTAATGCAGGAGGATTTTGTTGTTGTTGTTGTTGTTGTTGTTGTTGCTGCTGCTTTTTTTTTTTTTTTTTTCAGCTACTCACTGACTATTTTGTAAAGGAAAAGGGAAAAAAAGAAACAAGTCAATAAAGTTTATTAAAGATAAAATGTATGTCTTCCCTAACTAGGCTTTTTGTTAACCCCAAGAATTCCAAAATGATCTTTCCAAAATGATAGAGTTGTGAAACAACTTTGGAAACTCTGGCTCTCCGGGTTCACTATTAGGCTGAAGAAGAGGCAAAGAACAAAAAACAAAATTGTCATCAAGATCGGATCAGAGCACCAAGACTAAGCTTTCATTAAGTCAAACCTGTTTCAGGGAAAATTTAATATTTCAATCTGTCATGTAAAAAAATACATTTTAATTATTTGACAAAAAGTATTGTTATACGTGTTTGTAAGCTGCCCCAATTTAGCACTTGTCAGTAATAGTATTGGCCACTGCCATGCAGCAGACTGTGCATGCTACCTTAGGGATACGGTCAAAGTTATCCATTGAGGTGGAAAGTGAGAGGGGAGGCAAGGAGAGCAGTTAGGGCTCATCAAAAATAAACACAAGGAACATAGTTAATTGTGAGTTTGGGTGGATATGTGGAAATAATAGGAACTATATTCTAGACTAAGTTAAAAAAAAAGAAAGAATGGAAATAATGGAATACTAGTAATAGTAATGAAGAAAAGAAAATATTAATGGGGGGAGGGGAGGGAAACATCATGTGTTTTTTGTATGTAAGTATAGAAGTTGTCAATAAAAAAATTTTAAAAAAGAAAATATTACTATCACGATTCCAGACAGATAAGGGTATGAAAATCAGAAGTAGACATGCCTGGAGGCAGGTGTGTGAGTCATGAGATAGCTCCTTCCTAAACATGGAACACAATTTCTGACCTGTGCTACCTTCAAGAATAGCATCGATTCTATCTCCATCATGAACCTGCCCACCCCCCAAAAATAAATGAAGGCCATCCCTCCCCAGCCTCCTTGATTCCTTCAGAAATACATGCAATTAAGTCTTATTAATCAAAGAATAATGTATACTGCTCCAAAATGAGACAACCCCATCCTACGATATTGCTATAACCACAATATCTGAAGAACCAAGTTAGCAGAGGAAAGTTGTTTTCCTTCATGTCTTCAGAGGACTTCTGTCCAGCGTGGAAGACAAGGAATGGCATAGCAGCTCAGATCACGGTGTCAGGAGCATGGGGCAGAGATTGTTCATATATACTAATCTTGAAAGCAGAGAACAAAGAAGAAAATGGTCAATAATATGACATTCCCAATGTCCCCCTCCAAGTGACCCACCTCATCCAACAGGCCTACTTCCCAGAGGTCCTATAGCTTTCCAAAATAGTGCCACTACCTGGGATCTAAGCACTCAAAACATAGGCCTGTGAGGAACATTACCATATTCAAACCATACCACCACCGAGACTTAAATTTTAGCAAAGGTGAAACCTTAACCTGAAAGAGGATGCGTCATTACTAAAAACCCACTACTGGCAACAATCTCTTGACCTCTGACTTCTTGATGACACTATATGGCTAGGATGTAACATTAAGCAAAAATTTTATACCTCTGTCATTTGTATCACTTGCTAAAAAATGCAGACATTGGAGATTTTGACTCTGGGATGTCTGAGTATTACTAAAAATCCCTGTATTTTAATGATGCATCAAATAATATTCTTGTGGAAGTTATCCATGGACCATCTTGAAATGTATATTAATGGCCATAAATATCTGGACATTTGGGTAAGAATAGTCATTCCTTTACGCTCAGTGCCAATGTAATAGTGTCCCTGGGCTATTCTTGCTTCTAAAAATCTATAGGCCAAATGCTTTTTACCTAAAGATGATTAATTGAACATAAAAGCACAAAGTGCTGTTTTTGGCAAAACACTGGAAATGTTAGAGAAGAAATCTTTGTGTGGGGGACAGCACAGTGAAAAAGGACAGTGTCCGCTCAAGTGTAAAGGAGACCAGGAGACCAGCTGGCTGAAGTAGACCCAGTGCTTGGTTCCCCTAGGCACCAGACACAAAATGGCCTGTCCTTGCTGAGGAGAAGCAGGAAAGAGAAGGAGAAAGGGAGAGAAAAAGGCATCAAATAGGGTTTAGACTTAGAAAAAATTGGGTAGATATAGATATAGATACGCATACGTATATGGTAAATTTCTTGTGTATTAGTTACATTTCCCATCACTGTGACAAAATATGTGACAGAAGCAAGTTAAAGGAAACACATTTATTTGGGATCATGATAGCCTTTTATTATGGGGATGGCATGGAGGCAGAATAGTTCCCATGAGTGGCAGTAGACACATGATCTGCCTCATGATTCTGAAGGCAGCAGACAAGAAGCAGAGGAAATGTGACCAGAACTGAGCTATAACCTGCAAGATTGTCCCTTGTCACCTACCCCCCCATTAAGACAGGTCTCCTGTCATAAAGGTTCCACAACTTCCTAAACCAGTGTCACTAGCTGGGGACCAAGTGTTGAGACACATAAGTCTGTAAGAGACATTTCATTTTCAAACCACAACATCTAATTTTCCTGGAGTATTTTCACAGTATTTTTTTACGCCAAGGACATAAAAAAAAAAAAAATGCCTAGTGGACACCTGAAATCTCAGCACCAAATGTGTTCTGCATATCTACCCATAATAATGCTTAATTTATGAATTAGGCACAGTAAGAAATTGACAAAATTGAAATCAAGAATTATAACAATAGGCTGTGATAAAGAATGTGAATATGATATGTGTATGTGTGCATATCTCTGTCTTGAAAAAATAATACATACATTTTTAGACCCATATAACACAGAGGCCAGGTGAGATGGTACCACTGTGCTGTCCCAGTATAACAGTTGACATCTGACGTCTCTTTTCCTGATAAAGTGTCCACTTAGAACCTAAAGGTTATAATCACTGAGTATTGGCACATATTCAAGTATTCAAATCATCTAACTGCTTAATTTCAAGTATTAAATATTTATGCTTTCAGCTTTTATGATCCATCCTCTATTTGGAATAGGAAAGATTATTATAGAATATTTTTCAAAATTCCCCACTGTTTTGTGTCTTTAGACATCATGCCTACTCCTTATGTTTACTCCAGAATCCTATACAAACAGCAAGTCATAACTTGGTTCTGCCACGTCACCCTCATAGCACATTTTCCTTCAGTTTCTCTAATGGCCGAAAGTAGTAGAAGCTTAAGTTTCTACACTCTCTAAAATCGCTGTCTAGCAAGATGTGCTTCTTTCCTTCTTGCTGTAACAAAACATTCCACAAGAAAGAACTTGAGTGAGGAAAAGCTCATTTCCACTCTCAGCTCAAGGAGGTGTGGTGCATGGTGCTGGGAAAGCATGGGGCAAGAAGAGAGAGAGACCAGGGCTCTCTTGTGTGTATTCTTATTTATTCTTTCTAGGAATCCAGTCAGGGCAGTGGGTGCCACTCATATTTACAATGAGCTGTCCTACCTCGATTCGCCTAATCAAGAAACTGCCTCACAGATTTCTCAGAAATTTGACTCCTAAGACTTTGATTCTTTTGTTAAAGAAAATCTTTATTTTTATTGACTTATTTGAGAGTGACAGAAGAGAGAAAGAGGCAGAGAGAGAGAGAGAGAGAGAGAGAGAGAGAGAGGGCACACCAGGGTCTCCAGTCACTGCAAATGAACTCCAGATGCATGTGCCACCTTGTTCATTTGGCTTACATGGGGAATTCTGGGAAATCTAGCCTTGAACCTGGGTCCTTAGGCTTCACAGGCAAGCGCTTATCTGCTAAGCCATCTCTCCAGCCCCAAGACTTTGATTCTTTTAGGGTTTAGCATGAAAGTCTCCCTTAAGATACTGACATGAGGGCTGGAGAGAATGCTTAGTGGTTAAGGTGCTTGCCAGCAAAGCCAAAGGACCCAAGTTCAATTCCCCAAAACCTATGCACAGCTATGTGTATAAGGTGGCACATGTGTCTGGATTTCACTTGAAGTGCTAGCGGCCCTGCCATGCCAATTCTTTCTATCTGCCTCTCTCTCAAATAATTAAAATATTTAAAGAAAAAAAAATGACATGAATTTAATTCAAAGATGAGTTGTTCCTATTCTTTCTTGGTCAAAAAAAGACCTGTGTGTTCTCTCAGGACAGTCTCCAATTGGCTATAATCGTTTGCATTTCCCTCTTCTTTGGTATTAACTTCTTATTAGCTAAAACTGTGTGAGTTACACTCGGTACCCAGTCTCATGTCTAGCCAAAGTTACTGGTATGTAGTAATTGCTTGTGATCTGACTGCATCAAAGTGGAGGGAAGAGGGGTGATGTTCAAAGAAATTCTACTGCCTGAAAAGAAATCTGTGTTGCTTGGAATCTCAGCAAATTCTATACGTTCACCAATCCTGACCCCAGTTGGTACCAGAGTGTTCTATATGAATACAACTTATAAGGAGTCACTACTTTGCAGTTCAGTGCAGTTCCAAATCACAAAGGAAATCAAATTTATTGCAAGGAAGTCTTTACCTTAAAAAGGCACACACACACACACGAAATGGAGAACAAAGAGTTAAGACACAGATATGGAAAGATACACTTTCTTACTCACATTGTAAAGTTGTAGAGTACATTCACAATATCTCTCCTTCTTCTTTCAGCCCCAGGTCCCACTTTGCTTGAAATGTCGAACATAACTGCATGTTTAACCATCCTGTGAAAGAAAAACTGGAGTAATTATTGAAATGATGATGGTGTTTTGACATTACATTGTTATTGCATGTAGTCCCAGGGTTGCTAAGGGGTACCTTGTTGACAGTGCACTTTCATAAGTCACATTTTTAATTACAAGTGTGCAAGCCAACCACAATATTAAAATGCTAGAGGAAAAGAAAGAGCAAGGATGAATCCTTATCTCATCTGTAAGAAACAGTGATTAAGTGTGCTGTCTTCAGCAAGGTGCTATGGAAAGTCAAGTGATGAAATTTCTAATCATGACTCTGCATCTCACAGGGGACTAATATTCAACAGACACATTAACAGCCACATAAGCATCAAACAGCAAACAGGAAATTGTAAGCTTCGCTTTACAAGGACTTCTTTCTTCCTCTTACGTAAGGAAAACATTGATTACAGATTTTTTTTTAATAAAATACGATAAAATTCATGCATAGTTTAGAAGAAGAAAGATCATACTGAATTATACTCTGCACTTATAATTCTGGGTAACTTGTCAGTTTTAGTCTTATTGTTTGAGTAGCTGAATCTGAAAATAATAAAACAAAAGTAACACACAAACTTAAATTAAAACTCGATTAGGAATGAAAAATGATCCCATAACCCTAAAGTTTTTTTTTTTCCTATAGGTATTATTGCTTTAATAAAACTCTATGTTCTCCAACTAACCTATTTTTCTTTTGCTGGAGATTTTTGCTACTACATAAGCAAAATAAATTTAATGCACAGAAAAGGACTTTCTCATACTTGGTCTTGTTTTTTTTTTTTTTTTTTTTTTGGTATTTCGAGGTAGGGTCTCTCTCTAGTCCAGGCTGACCTGGAATTCACTATGGAGTCTCAGGGTGGCCTTGAACTCAAGGCGATCCTCCTACCTCTGCCTCCCGAGTGCTGGGATTAAAGGCGTGCGCCACCACACCCGGCTTGGTCTTGTTTTTTAAATACTCATCCTAAGACTATGATTTTACTATCTAAAATGTGCCCCCCAATGGAACAAAACAAACCAGTATGCAGAAATTATACCAAAAACTTTTAATCTTAAAATACTTCCACATTTATGTAGCTTTTTCATTTTTATTTTATTTATTTGAGAGCAACAGACACAGAGAGAGAAAGAGGCAAAGAGAGAGAGAAAGAATGAGCACACCAGGGCCTCCAGCCACTGCAAATAAACTCCAGATGCATGTGCCCTCTTATGCATTTGGCTTACATGGGTCCTGGGGAATCGAGCCTTGAACCAGGGTCCTTAGGCTTCACAGGCAAGCGCTTAACCACTAAGCCATCTCTCCAGCCCTTATGTAGAATTTTCAAATATATTCCTGGTTACTTCTTTATTTCCATATAGCCATTATATCTCCATTTTATAGACAAGGCAGCTGAGTCATGGTGACTAAGTTGGTTCCCACATTCTCGACCTAGAATGTTAGATTGAGAAATGCAGCCAAGGTCTCCCTCAGTAACTGCATTGTTGTTATCATAGTCAAAGTCCATCTGTTGTTTGGGTCCAAACTCTTCATGATCATTTTGCAAAATGAGGTAAGCCTGCCAACTGAAGCCAGAAGCCAGCTATGATTTCTGCACACACTCAGCTTCTGATAATGCCATAAATATGTGAATTTATCTGTATTGTTACTGTCATCATATATATATATATATATATATATATATATATATATATATATATTAGAGCACATGTTTTATAGTATACCACTTCACAAATGAAATGCTTGCTTGTGTAAAGGTACTCATATGCATGGACTTTATTTGAGGTCCATCTTAGGCTTCTTGCTCAAAAATCACAAGATTATTTCAAGATGAAAAATGTTCAATTAGGTTGTTCTGCATTTAAATGTCATTACACTGAAAGTTTCAGCATAACATTGCTCATACTTTGTTGTCTGTCTGTCTGCTTTTCTGGCCTATTTTATGAGGAAATATCAAATTAGCACCAGTATCACTGCAAACTTCTCAGGAAGTAGTGATGCTTCTATGTGTTTTAATGACACAACTGCTTTAACATTAAGTTATATTAATGTATCTTTGCATCCCTCCCCCAGTAAAAAAGCTCTATGCTCACTACATGGAGGGAACTTTCACTGCCTCTATCGCTTGACTATTTTTGTCTCCCAATGTTGTAATGTTTGGTGCACAAAATCTATCACTCTTTTCTCATTTCTATCTTGAGTTTGTGGGTTGCCCCCTTCCCACATTCCTACAATGAAGAATCACTCACCAAAACCACATATGCCTGGTCCTCATTCAAATCTCTACCAGTTGTAGAGATTGCTCAGTGGTTAGTGTACTTGCCTGCAAAGCCTAAGGACCTAAGTTCAATTCCCCAGGAACTATGTAAAGCCAGATGCTCTGAATGGCACATGTATCTGGAGTTCATTTGCAGTGGCATGAAAGCCTGGCATACCCATATTCATGATCTCTGTGTCTGTCTTATCCTCTCACTCTCAAATAAATAAATCAAATAAATAAATAAATAAATAAATAAATAAATAAAAATATCTACCAGCTAAACCAGGAATGCTTTCAGATTCATAGGAACTCTTTTATTTTTTTTTTTCTTCTGTCATTACTGGGGACAGTGATTCAGACTGAGGCTGACCTGGAACACATTTCAGAACAGAAATCTCAACTTGTCAGCATACAAGATTAAGGGTGTACAGCAACACACACCCTTAGGGATTTTTGGCTTTATAAAGTTATCTGTTTGTTTCAGTTCCCACAATTGCATTCTCTGTGCCAGTTTTTATTGAATGTATATATTGCTCAGTTGAATTTTAGAATCTTGCCAGTAAGTTGCTCCACCCAATCCACTAGAACACTTGAATAGCAGGCAAACTCAACACCTGGAATTACTTCTGTGGTTGGACTGGAGTACAAGATCAACACTTGGCACTGTAAACTCCTACCTGAAAAGTACATAAAGCTGGATTTCCAAGTCTAAGAGCTCTGCAGATAATTAGAAAACCCAAGCATCAAATCAACTCAGGACGCAAAAATTGCTCCATTTAATACAAGAAACAGAAAGAATCATGACAATGCAATCCCACCAAAAAATTAAAAGCCATCAGAATTTATCACCAATGAAATTGTTTTAGAGGAAATGTTTGACAAAGATTTCAAAAAACATGATTTTGTCTATACTAAAAGAAACCAAAGAAGAAAACAAAAGCATTAAGGAAGAAAACAGGAGAAGACTCCTGAAGGAATCCTAAGAGAACAAAGGAAACCAGCACAATGAAATAAGGAGGTCATTACAAGACATGAGTAAGGAAATAGAAATACTGAAGAAAAAACATGCAGAAATACTATCACTCAAAAACACAGTCAAATAAAAACCTCTGTGGAAAGTCAGCAGTAGAATGGATGAAGGAAAGAACAGAATATCTAAACTAGAAGACCAGGTGGCAGATCTAATATAGTCTGACAAAGAGAAAGACAAGCTAATAGGAAAACATGAATGGGCATTTCAAGATATTTGGGATGCTATGAAAAGATCAAACATAAGAATTCAGGGTATAGTAGAAAGGAGAAGAATTTCACTCCAAAATCATAGTAGGCATTTTCAACAAAATTTCATAAGACAATTTCCCCAAAATTGGGAAAGAAATGTAATGCAGATACAGGAAGCTTTTAGAACACAAAACAGACAAAACTACTAAAAACACAAACCAAAGAAAATGTATTGAAATCAGTTAGAGAGAAAAAGCAAGTCAGGGATAAAAGCAAGCCCATCAGGATCACAGCAGATTACTCAACACAAACTTTAAAAGCCAGAAGGGCTTAGAACGATGTATTCTAAGTTCTGAAAGATAACAATTGTCAACCAAGATTATTTTATCCTGCAAAATTATCTATCCAAATTAATGGAGAAATAAGGACATTCTGCAACAAAAACAGGCGAAAGAAATTTATGACAACTAAGTCAGCTCTATAGAAAATACTTGAAGGAATCCTTCATGCTGAAGAAAACGCAAAGCACACACATGAGGAAATGGGAAAAAATAAGAGAGTAGAGGTAAAACTGGAAGCACTACAAAACAAGAATAATGGTGAGAATAAACATGTGACTTTCAATAATAGCTCTTAATATCAATGGCCTCAATGCCCCAAGCAAAAGACACAGGCTTGCAGACTAGATTAAAAGGCAGGATCCTGATGTTTGTTGCCTCCAGGAAACACATCTCTCAATAAAAGTTAGACAATGTCTTGGGGTAAAAGGATGGAAAATGATATTTTAAGCAAATGGGCCTAGGAAACAAGCAGGGGTTACTATCTTGCATACCAACATTAGTGAGGAATGATAAGGAAGGTGCTTTTATACTGATTAAAGGAACACTCCAATAGGAGGACATTACAATCCTAATGCATCTGGAGTGTGTTTGCAGTGGCTGAATGCCCTGGTACACCCATGCTCTCTCTCTCTCTCTCTCTCTCTCTTTCTCTCTCTGTTTCCCTCTCTCCTTCCCTCCTTCTGCCTCTGTTTGTTGCTCTCAAATAAATAAATAAAAATAAGTAACTTTTTAAAAAATGGGATATAGAACTAAAAAGACAATTCTCAAAAGAAGAAATGCAGAGCACATATAAACATCTGAAAAAGTGTTCTACATCCTTAGCAATCATGGAAATGCAAATTAAAACAAATGACAATAAATGTTGGTGAGGATACACAAAAAAGGGGAACCCTTCTACACTGTTGGTGGGGTGTAGTCTGGTATAGCCATTGTGGAGATCAGTGTGGAGGTTCTTGAGGCAGCTAAAAAAATAGATTTACCAAATGACCAAGCTATAACACTCCTATGCATATATCCTAAGGATCCTTCTCACTACCATAGAAATATTTTCACAACAATGTTTATTGTTGCTCTATTCACAATAGCTAGGAAATGGAACAAGCCTAAATGTCCCTCAATAGATAAATATATAATAAATATGTGGTACAGTTACACAATTGAGTTCTATTAGTGGTAAAGAAAAATGAAATTATGAAATTTGCAGGGAAATGGTTGGATCTGGAAATGATTATACTAATTGAGGTAACCCAGGCCCAGAAATCCAAATGTCATATGTTTTCTCTCATATGAGAATCCTAGTTACAAATGTTCAGACTTGTGTGTGAGTTGGAGTAAAAGTTGGTAGCAGAGGCCAGTAAGCTAGATCAGGGCTATAAGGGAGGGAGGAGAGGTGTGGACTTAAGAGAATGGTACTGTATGTATGTAAGTAGTAGGTTACTGTGGGTGGAATGGCCAAAGTGAGGTCAGGGGAAGAGACTTAGTAAAATAAGGGCGGGGCTGGAGGGGTAATCATAATTCAGGATATTGTGAATAAGTCACATGATAACCCACTTTTTGGATAATGACACACTCAGAAGCCATAAACTGTTATTAGAAAAATTTCAGTTCTGGAGATGGGATACTGTTGGGGTCCCCCCCCAAGGCCAGCTCAGGAGGGACAATAGGGTCTCTGCTGAATTGGGGTGAGCACCACAGAGTCAAGACACAGACTCCAGGAGTTGGGTGAAAGCGGAAACGAGAATCCACAAACTCGTTTATTTAGCACAATGCCCATAGGGTTTAAGGGGCTGCTAATCCTTGTATGGGGTGGTCCCCTTTTGGTGACCAATGACAGCCTGTCTCTGGATAGGACATCTCATAGTAGGCTTCTCGCGAGCATGGGACTGTAACTGTTGTCACATCAAGCCTGCGCAAAACGCCACTTCCTGTTTTCTTCTGCCATGCGGTCTGGCTAGGACCAGGCCTGTATTGTGCCATACATATCCTCCTGTTTGTTTTTATTATTGGCAACCCTGAGAGGTATGGTTTATTGCCAAGCCATTGTTGAACCCAGGCCCCAAGGGATCATCATACGTGACGGTGCCTGTCTTAGGTTGTTCCATCTCATGGAGTCTTACCTGTCATGGGCTAATCACCACCTTGGTGATAAAACCCGAGGGGGATGGCCTGGTATGGTTTTTGGAAAGCCATTGTTGAACCCAGGCCCCAAGGGATCATCACATGTGACAGTGCCTGTCTTAGGTTGCCCCATATCATGGAATCTTACCCATCATGGGCTAGCCACCATCCTGGTGAGAAAACCTAAGGGGTATGGCCTGGTATGGCTTTTAGCATGAGGTCTGGCTAGGGGCTAGACCTGTATTGTACCATACATATGAGGCTGTTGCCTAGGAGGCATAGAAGGGCCAAGTAGGCGTGGCTCTGTGGCATGTGAACAGTCCCAGCGAGCAAGAATCAACTAGAGAGCCTGAAGAGGTAGTGGGATATTTTATGTAACAAATTTTTAGAGTGATCATTTAGAGGAATTTTTCTTGAAGGGTTGTCAGTAACTCTAAGGAGGTCATAAAGCGGTAGGAGTTCACTAGGAGGGATGGGTAAAAAAGGTTTGAGCCAGTTAATTTGGCCACAGAGTTTTTGGAGATCATTGAGAGAATAATGGTCCTTTATTAGAAGATGAGGGGTAAGTGGTTGTATAGTAGTGGAAATTTTGTATCCTAAAAATCCAAAAGGGGGCACTGTTTGAATTTTTTCATTCGCTATGGCAAACGCAAGTTTTTTGAGGTCCTCAATGAGTAATTTAAGAAGGTCCAAAAGGGCAGTTTTTGAGGTATGTGCAATCAAAAGATCATCCATGTAATGAACAAGAAGGCACTTAGATTGTATTTTCGCCGTGGCAGAGGATATAAACATTTGGCAAATAGAAGGACTATTTTTCATGCCCTGGGGAAGAACCCTCCATTGATATCTTTTAGCTGGGATAGAGTGGTTGGCCTCCCACACAGTAAAGGCAAAATAGGGCCTGTCCTCTGCTGTCAAAGGGATAGAGAAAAAGCAATCTTTAATATCTAAGATAACTATATGGTGGTTAATAGGGATGGCTCCAGGGTGGGGGAGGCCAGTCTGAAAGAAGCCCATTTTTAACATATGTTTATTAACCTGGCAAAGGTCTTGGGCACAATACAGGATACTTTCCAGTAAGTTGTTGGCCAGGGAGGCCCCTGATGCCCCCAAACCAAGGCTATTGACAAAGTTCTTGGTTTCCAACCAGAAATAGATGATAAGACCCTATTGCTGAAGACACCACATAGGTGGGCTGCAAAGTCACATAGAAACCAAACTGGGGAGGAGCTTAAAATCCTTCTCCCAGTAGACCAGCTTGCAGAAAGCTGGAAAAAGCTGAACTTCATGCAGCCTTATGGGAAACAGAAGTCATCAGTGGTGAAAACCACAGACCCTGTAAGCCTCAAGTTTGGCCAGCCAAGCCAAATGAGCCAATGGGTACAATAGTGGCATGTCTGTTATGGGGAAACTAACTGCTCTCTAATTGGACTGGAGACCCACTCTATGGGAGGAAATATATGCCTGGTACTGAAAACCTAACAAACAGCCTATGGTGGGGGAGGTTATGAGCATTAAGAGTGAATGCCTGCTCTTGTATAACTAAATACATATATTATTCGTACCAAACTGCCTTGTAAACACTGTACTTAATGTTCATACCCATATATCAATGCTACTTTCACTTTTGGTTAGAGTAGCTTCTCTTTTCAGGTGACCCAAAAGGCACCATAGTGCTGAGAAGACTTGACAGAGGACTTTTTAGCACAGAAACATTCCTATCACACCTTCCAAGGCTCAGGGTCCATTGCAGAAGAGGTGGTAGAAAGAATGTAAGAGCTGAAGGAAGGGTAGGACTTGACAGAAACTGGCCTCGATATCTATGACCTCTCAGTGCCAAGCACTGTCTTTACAAGAGGAGGAGAAGATGATAACATCAAAATAAAAGAAAGAGTAATGGAAAGAGGGAGGGGTATGACGGAGTGTAGATTTGGGAAGGGAAAACTGGGGGAGGAGAGAATAATTATGGCTTATTGTCTCTAAGTATGGAAGCTGTAAATTAAAAGGAAAAAATCTTAAAAACAAAGAAGAAAGGAAAAGAAAAGCCCTCCCCCTCAAGTATCTTCACAGATGCTATTCTCGCTTACCATTGCATGTCATTGTTACTGCCTGTGTGGTTTCTTTGCTGGAGCACACACATAAAATCAGTGCATTTTATGAAAACGTTCCCCTGTGCAAGGCAAGCTATGTTTGGAGAAGTTACTAGGGATCTTGGAACATCCAACAGTGACATAAACATCCCCATGCTTCTACCATGATATACAAGAAATCTGCCTAAATGTAACCAGAGGTATTTAGACTTACTTGAGTTTGAATTTGATGCCTCTCTGAACTTCAGGCATAAGACTTCTCTCCAAATCACTTTGGATGATACGATGTAGTCACATGCTCTCATGAGCTAGTACGTGTCAGGGATACCAGGACAACTAGCACAGGAAGTCTGTTCTCTAGACTTATTTTTGTCTTCCTTCATCATCTGGATGATGGATTCCATTTCCTCACCTTATTTGGCCATGAAAATATAGTTAAGAGATGACATATCAGTGTCTTGCTAGAATCGGGGTCACTATAAAGCTACAAATCAACTCCGCCTCCATACCCTCTCTTCTCTCTTTCATAGAGCCAATACCACTGCAATGAAACAATTTGCTTAACAGCTTGAAGCTTCTGAGAGTGTCCTTTGGCTGCCTTCCACGGGTCTACAACATTTTCCCTTAGTGTCTCTGGCTTTCCTTTTTCTATTTCTTTGTAAGATCATTCTCAGGTTCCATTTTACCTTAATTTTTTCTGCTATTCTCATAGATGTTGTCCAGAAAATACATCAGTGGGTCTATTAATCATAAAGTATGGTTTTTAACATAAAATTCTCTAATTGAAGAATGCATCAAAATTAATAATCATTTTAAAATATATCTGTATCACTGGGAAAAAATGTTTCCAGGAGTTGTTATAGCAGACTGTTGAACTGCCTTATTCCAACTGAGGAATCAGAATTTCATGTGGGATCTCTATCATTTGCATCTTCAGGAACTACCTGTTTCCAGCATAAATGATTCAAAGTTGTTGCAATACATTTAAGAGTCTTATAATGGATCCTGAGAAGATATTTCTTGCGGTTTGAATACAAAATTCCCCCCACAGGCTCTTGTATCTGAACAGTTGGTCCTCAAGTGGTGTTGCTGATTGGGAAGGTTCTGGAATCTTTAGAGGGAGGAAGTTGGTCACTGGAGGAGGGCTGTGAGGATTTTAAGTCAAGTCCCATTTCTATTTGTTCTCTTCATCTTGATTCTGGAAGCAATGTGACAAGCCAATCTCTGGCTCCTGCTGCTAGGCATCCCCATCATTATGGAATGTATACCCTAAAACTGAGAGCCAGAAAAACCCTTTCCTTCTGTAAGTTGCCCCGAGTCAGGAATTTGGTGACAGCAACATGAAAGTGACTAATATAATATCTGTGGAATTATTAACAAAATAAAAGTAGGAGCATTTTTCAGTGTGAAACACAAAGGAAGTGTTTCAGAGAAGAATTAGCCATCTCAAATAAACATTTCTTTTAAGGGTAAAACAATACAAAAGGCGGATAACAATCACAAACAATTTAGACTTGGGAGGATGAGAAATAGCATCTTAAAACGGGATTAAACTTCACTAAGTCATATGCCCCTTTAAAAATAACTTTCTTGAAATATATTTCAGTGTCATATGGATTTGACTGTATTTCCTGCCAAAGTGGGAAATTGGTCTCTAAAAGAAGTAACAGAGCCAGTCGCCCTGGTGATGTGTGCGTTCAAATGGAAATCTGCAACACCCCAGCAAAATGAAGATGTGGTCTCATTTCATGAAGAGTGTGTGAAGAATAGGAAATCAAACACTAGTGAAGCTCTATATTTTATTAACAAACTGACATTAAAAACACGACACAATCCTTTGAATCAGAACATCATCAATGAAAATGGAAGAATTTCCAGCAGTTCTTTCTTATTTTAGATTTGCATTTCCTACGATGAAAACGGCTGTGGATAATTTCCCTTCGTCTGTGTGCTATTTATTTTCCACCTGGAATCACAAACCCTCACACCGTACACTCTAACAATGCTCAGCTTCTCCCATCCAGATGATCTGAGCCCTCACCCACGAAGCCTCTTCCTATCAAATTCCTTTGCTCAGTTTTGTTCAGACAGAAAATATGTCAGTTTCAGTCTTCCACCTAATTGCTAGGAGAACCGAGAGGAAGGCTACTAGATAGAGGCAGCTGTGAATGGCCGGTCTCCAGGTGAGAATATTTTCAGCATAATAAAAAAGTAAAAAAGGACAATGAAGGAGGGAAGGAGAAATGCTGAGCCAAGACACCACTACTAGAAATGCCTGTCATTATGATATCAACACCCACATACATGTGCTTGCTAGAGATAAACACTCCTTTATAATTTTTGCTCAAATATATTTTGTTAATCCCCTCCAAAACTCAATAGAACAGGTAGTATAATATTTTCACCTTTATTAGATGGAACATGCCTGCACCCTTTATCACATCACTTACATTTTTGAACATATTCCTTACTGTTCATGCATCAAGCTGTAGATGGTCATCAGGAATAGAAATGCTGAGATTCACACAAAAGGAACAGATCAAATGGATTTCATGGCTTAGATGTGAGTGTGTTCGTTGCACCATATCATGAAGTCCTCAAAAATGATGTCTTCTGAAATTTTATAAATGACTCCATTTTGAATTCCACAAAACTGGAAACCATATCTTGAAGATGTCAGAAAATACAGACAAATTCTTGAGATGTTACAGGTCCCACAAACTATTCCAAAGATCACATCTTGAAAGACTATGCCCAACTTGGAAGACACAGGGTGCAATTTTATTGTTTCCACTCATTTGCTTTAGTGAGCCACCATATTCACAGTCCAAGCAACTGAATTCGAGATTTCTCTAAGATAATTTTCCCTGTATTGTCAGAATAATCCATCTGTTCAACACTCGGCAATTGATTTTGTTTCATGTCACTATAAAAGTCTAAATTCCTGACCAAGTCATTTGTGGCCTAAATAACCCCTTTATCTTTCTTTTGTCTGGCCTTTTTGTTTGCTTGTTGCTTTTATTCTTATATTATTTTTGAAGTCTTGTTTCTCTTTCCATCTAGTGTAACTGATGCTAACTGTCCTATAGCAGTCTTTCCTTTCTATTCCACTTTAGAGCTGTGTGATTTAGTGAAATGGGCCTGTCTTTCCAAGCACATGGTACCCCATAAATAACAAGAAAGGACCTTAGCCAAACGTATCAAACAGATATACATACAGGTTTAATAATTGAAAATTCAAAGCAGTTAGCAAGACATGGAAGAAAATGCCATCCTTTAATGAACATAAAATGCTTGCTGTGTGATCCAAATAGTGTCATCCTTCTTTGTATTTCAAATGCCTGCCTGAAGAATGTTAGGGTCTTTGGATAAACTGTCTAGAGTGAGAGATTAACACTACTTTCTGGGATAGTAATACCACTTATGAAGTAAAATTTAAGTTTTGTTTCTATTGTCTTGCATAAAAAAGTTCTTATAACATGAATGTTAGCTTCTGTCTATGCAAACAAAATGAAGATTGTGAAATGGTAGATTATAAAAAACAGAAAATTTTAGGGTGTGCTTTAAAAAGAATAATAATATATGTTAAAAAAACATTTTTGCATTAATACTAGCAATGTAGAACCAAATGTATGTTTAATTTTTTCTGGCACTAACACTTGATGTGGGGAAACTTTGGATGTTTAGAAATAATCCTGGAACCCCAAACTCTAAAGCCATGTCTAACTTAACCACAGAGTTGGCTAAATTCGACTGAGAAGAATAATTTTTAAACCACCCCATTTTATTCAAACTTATCAGGGATGGGTGAGCGAGGAAAAACAGAAGGTTCCAAAGCCCAGGAGGAAGGGAAGGGAAAGTGGCTGGGGAAACAGAGAAAACACCACGTGGTCCAGAAGCACACGTGGAAGAAGAAACAGGTGCCCTGGAAACAAAAGTGTGCAAAGGGTTTTTTTTTTTTTTTTTTTTTTTTTCCCAAAAAGAAAAGGTGTGCACTTCCAAAGAGATTAAAAACCCATGAAAACAGAAATGAAGAAAATATCCCTTCCCACCCTGGCACTCGGGAAAGACATAACCTTACAGGTGTAGAGTTGCGGGTGGTTCAAGAGCCAGAGGACCAGAGGACGAAGTTTCTCCCTGGGCTCAAGGGATGTCTCTTCTGGAGTATGGGCTTCTGAAGAGATTGACACCCCAATGGGCTTAGGCTCAGAGAAGGGGTTCACCCACATCGGGGCTAGATGAGAGAGAGAGAGAGAGAGAGAGAGAGAGAGAGAGAGAGAGAGAGAGAGAGATTTGATTGGGTGATTTGGGTCAGATTTGAGTTCTGCATCTGAAGCAAGCAGGGCGAGCTGCGGTGGGCGTGGCAAGGGCGGCAAGATCAGACACTTCCTCCCAGGAAGGCCCCATCCCTGTCTGGCTGCCTGGAACCAAAAGCTGTGTCACCTAGCCTCTTTCACACTGTTTTGAGTTTTTCCAGAAACGCTTTCATTCTTATTCCAGTTGTATTTGATTGCATTCATCAAACAATATTAGATATATTTAGAGCTAGAGTTTTACTTTATTTTATGATTCTTTTTTCTGCTTTCATATTTTGAAAAGAACTATTTTTTTGGTGAAAGTACTATAATTTAAAATAAGAGGGGAAAATATTTATTTCCATTCATATACTTCCAAACTAATGGAGTGTTCATGTCAGAATTTCTCTACCTGTAGTCAAAAATGCAGATCAGGGCATTCTTAAGTTTATTTCCAAAGTAGAAATCTAGAGGCCAGAGAATCACTCTTCTTGTAATGATCGTCTACCTAGCAGGCATCTCCATACTTTCCTCATTTTGAAGCTCTTGTATAATTCTATAAGTTGCTTCTCAACCCTACTCCCCAAAAGAGCCATGATGTAGATGGGTCTTTGGGACACACTTAGATCATGAGTTAGTGACTTCACGAATGGATTAACTTCATTGACGAATTCAAAACTTTTAAGAATCTGGGGTTGGGTAATAGAAATTTTAGGAGGTAGGCTCTACTTGGAAGAAGTAGGTCAGTGGAGAGGGTGGGAAAGCCTTTGAGGTGTGAACCTTTTTTAATGTTTATTTATTAGAGAGAGAGCGAGGAGAGAGAGAGAGAGAGAGAGAGAGAGAGAATGGGCACACCAGGGCCTCCAGACTTGCAAATGAACTCCAGACTCCAGATGCATGCACCACCTTATGAATCTGCCTTACATGAGTCCTGAGGACTCAAATCTGGATCCTTTGGCTTTGCAGGCAAGCATCTTAACCACTAAATCATGTGTCTCCAACCCTGAGGTGTATATCTTTTCAGGTGCCTCCTGCTTGCTTCCACTCTCCTTCCTGCATCTATGGGGTAGCAGTATTTCCTCTCCTATGATGTTCTCTGCCTCACCCAGAAACAACCAAGCCAGATGAAAGTGTCTGAAACTGTGAGCTAAAATAAACTGCCTCCTTGTAAGTTGTTTTCCTCTGTTATTTTGACATAGCATCACAAAACTAAGACAAATTAAAGAAAACAGGAAGAAATGGGGAATATCTACAGTAAAGAAAAATAGAAAATTATTTAGTTGCATTATTTCTATAGGATGGAGACATTTAAAAGTTTATTATATGAGATATTTTTAACAATTGATTTTTTATTATGAAGTTTACAGTAAGAACATATCATATTGGCTATAGTCCCATTGGGTTTTACTCTTGTATCTACTCTCCCCCCACCATGCCACTGAGTGCCTTCCTCAGTGGGGTTGTTGTTAGTCACTGTGGGGTCAGGAATGTACCAGTCAGTCTCATTGGGGGATGGGCAATGTTTCAGGGTACACCCTCCTACCCTGTGGCTCTTACATTCTTTCCGTGCCCTCTTTCTGCAATGTTGCTTGATCCTTGGCAGGGGGTGGGGGAGGAGAAATGTTGGAAGACTTCTTCAGAGTTGAGCCCTCAGTGAAGGAGACTCAGGAGAAAACTAGCTTGGTTGGCAGGTTTAGTTAAGGACAGGAGCCACAAGGGGTAACAGAAGATGTCACCCCACCTTGGTAGGAATGGAATGATCCAGTTACCTCCACAATGCCTGCAGGTTCCCGGTGCTGCCACACTACCTAGGTGGGCTGGGCTTTGGCTCAGCCCCTGGAATCTGGAAACCAATCAGGTCTTCCATACCTGACTCTGACAAAAGAATCCATGTTAATTGGCTATAAAGGCTTGCCCATTATGATCTCTATCCTCTCTCTGCCTTGCCATCTGAACACATTATCTGTTGAGATACAGAGACCCTCCCCCAGGTGTTTCCTTGTTTTGTGCTCCATCTGTGTCATGCTTTGGGGTAATTCCTCACTTTGATTACATGTATGATTCATCTTTGATCTGAGTCTACCGTGTGTTAGTTCTTACAAACTATGGGTCTATCCTGTGGATATTTTCCTCTAAATTCTGAGCCTCTACATGTGTGATTTCTCTAAATTCAGGGTAACCATGAATGCAACTCTCTTTACTATTCATTTTTCATCTAAATTTCCTGGTCTCTGTATTGGTACTTTCCCTCTGCTATACTTCCTTAAGCCATCACCACTTAATCTGTTTGCTTTCTTTCATGTGGATGCTCAGGGCAGATGCTGTGCCTCTGACAAGTGCATGTTTCTTCTAAATCTTTCCATAGCAGCTTTAAGATCCTGTCTTGCACATGCTAGTGAGTCTGCTCTAGGCTTTTCCTAGATTCCAATTTCCCTTAAATGAACCGCACAATTTGATTTCTCCCTAAATGAACTCAGTAGTTCATAATGTATCATTCTTGAGTCCAGTTTATCAATTATTTGTTAAAAATGGAATAATGGGGGGGCTGGAGAGATGGCTTTGCAGTTAAGGTGCCTGCCTGCTAAGCCTAAGAACCAGGTTCCAATCTCCAGGTCCCACATTTAGCCAGAAGCAAAGTGATGCAAGGGTGCAATGCCACACTTGCCCATAAGGGGGCACACACATCTAGATTTTGTTCACAGCAGCTGAAAGACTGCTGGCACGCCCATTCTCTGTCTGTCTCCCTCTCTCTCTCTCTGTCTGTCTCTCTCTGTGTCTCTCTCCAAAAAAAGAAAAAATGGAATAATGGCCAGGTATGGAGATACATGCCTTTAATCCCAGCACTTGAGAGGCAGAAGCAGGAGGATTGTCATGAGTTCAAGGCCACCCTAAGACTACATAGTGAATTCCAGGTCTGCCTGGGCTAGAAGAGACCTACCTTGAAAAACCAAAAATAAATAAATAAATAAAATAAATAATGACCCAAAATTGGGGTTCACAAGTTTGAGAGTCCCCTCCTGAACCCAAAATTCCTGCATCATATGCACCCTCTGAATTTCTGCTTTGATGAATTTTGAGTCTCCTCAGTATCTACCACCATCTCCCTGGAGGAGGTTTTCAGACTAGCAGTGAGAGCAGCATTACATGAGATTTTTTAAAAAATATTTATTTATTTATTAGAGACAGGGCAGTGGGGAGAGAACAGGTGTGCCAGGGCTTCTAACTACTGCAAATGAACTCCAGATGCATGCACCACCATGTGCATCTGGCTTACGTGGGACCTGGAGAATTGAACCGGGGTCCTTAGGCTTCACAGGCATGTGCCTTAACCACTAAGCCATCTCTCCATCTCTACGTGAAATATTTTTAAAGAAGGAGGAAACAAGGAGGAGAAAAGAAGAGTAGTAATTAGTTAATGAATTCATTCTCTTATAATGTAACTAAAATTTTAAACTATATAATTTCTTGATACACAGCTATAGTTGAGTAAATCTTACATGAGATTGCTATAATCTTTCCACAAGTTGAAAGATATTATATAACTCTGACAGTAAGAAATATGCATTAATGTTTTTACCCTTTTTTTGATAATGAAAACTTTGTATTCCTGTTTGAAGGTATTTGATATAATGCCTTTTTAAAATTTCTATAAGTACTATATATACCTTCCTCTTGGATATTGTTATAGTAACATTTCCAGCAGAAACAATGACTTTTAGACATCATCTCCAGTTTCAATAAGGAAAGTTCATTTATCTCAAATAATTGAACATAAGTAACCATGCTTTTCATTATCAGCCAAATGTAAATGTGTTGCATGACCAGGCTGGAAATGCAAATGAACCAGAACATTACCAGTCTCCATAATAACAGGAGGGACAGCTAAACCCATGTTCAATTCTTTAGATCCCACATAAACCAGACACACAAGGTGACACAAGCACGCAAGTTCACACATACACACAAGGTGTCTCACATGTCTCAGTTCAATTACAGTGGCTGGAGGCTCTGATTTGCCAATTCTTTCTCTCTCTCTCTCTCTCTCTCTCTCTTTCTGTCTCTGTCTCTCGCTCACTTACTCACTGTCATAAAAAAACCAGTGTGTTGGGCCTGCCTCACAAACCAGTATTATTTTTATGACTTTCGAAGAAACTTCGATATTTCTGTACAGAATTCACTTAGAAACAAGAGTATTTATTCCTCCCTGTTAATGGCACCATAAGGTTGGAAAGTGCTTCTCCGAAGTTATCTCAGCACTAATGGGAATTTTTAATCAGGAAATGTTGTCGTGCTAATCTAATAGACTTTAAGTTAAGACCTCAGTGTCACTGAAGCCTAAAATATCCCTGCAGTTCCACGTATAGAAATCTCTGAATAATACAGTCCATCCCTAAAGAGGTATTATGCAAATGAATGCATTTAGTTAATATGTACTGTAAACAGATCACTATGTCTTTCTTCCTTTCTAAATCACAGTGAAGATTAGAGCTGTAATACTCTTATTACCTAACAAAATAGCTAAATATTTAAAGTAGATCTGCAAAGAGCTTCAAGCCCACATAACACCCCTAGGGATTTGGATTGGGTTTTTCTTGCAAAGGTCATAGCATCTTCTTGCACGCTTTATCCTGTGCTCAGAATAAACGTTTCTTCTAGAAATATAATATCAAGTCACACTAGCTTTCTCTAGCCTCTAAGAGATTATTGAATATCTTACATCCGCACATTATAAAATTCTACCCTAGCACCGGCTGACAAATGAAAGAGTGCCAATCATCCATAACATATAAATTGGAAAAAAAATCTAACACAAGTACAGAACATTCATAGAATATGCTTGCTTGTGTACTTCCTGCAAAGAGCCAGTGTCAATCTCCATATTCACCAATTTGAAGACCAGCAAATAATTTAAGGTGAGAATAAAAAAATGGATAAGGATCCTTTCATTTGTCTTTTGAACATTAACTGAACATAGTCCAGAGGTAGAAGGCTAGAGCTTGGGCTGTGTGATTGTCAGTGGTTCACTTTGATGATGTCATTGTTGAATTGTGTCATAAAAGCTGGATGAAAGCGATAGCAAAGATTTTCCTCTCAATTATGCAAAAGCCAAATCGATCAAACACAGCTGGTTTCATTAAACAGGGCCGACAACCCTTTGGGGTGGTATATTTTATGCCAGAGACCTTCCTATCTAGGTTGAAAGAAATAAAAAAAGAGCATCGATAAATGATGACTTTTAAATCAGCAAATTTGCTTTGGCTTTCCTGGTTTTAGTTTGAGGCTGAAGTTGAATGTTTGTTTTGTCTCCAGAAGCAGAGAGAACAAAAGGCATCCACTCCTATAGTCAAATAGAAAAGTTCTGCAACCTTACACAGGGAAATAAGACAGGAGACAGATAAATGTCCGCTGGTCCCTCTCATGGAAAAGGTACTCAACCAAACCCATTACAGTATCCTTAGTGTTGGAAATGGGGCTTAGTGTGGACCGGAAGGCAAGTCTGCAGAGTGAGGGAAAGGCTTGGCACCAAGCAGTGCAGAGGGCTATAAGTAAATTTTGTCAGCAGGTCTTCCATGGTCTTTGTCATGACCATTTACGTACAGACGCTGATCCTTGAGGTCGAGGTCTGCAATGAACTGAGTAGCTACAGGGGTTTTCCAGCACCTAACAGCCTTGGGCACCTAGGGCACATATGAGACAAGGGGACTTCAGCAGACAACTGGACTCATCACATTTCAAACATTTATTTCCCTTGTTCTTTGTCTTCTCAGTGACATTTTCCAACTTTAATTCTGCCCCTTTGCACAGTGCTTTATTCTAGTACGATTCGGTTCCTCACTCCCGTTTTCTTATATTTATCCTGTGATTTTCTTTAGCACTTTTACTTTATTTTATTCTTTTGACAAAAAGGAAAACAAGACATATTTTGACCTTTGGATTACTTTGGATGTTTTCTGTAACATTTAATTTTATGCAAAAATGCAAGATTTTCTAACAAACTCATGAGATCAATGGCAGCAGTGAACAAAATCAAGTGGCTCTCAAGATACACTTCTGTTTTATCAAAATTAATCAGCTACTGCTAAAGTTCAATTTAAAGTCAAATTTTCCAGGTTGACTATGTGTGCTTTATACAATAGCATTGTTAATCTGTATCTTACTCTGAAATGTTTTATTGCCTGTATTGTTGTGCTATACCTAGAAACACTGGCAAAGATGTTAAGGTCTAGGTTATTAAAATAATAATACAGGACTGGAGAGATGGCTTAGGTGTTGAGGTGCTTGCCTGGGAAGTCTAAGGACCCAGACTTAATTCCCCAGTACCCACGTAGCCATTTGCATAAGGTGGTACATGTAAATGGTTAGTTCCCAGTGGCTAGAGGCCC